>CM031962.1:17509041-17899041 GCA_018749465.1 Paracanthobrama guichenoti | reverse complement strand
CACATTGTTTATTAAAATGTAATGATAAATAGAGAATCATGTGTGTTTGTGTGGTTCATGTACACTACATTATGGAGACAAAGTGTATTTTAAATGGTACCCCAGGAGATTTATTTTAATATTTGATGCCATGAAACCCCTTTCTTGGAGCACTCATTTTAGCAACTTGTAAACACAAGTTTGTTTTTCTAAAAACATGTACACCCTGAAAACCGCCAGACATTCAGATTATATATTGCTGTTTTGAGAGAGCAATTGCCATTTTTGTGTGCATCAGATGGTCTGTGGGCAGTCCATGACCACAAGGCAGAGATTAGCTTCAGCGGGTGCTTCGAGCACATTAAATGAGGTTCATGCAAGAACCCCCAAGGTCAAGATGCCCTTCTCAGCTCACAGCTCAGTTCCAATACAGAGACATGAACCAAATGGACTTTCATTGGCAGCAGCAGTACACTTGTTTATTTGAGTGTGATCTGGCTCCAAGTAATTGAAGGAAAAGCCTGTCGATGTTTGCTGAGAGCATTTTAATTAGTCGTCTCACTGCATCCAAATGAGCACTTGTGGAGTCATGAAGCAATTTTGAGTCAATTAGGAAATGAGTAATTTCTCCCTACAAGGGGTAAGCATTCATCACATTGGTAGCAGGTTCTTGGAGGGCTTGTTTTGTAGAGTGCTTGCTTTATGTAGGAGTTTAGAGATTAGTGAGAAAGGGAAATGGTCTCTGAGTAAAACACTACAGCCCCCTACATTCTTTTTATTCCTCGCTGTCTCTACCACTCTGGTGCTCTTCCATCCTGCCGCCTGTAATTCCATTTTTGGCTTTGATAAGATTAGGATTCTTGGGCTTCCTTCCTTTAAGAAATTGCTGTGTGGTGAGAGACCTGCAAATGCCTCCCGGATGTTTACTATTACAGAGAGACAATGGGAGGGAATGGAAGCTGTCATTTGACCCAAGTAGGCTATCAGACTTCAGTCAGTGCTGCCATCTGCTGGTGTGTAAACATTGTCATAAGATTGATGAAAACATTTGCTAGCCTATATACAAATCATTTTTTCAAATGAAATTCTCCGTAGCATAATAAGTGACTGGCAAATCAAGATATTTATCTTATATTTACAAGATATGTAATTCTTCATATGTTGAGCGCTTTAGTAAGTCAGGAATTGCTTTTAGTTATTCACAATTTTATTTCATACTAGGTAACACTTTATTTCCTGTGTCAACTAGCAGTCATTAGAGTGTTAGTAGACTGTCTGCTTAATATCTGTTAACACTTTATTTTGATGGTCTCTCAACAGTATAAGTAACTTTGCAAGGTACATGTCTACTTATTCTACAAAACCTAAACCCTAACCATCAGTTTAATAATAACTAATAAGATGTAGTTGCAAATTAAAGAGAGCAAGTTGACATGTACTGTAGTTGCAAAGGTACTTAGTAGAGTGTCTATATTGGACTATCAAAATAAAGTGTAACCAACATCTACATCAACCCATTTTCACTCCCAAGGCGTCAAAAACTGCAGCATGGGCTGCGTCCAAAAACTGGAAAATGCTTTCAGCCTCCTGAGATACCTTCATCTGATCGATTTTTGAAGGCAGCATAGATGCTTCCTTCCTTTGATATCCCACAATCCTGCGTTCCATTCGGTGACAGTTGAGCTATAAAAAGAAAGATGGCGTCTCAAAGTTGGTCAGTTTGTGTGTAAATGTAAGTTTTTGACCAATGTTTTCCACTTCTGATGTCATTTCTAGCGAGAAATTACTACTGAAGTAATTAAATATGTGTTTAGTTCTCACCAAAGCTCAAGTTATTTAGCCATAGATCAGTGGTCAGCAACCTTTCAAGCCAAAGATGGATGAAAGGCCAGATCTACCTATAGATGTTTCATGGCCGAATCAGGTATTTTATTTTATTTTTTTATACAAGCAAATTGGCTATTTTCGATACCAGTTGCAGATTTTTTTTTTTTTTTTTTTCTTTAAGCAAATTTATTTGTTTAAACAAATTTATTTATTGTCTCTATAACAGGCTAAACTGGCCTTAAAAAATTTGCCATTTGAAATGAGAGGCAACCACTGCATTTTAATCACAATCCAAACAAAGATACACACATGTAGTATGAGCAGTTGTTTTTGATTTAAGTTAGATTAATTAGTTTAGATTAGAATTTCAAGACTTGGAGCAAATACAGAATGGTCTGACTTTAGATTTGTGAAATTGTTACATAAGACACACCTGCACAAAACAAAAATAGATGGACTGAATAAATTCACTTCCTGACAGTAGGTGGTGCTTACGGAATAGAAGTGTTTCTTTGGGTACCGCTGTAAAAATGCCATCGAAACTATTCTGAAGACATTCAGAGTCAGTTTCATTCAGAGATACATTCATGTAACCCCCCTCTCCAATTCAATATTAATATTTTTCTTCCTATATTTCAAGCATCGCAACCAGTTATCTTGCTGGGCCTATTTATACCTTGTCCACTTCATGCGTTTTTACAGATCAGATATGATTTATCAGAATGATTCCATTCACACTTGGTCACATAAATGTGTCTCCGCAAAACGGATATAAATCTGATCTTCAATTCCTGTGCTATATGCATTTTTAATGGATTTCACATCACCGAAATCAATAAATATGAGCTGCATTTTATTAATCAACAGCTTCAAAATCAAAGACCGCAATAGGAGAGAGAGCAGCATAAGCGATGGTAAGATCAAGATGATGATTGTGTATTGAGCATCTGCAACTTTCACTTTCATTTGTGGCAGTTTGATGAAGAGATATTCAGCTGCTCGTCTGCAGCAATGCGTGCTGCAGTAGCGCTGTCATATCTAGCTATACATGACATATAGCCCATAACACGCTCTCACACATATATTTATTAGCATTGTTGGGAGGAATAAAATGTACATATGTGTTTTCAACAACCAGATGCATTTACACTTGACCAGTTTCGTCTGGAATGCGTCCCAGACCACCTCCTGTGGTGGTTTGAGTGATCGGATTAAAATCCGTCTCGAATGTGTGTTGGAGGGCATTTACACCTGGTCTTTTCACAATTGGATCCAGCTATCTGATCAGAGAAAACGCAAGTGACCATGTATAAACAGGCATACTGTGTTTGGTACTTTCTCTGCTGCTCTCTCTTCTTTGCGTCTGTCTTCAGCGTGTCCCATCTATGGCCTGTGTTAACGTCCATTAACAGACTTCGTAATATTTTCACACAAATGACATTTGGGAAATGATTGCAATGCAGTTTGTGTGCAAGTCTGGAATAGAAATCAGCCAAAATTAAACTTAAAACCGTCTGTTTTCTAATTGTGTGTTTGGAGCACAAAACCGGTTGTTTCCTATTTATGGCCGGTCGATTTGTGTGGTGCACATTTTGAGGTTGCAGAGAATATATTTTGGAAGCATATGGAGCAATTTCGAGCCTTGATAATCTGTTGTTACTTATTTATCGGGAGCTACCAGGACAGTGATAAAGATCTACCAGTCGATTGTGATCGACAGGTTGGCGACCACTGCCGTAGATCATTAAACTGCTACCTTTGTGCATTGTTCATTGCCTGATAAGGCAGTGAGGCAACAAGTCAGCTGCCTAGGCTTTCGTATGCAGCTATGGTCAAGCACCCCCAATGTCACAATGAAAGGTACCCCTTGGCATCACTCTGTGGACAAACAGGGAACTCCATTGCTTTCAATCAGAAACCTATGGCGTCAACACAGAGTCGCAGATTTTATTGTTATGAAATCGCGCTGAAGAAGTCTCATTCAAAACACATTGTGATACTTGGCATCAGTTTACATGTGCCTAGATGTTGGTGAGTATACACTGTCCTAATGTTTGATATCAAGTCATTTCTGTTTGTTGTTATTAACCAGATTAGCTCCCTCATGATCAGTCACTGCATTATATCTGTCATCTCCACTGAGGCTTTGTGTTTCATTGCTTTCTAAATCAACACACCTTGCTAATAGGGTGATTAAACACTGACTGTCACTCACATGCTATAGACCAAAAAAAAAGTAAAATATTAAGCAAAAAAATCTTGTCGGTACAAAGAAGCGAATGTTAGTAGGTTTGTGTCAATAGTCTAACAGGCTCTAGTAGATACTTGGTAAGATTCTGCATTTGATTGTTTTTTTTTTGTTTTTGTTTGTTTTACAAAACAAATTATTTAGCATTTGTTTTGATGGTTAAAATAATACATTTTTGCAGTGAACACTTTAACACACTTTTGTGTAAAAAGAATATATTTAAAAATTCTTTGAAGAATGTTGGTAACCATGGTAAATGTTGGTAAAATGTTGGTAAAATTCTTTGAAGAATGTTGATGGGCCCCATTGACTTCCATAGTATTTTTTTTTTTGGTTTTTTCTACTATGGAAGTCAATGGCTACCGTCAACTGTTTGGTTACCAACATTCTATAATATATATTCTTTTGTATTCAGCAGATGAAAGAAACTCATACAGGGTTGGAACAACTTGAGGGTGAATAAATGATATAACTATCCCTTTAAGGACTGTCTCCATTGCAAATTCCTTCTAGTGCACTGAAACATTTGCCCCACAATGTACCGTGAAAACCAAGGAGCATCGATGCTCACTATGTTCCCTTAACAGAAGTTCTGAAGTGCGAAACATAAATCATATTACACGCGATGGATGTTTTGTTAAAATGCAAACCATTATTTAATTATATTAACACTTAAATTTCAACTATATTACTGACCTGCCTGCAATGACACTATATGACAATTGAAATTAGCTGGATAACATCACCGTTTTCACCAGAGTGGCTGTACAGCCGAATCAAATTCTGTTGCATTATTCTCCTGTTAACACTGTGAAGCTGCTTTGAAACAATCGGCATTGTAAAAAGCGTTATATAAATAAAGGTGACTTGACTTGACTGGGTCATTCTATAATTGGACAGTAGCAAACTTTTACGCGTGGGGAAACTCAGGGACCAAGGCGAGAGGATCCAAATGCAGATGAGTTTTAATAATAGAATTAACAGGAACCAAAACAACAGAAACCATGAACAGGACAGAACCAAACACATAACAGCCATCAAAAGACAAGACCAGACCCAGAATATGAGCAAACACTGTGGTATTTATACACAAGTTAACCAGGGGCTGATGAGGGATAGGTGTAGATTTGTTTACCCTTAAGGCCAAAGCATACTTCACTTTTTACGTGTACGCGAGGGTCAGCGGACAGTGCGCATGATACGAATTTTGTCATCAGAAGAGTATGTGCATACTGAACGCGCACCTCTGGATTTTTGTAATTGCACATAATTTGCACGCGCAGGTCACACATTTTTTAGCAGTATTTACATGGGTTGTAACTCGAGGCGAGAGATCTGCTCAAAACTGTGCATGCGTCAAACGCCTGTGTACGCATATGAGTCAAAAGAAGTATACTTTGCAAGGCTGTGCGCATACACTTGCATCCACGTAAAAAAAAAAAAAAAAGAAGTAAACTTTCGACTTTACACCTTACACCTTGACCTTGTTGGCGTGGTAACTAATAATAGTTAATAATCAATTAATTTAATAATCGATTAAAAAGGAATTTATACATGTATGATATAATGCTGAACCAGTGCAGTTTGGAAAATGGATGAATGGATGATTCAGCTGCAGTCACCATTTTCTGGTGAGAGGCTGGAATTCATTCAGCGCGTGGCTATCACAGTGCATTATGGGTATTCTCTAGCCATTAAGTGTACATCAGTACACTCGTTATTATGTACTTTTGTGAAAATTATATTAAATTATATAAATCATACCTTTAAATATTTTTTCCATAAAGTGTTAATGATTATATATTTTTTATTTTATTTTGGTAAGTGGATATATAATCTATCAGTCAGGAGACTATTTAAATTGTAAGTATTTTTCCAAGCTATGAACAAATACTTATTTTGTCAGTAACATAGTTGACCGGAATATATCTAACATCCATATTACTAACATATAATCCAAAACCAGTAAACCCTGAGTTTGCCTAATAGAATAATTACTTGATTTTAAGGGTTTTATGTAAGGTCCTGTTTGTGTTTTGGGAAAAAAGAAAACTTGATTTCTTCACATTGTCAACTTCCAAATGCACCCCTAATTATAGAATGAACCATATGTCAGCATAAGCAAACATCACTAGACAGGTAATTAACATAATCTATCTTACATTTATAGCTTATGTGCAGCTGAAATGTTCCATGTACACCGATCAGGCATAAAATTATGACCACTGACAGGTGAAGTTCACTGATTATCTATTCATCACAACACCTGTTAGTGGGTGGGATATATTAGGCAGCAAGTGAACATTTTGTCCTCAAAGTTGATGTGTTAGAAGCAGGAAAAATGGGCATGCATAAAGATTTGACAAGGGCCAAATTGTGATGGCTAGACGATTGGGTCAAAACATCTCCGAAACTGCAGCTCTTGCGGAGTGTTCCCGGTCTGGAGTGGTCAGTATCTATCAAAAGTGGTCCATGGAAGGAACAGTGGTGAACCGGCGACAGGGTCATGGGCGGCCAAGGCTCAATGATGCATGTGGGGACCGAAGGCTGGCCTATGTGGTCCGATTAAACAGATGAGCTACTGTAGCTCAAATTGCTCAAGAAGTTAAAGCTGGTTCTGATAGAAAGGTGTCAGAATACACAGTGCATCACAGTTTGTTGCGTATGGGGCTGCATAGCGGTAGACCAATCAGGGTGCCCATGCTGACCCCTGTCCACCGCCGAAAGTGCCAACAGTTGCATGTGAGCATCACGTTTTCTTTTACATCACGTAGATGGCCGTGTGTGTGTGTTTTGCTTACCTGGGAAACACATGGCACCAGGATGCACTCCAAATGCACTCCAAGAGTAGCTGTGGGATATGCTGAACAAACAAGTCCGATCCATGGAGGCCCCACCTCGCAACTTACAGGACTTAAAGGATCTGCTGCTAACATTTTGGTGCCAGATACCACA
Source organism: Paracanthobrama guichenoti (assembly GCA_018749465.1). NCBI lineage: Eukaryota > Metazoa > Chordata > Actinopteri > Cypriniformes > Gobionidae > Paracanthobrama > Paracanthobrama guichenoti. The sequence goes on along the minus strand of CM031962.1, from coordinate 17,892,032 downwards.
GCACACCTACAGGGGTCTAGTGGAGTATATGCCTCGACAGGTCAGGGCAGTTTTAGCAACAAAAGGGGGACCGACACAATATTAGGAAGGTGGTCATAATTTTATGCCTGATCGGTGTGTAACAAGCAAAGTATTTATAATAATGTCCTTTAAATAACATTAAAATATAATAAAGATACCAATTCTGCTGTTGTTCATAAATACTAGAAGTGATGTTATACAATGACATGTTGCTGTCATGTTGCTGGAAATAGTGTCCCAGTGTTTAGTGAGCCAGCATCCTTGTCATTAACAGTGCCCGAATTCATGAACACAATAAACTGACTTTTCTAGGGAGGTGATTGAGATTCATCCTTAATCTAGACTTCCAAAAATGAAGACTAAAATCCTGACACTTAATACAAGTGACTAGACTGTTAATACAAAGATGGACTGGTAAACATGGCCCTAACCATCTGTGTGTAACACTTATGCCAGGATCTACCACTGTCTGTATGCTATTGCAGTATAATATAGTAATGCCTTCAAGGCATTTATTCTTGATTATGGAGGCAAACTTGATTATTAAAGAAAATCAAATTTCAACCTTCTTACAGGAAACAGATAAAAAACAAATGCAATTCTAAAATCCACTAACATGAGAGACAAAACACAGACCTTCTTCCTGTTGTGTTTCTCTGCATGGCTTTAAAGGCCAACTCTGGCCAGTATATTTACCCTTGTAAGCTTTTACAAGTCTCTCCTGACCTTGCTTTCCTCTCTTACGAGCCTAGCAGTTCTTTGGATAAGGTGTGTGTTCACAGGATTCACTGAATTGACCTTCTTCCTTTCATGCTGGAAAACACAAGCAGATCTTTAGTTGATTTTTTTTTAGAGGCTGGAGGTCCCTTCGGAGCCTAGGAGAGGGAACATACAGGTACACTCTCACTAGCCAGGTTAAAGTCTCCTTGTTTACTCCATTAATCAGCATTCTCATCAGCGGCTATGTGAATAGTTTGAACTGATGTCAGGTGTAGAGTCTTAATCACAGAGCACAATTGAATACATTTTAATTGTATTAAATACAAGGGTTTAATAAGGGTTAAATACAAAACAAAACCAGTCATCTAAAATAACTTTTCAGTCATTTGAACTGTATATCTGGGAAGTAATTGGGTAAGCTTTAGCAAATATGCACATTTAAAATGCCTTTATCTTCTGGGAAAATAGACAACAGACCTAAAACACAGATGACTGATCTTGCACTCAGAGGTGCATCCAAATTTGATGATTGTACATCCAAAAAATTTTTTTAAAAATAAATAACAAAATGATTGTGAAATGTCACCCATTACAGTCATCATAATCAACGTTGCAGCAGTTTAACTTGATTAAAATGCACAAGGATGACTTTTAGGAGGAACATAACCTAACATATAACCAGAACCTTCTCGCAAGCTCTGAGAGATAGATCACAAGTTATTGACAACATATTTATTTTTATGCTTGATTTTATTTTACAAATATAAAAATATGCTGGTCATAAATTTCTTTCAAAGGTGATCTGTTTTGTTTCGGAACAAATAAGCCCTAAATATGTCCTAACCAGTTGCAGCTTGATAAAACAAAAATGTTTTAAAAATGAAAAGTGATAAAACTGATTTCTCATGTAAATCTTTTTTCTTTTTCTTTTTTTACTAATGAATGAATGAATAATGAATGTATGAATATCTCTACACAAAATAAATGACCAATATGTTTGAAAGAAAAATATAATTTTCTGGGGTTAATCAACATAAAGAACTATTTATTTTTTTAAATTATTATTGTTTTAATTCCTTTAATATACTGTATGTCCCACATCAAATACAGGCAAGCCATTTCATTGTGTCTTTTATTTCATAATCAGTTTTCTTGGATACTTCTAGTCCCTTTAATCAGTCTGAAGCTGAAACAATAGAGGATGTTAGCTTTTACCCAGTACCTTCCCCTCCTTGAGAGAGAAAAAAAAAGTATTTTCCCTTTTCTTATGGGACTTTACCTTAGCAAACCCACACCAAGCAGACATCTGACAGCTCTGATCCAGAATGAGAGCGAAACACTAAAGCTCCGCCCTTGGCTCAGGGAGAGAGTGTTTCAGCTGTATTACTGTGTGTATAGTTCTCCTCCTCATATGTCCTTTAGATTTATGAAGTGCAAGGGCTGTGCTGTTCGCTTTTGGCAGACTCCCCGACGTGTGTTTAAACTAGATCATACCGGAGAAGCAGACACCACAAGAATACCAATGAATGTGGATGTAAAAGCAAAGACAAGTCATCAAAGGCTGACTTTTTGGAATGTGGGCAGAGCTAAACAGGGTGCAAGGTGTAACATTCAGAATTCCAAGCCTTCCGAGAAATCCTATTCTGCAAAGAATATAGACTGCAGAGTTTAATGCGTGTTCTAATGGGTAAATGGGTTAGGAATTCATTTTTAGTAATATACTATGAATGAAAATTTACAAACATGATTCCAAAAAAGTTGGGACACCGTACAAATTGTGACTAAAAAAGGAATGCAATAATTTACAAATCTCATAAACTTATATTTTATTCACAATAGAATATAGATAACATATCAAATGTTGAAAGTGAGACATTTTGAAATGTCATGCCAAATATTGGCTCATTTTGGATTTCATGAGAGCTACACATTTCAAAAAAGTTGGGACAGGTAGCAATAAGAGGACGGAAAAGTTAAATGTACATATAAGGAACAGCTGGAGGACCAATTTGCAACTTATTAGGTCAATTGGCAACATGATTGGGTATAAAAAGAGCCTCTCAGAGTGGCAGTGTCTCTCAGAAGTCAAGATGGGCAGAGGATCACCAATTCCCCCAATGCTGCGGCCAAAAATAGTGGAGCAATATCAGAAAGGAGTTTCTCAGAGAAAAATTACAAAGAGTTTGAAGTTATCATCATCTACAGTGCATAATATCATTCAAAGATTCAGAGAATCTGGAACAATCTCTGTGCGTAAGGGTCAAGGCCGGAAAACCATACTGGATGCCCGTGATCTTCGGGCCCTTAGACGGCACTGCATCACATACAGGAATGCTACTGTAATGGAAATCACAACATGGGCTCAGGAATACTTCCAGAAAACATTGTCAGTGAACACAATCCACCGTGCCATTCGCCGTTGCCGGCTAAAACTCTATAGGTCAAAAAAGAAGCCATATCTAAACTTGATCCAGAAGCGCAGGCGTTTTCTCTGGGCCAAGGCTCATTTAAAATGGACTGTAGCAAAGTGGAAAACTGTTCTGTGGTCAGACCAATCAAAATTTGAAGTTCTTTTTGGAAAACTGGGACACCATGTCATCCGGACTAAAGAGAACAAGGACAACCCAAGTTGTTCTCAGCGCTCAGTTCAGAAGCCTGCATCTCTGATGGTATGGGGTTGCATGAGTGCGTGTGGCATGGGCAGCTTACACATCTGGAAAGGCACCATCAATGCTGAAAGGTATATCCGAGTTCTAGAACAACTTATGCTCCCATCCAGACGTCGTCTCTTTCAGGGAAGACCTTGCATTTTCCAACATGACAATGCCAGACCACATACTGCATCAATTACAACATCATGGCTACGTAGAAGAAGGATCCGGGTACTGAAATGGCCAGCCTGCAGTCCAGATCTTTCATCCATAGAAAACATTTGGCGCATCATAAAGAGGAAGATGTGACAAAGAAGACCTAAGACAGTTGAGCAACTAGAAGCCTGTATTAGACAAGAATGGGACAACATTCCTATTCCTAAAGTTGAGCAACTTGTCTCCTCAGTCCCCAGACGTTTGCAGACTGTTATAAAAAGAAGAGGGGATGCCACACAGTGGTAAACATGGCCTTGTCCCAACTTTTTTGAGATGTGTTGATGCCATGAAATTTAAAATCAACTTATTTTTCCCTTAAAATTATACATTTTCTCAGTTTAAACATTTGATATGTCATCTATGTTGTATTCTGAATAAAATATTGACATTTGAAACTTCCACATCATTGCATTTTTATTCACAATTTGTACAGTGTCCCAACTTTTTTGGAATCGGGTTTGTAGTTATCACACAAGTGTGTCCCGAATAGCACGAGTACAAATGTGATATTGATTTTATACAACAGTTTAATAAAACAAATTTATTTTCTGTTATATTTTAGACAACGTTTCGTTTCTGAATGAATCCGCGTGATCAATCAGGTGAAACAATCATGTGAAACAATGATTCAATGGGGACATATCGTGAAAATCAGACTTTTCCCGTGCTTAAGTGCTATAATTGGGTCCCCAGAAAATGTGAAAAAGACAACCCAGTAACTTTGTTTTAGTAAGCCTTTTTCTGCAAGCATGTGAAAAAAAAAACGAGCAGCTTAGATTTTCTCTCCCCTTCTGACCTAGGAAGGGGACCTATTAAAATATTACCGCCCCTTAATCTGCATGTTTCCACCCACGGCGCTGACAGACTGTTCCGTATTATCATAGTTTCCGGCAGTTGTAGATTGTCTGCCATTTTCCCTGTGCTAGAGCAACTGTAGCGACAACGTCTTATAAGCAGTGCAGGGGCATTGCCTGAACGAGGGACAATTCAAGGCAGATTTTGCTAAAAAGTTAAAGCTCAAGGGTGGATCAGTACCAACTATTCGTGATCCAGTTTATAGTCTCCGGTCTGGAACGATACTGGTCACGGCAGTAATGAAAGGGAGAGCGTGCCAGTTCATTTGTTGTTTTACAGATATAAAGTTTACCAGTTTATCAAGCACCCCCTGAAAAGGCATAAGGTCTGTATATATTTGTTTACTGTTAGTTGTAACAAGTGTTATTGTGTAATTCGCTGTGTATGCTGATGATAATAGAAGGGAGAGAGTGTTTATGGATAAGACTTTAATGCACACTTCTAATAGTGGATAAAAGTAAGATAGCAACATATTAGTTTAGAATTAAACTAAACTATACCTGTTCTATCTCCATGCAGCATTTATTCTCTGGCTCTGTAGGCATTATTGTCCAAGTCCGGTTCGAACTGGGCGGTATTCCAGAAAGCAGGTTATGTGACATACCCGGGTATGTTTAAGAGTAAGTTAGCAGATAATCTCAACTTTCGGTTCCAAAAACAGAGGTAACTTTCAGGGTATGTAAGTAGCCATGGCAACTCACTCTCTGAACACAACCTGCTCCGGAGCAGGTTATGTTCCAGGGTTAGTTTGCTTAAGAGGTATTTAGATGTGTTTTATATAGTTATTAATATAACCAAATTTGTTTCAGTTAGCCTATATAATATACAATATTATATATTAATTCTAAAGAATTAGAATAAAAAATAAGTTTAAATGTTAGTTCAATTCAAATATATTTATTATTTATTTTATTGTCATCTCACACATGGATCTGCATTCAATTATTTAGCATTAAACAAACAATATAATCCTTATTCTCAGTGAATAAATATTACTTATTAAATTAAGACATTGAAAAAATGATTGCATAACCACCAAAGGTGGCGATGTGCATTAAGTAGGTTATGCAACTCACCATTAAACAAACGAAGAGAAAGTAGAATGGCACACTCTTTCTTAGTGTCTGTTTCCATGGTGAATCATCGATTCGTCGCTCTGTTGAGAATGTCTTGTGTGTTCATGGTTAACATACTCTGAGTTGTCTGAACTTACTCCCAGACTCGTTTTTGGAACAAGCATACCTCGAGTAAGCAAGGTTTGGGTTAATCAACCGAGAGTTCAAGGTATATGTGACAGCAAGTTAACCTTGCTTTCTGGAATACCCCCTGAACACTGTTAGCTTTTGACATGTTCTGTTGTTGTTGCAGGTGCTAATGAAGCTCCACCCTCTTCTTGAAAGAACAGGCAGGGAGTTGCAGCTCATTTGCATTTAAAGGAACATACACAAAAACGGTGTGTTTTTGCTCACCCCAAAAAAAGGGTATAAATTTTAACAGGCTATAAAACATCTGTTACAACCCAAATATTTAAATGTCAAGTCAAGTCACCTTTATTTATATAGCACTTTTTACAATGCCGATTTTTTTTGAAAGCAGCTTCACAGTATTAAACATGAAAAATAATGCAACAGAATTTGATTCGGCTGTGCAGCCGCTCCGGAGAAAACGGTGATGTCATCTAGCTCATTTCAGTTATCATATAGCGACAATGTGGGCAGATCAGTAATTTAGTTGATATAGCTCATTTAGTTTATTAATTAAATTTATTTGGATATTTGGTTGAAAATTGTGTCCCCAACTGAGTAAGCCAAGCCAAAGGCGACTGTGTCTGTGCATTTTTTGGGGGGACTGTTTCTAGCACCTGGGAGAGCACAGACTGTTTCTATGTCTTTGTCATTTCTACGATAACAAATGCAAACTTACCAATCTGACACTTTCTGGTCCAGTCGCACTGGCAATGTTGATCGATCAGCTTGGTTATCTGCATCATCTGGATCAGATTCGGGCTCGAATTGATAGAGTAGGACAGACATTATCATCTGTGAATATTTCTTTGCTTTGGGAGCTGATGTTCCAAATATGGTAAGAAGCATGACATTTCCATCAGACACTTAAGGTATTCGGGCCAGTCACAATGCACTGGATCGCTGGCCAATCAGAGCACACCGCGCTTTTCTGAACGATGAGCTTTGTAAAAATTGTTGCATTTCAAAAAGGAGGGGCATAGAGGAGCAACAATAATGTACAGTATGTGTAAAATAATTACTTTTTTTTTTTTTACCTAAAACCGAGTAAACGTACTGCATTAAACCAAATACACAAAATACTGTTCTTTTTAGAACCATCATATGACCCCTTTCAATAAACAATGTTACTTTAATTTCCTGTTGCACACTTGAATCACCTACATTGCTACTGTGCTGTCTGAAACGTCATACATTCCATAAGATTCAATTACCTAAATCCAATAAGTACCTGGTAGTCTTGTAAACTCTGAAAGACCATTCCCATTGAGGAGAAACTCTGAGTGTGGCCTTGCTGCTGAGGATGTGGTCTGGAGATGATTGGGTCTATTAAAAGTGTGCTTATCCCTGCCGAGGCTGTGTGATTGATCTCAGCTGACACGTCCTTTTACCCACTGTCACATTAATAACTTGGTGTCTCTCATGAGAATGACAGACTGCTCAGTCCTGGGAGAACACGCTGCAGGATGCTCAAGGTTAGAGCATTCGCTCATCACAAATCAAGAGCCCAAGTGTCGCTAAACACAGCAGAGTATGCAATTTTCCTACCTCATTCTACAGAAACACTATGGTGGCTGATCTATTGCACACTGAACTTGCACACTGAGCAGTAAGTATTCGTATTTTATTAATGTTGTTAGCTAAACTGCACCAGATAACTTTCAATGGTTCTGAGTCCTGTTGATTTGTATAATGCTCCCTAAGGGTGGTGTTCTGCTGACTTGTCTGCTATAGGACACCCTAAGAATGGATATATCCAGCTCCTGTCTTTGAGGACTGTTTCACGCCACATGCATAAGTGGTGCATATTTATTTCGCACCCATTTTAACAGTTTACAGCATTTACACAGCATGTGTAATTCAAGTATTCAAGTATTCAAGAGTTTTATTTGTCACATACACAGTTATATACAGCATATACAACCGGCAGTGAAATGTAAACAGGTCCGCTCCATGGACAGTGCAAATTCACAGTTAAAACACAAGGAAGAAATTAAATAGAAATAGGATAAAAAAAGTACTATCTATCTATATCTATATCTATATCTCTCTCTCTCTATATATATATATATATATATATATATATATATATATATATATATATCTGTAGAATTATAAATAATCAAGTCAAGTAGAGGGGAAAAAAGTAAAAAATAAGAATAAGAAGTGGAATAAAATAATTGAGGTAGACTGTGCAGTGAGTAAACTGTAGACTTATAAATATGTGGTTAACAAATGTATAAGTGTATAATGTGCAAACAGGTTGTTACACAGTAACAACGAGAACAGAAAGTGCAGTGCAATGTCAGTATGTTTATCCTGAAGTGAAGTCACATGGTGATAGTGACTGAGTTCAGGAGTCTGATGGCCTGGGGGAAGAAGCTCCTCCTGAGTCTCTCAGTTTTGGCCATCAGGCTTCGGAAGCGCTTACCAGATGGCAGCAGCGTGAAATGAGGGTTTGCAGGGTGATTAGAGTCCTTGATGATCTTAGTAGCTCTACCTTTGCAGCGTTTGGTGTAGACGTCCTGCAGAGACGGGAGAGCTGACCCTGAGATACGCTCGGATAAGCGCACGACTCTTTGCAGGGCTTTGCGGTCATGACTGGTGCTGTTCCCATACCACGCTGTGATGCACTGAGTTAGTACACTTTCTATCGCCCCTAAATAGAAAGTTTTCAGGATAGCTGGTGAAACCCTGAATTTCCTCAGCTGGCGCAGGTGGTACAGTCTTTGCCTGGCTTTTTTCACCTGTGTCTGAATGTGAGCAGTCCAGGTCAGGTCCTCGGAGATGTTTACACCCAGGTACTTGAAGCTGCTCACTCTCTCTACTGGTGACCCGCTGATCATGAGGGGGGAGTATGTCTGTTGCTGTCTCTTCCTGAAGTCCACAATCATTTCTTTGGTCTTGCCAACATTCAGAGAGAGACAGTTGTCCTGGCACCATGATGTTAGATGCTCCACCTCGTCCAAGTATGCCGTCTCATTGTTGTTGGAAATGAGGCCCAGGACAACAGTATCATCAGCAAATTTGATGATAGATGTGGAGCTGTGTGTGGACAAACAGTCATGTGTGTAGAGAGAGTAGAGCAGGGGACTCAGGACACAGCCCTGTGGAGCTCCCACACTCAGGGTGATGGAGGTAGAGGTGGACTGGCCTACTCTCACCACCTGAGGCTTGCCAGTGAGGAAGTCCTCAATCCAGTGGCAGAGAGAAGGATTCAGGCCGAGATCCAGGAGTTTGGAGGTTAGCTTGATGGGAACTATGGTGTTAAAGGCTGAGCTATAGTCAATAAATAGCAGTCTTACGTAGTTCCCACTTTTGCTGTCGATGTGAGTGAGGAGGAGTGGAGGACATGAGAGATGGCATCTTCAGTCGATCTATTGGGACGACAGGCAAACTGAAGAGGGTCCAAAGTGTCAGGAATGAAGGCGCAAATGGTGTTTTTAATGAGTCTCTCAAAGACCTTCATGACTATAGACGTGAGAGCCACTGGACAATAGTCATTTAGGCAAGAGGCAAGTGTAAGTGTGATGCCACACAGCAGTAGCTTAGCACACATTCAAAATGTCATTTCCATCACTTTTTCTCCTTATCTTGCCCTGCCTCTTCCCCTCTTAAAGCTAAGCTTTGACTGATAATCTCATTTTCGTCTGTGTCAGTGAAGAAAGTAAACATTGGGTCAAATGATATTTATATGTTTTACGAATACGAAGTTTTACAAAGTTAGAAGGCTACCAGGAAAGGTAACTAAGCTTATTATGATGAAAACAGCTTTGTTAATGTGTCTTGTCCCCTCACATTTACAGTGACTAATTATTTCATTACATGAATCATGCAAATTATATAGGCCTATTTTCAATTCAAAATGGTGAAATTAAGACAAAACTTTATTAGTTTGCATCCCTGATTATTTGTGTCAGTCGTTTCTATATTAAAACAGCTGTCAGTTTAGCTACTTACATCTTGACTCAAACTTTATGACCGTTTACTGAAGTGTCGAGTTGTGTGCTGGAATTCGAGCTCAGCAGCTTCAATGAATATAAAGCCCTCCTGCTTTGGTCATCTCAAACATTTTGACATTGATGAGCGGTGACAGACAGGCCGCTGAGGCAGCTCAGATGAGAAGAGCTTGGTGCTGTGCAATATTCTTGCAGCACTAAAGTAAAGTTAATACTATATTATGCAATTATTATTTCACAATATATATATATATATATATATATATATATATATATATATATATACACTCACCTAAAGGATTATTAGGAACACCTGTTCAATTTCTCATTAATGCAATTATCTAATCAACTAATCACATGGCAGTTGCTTCAATGCATTTAGGGGTGTGGTCCTGGTCAAGACAATCTCCTGAACTCGGGAAAGAAAGGTGATTTAAGAAATTTTGAGCGTGGCATGGTTGTTTGGTGCCAGACGGGCCGGTCTGAGTATTTCACAATCTGCTCAGTTACTGGGATTTTCACGCACTACCATTTGTAGGGTTTACAAAGAATGGTGTGAAAAGGGAAAAACATCCAGTATGCGGCAGTCCTGTGGGCGAAAATGCCTTGTTGATGCTAGAGGTCAGAGGAGAATGGGCCGACTGATTCAAGCTGATAGAAGAGCAACTTTGACTGAAATAACCACAAACCGCAAAGCATTTGTGAAGCCACAACACGCACAACCTTGAGGTGGATGGGCTACAACAGCAGAAGACCCCACCGGGTACCACTCATCTCCACTACAAATAGGAAAAAGAGGCTACAATTTGCACAAGCTCACCAAAATTGGACAGTTGAAGACTGGAAAAATGTTGCCTGGTCTGATGAGTCTCGATTTCTGTTGAGACATTCAGAAGGTAGAGTCAGAATTTGGTGTAAACAGAATGAGAACATCCATCCATCATGCCTTGTTACCACTGTGCAGGCTGGTGGTGGTGGTGTAATGGTGTGGGGGATGTTTTCTTGGCACACTTTAGGCCCCTTAGTGCCAATTGGCCATCGTTTAAATGCCATGGCTTACCTGAGCATTGTTTCTGACCATGTCCATCCCTTTATGACCACCATGTACCCATTCTCTGATGGCTACTTCCAGCAGGATAATGCACCATGTCACAAAGCTTGAATCATTTCAAATTGGTTTCTTGAACATGACAATGAGTTCACTGTACTAAAATGGCCCCCACAGTCACCAGATCTCAACCCAATAGAGTATCTTTGGGATGTGGTGGGGACCCTATATATATATATATATATATATATAAATCAAATCATATCACCTTTATTTATATAGCACTTTTAACAAGTCCAATTGTTTCAAAGCAGCTTCACATTGTTAACAGGAAAATAATGCAACAGAATTTGTACAGCCGTTCTGGTGAAACGGTGATGTTATCCAGCTAATTTCAAGTATCATATAGCGTCAATGCGGGCAGATCGGTAATATAGATGAAATTTAGGTGTCCCCAACTGAGCAAGCCAAAAGCCAGAGGCAATATTTATTAATATATATAATAAATATATATATATAGGGTCCCCACCACATCCCAAAGATACTCTATTGGGTTGAGATCTGGTGACTGTGGGGGCCATTTTAGTACAGTGAACTCATTGTCATGTTCAAGAAACCAATTTGAAATGTTTCGAGCTTTGTGTTATGGCGCATTATCCTGCTGGAAGTAGCCATCAGAGAATGGGTACATGGTGGTCATAAAGGGATGGACATGGTCAGAAACAATGCTCAGGTAAGCCGTGGCATTTAAACGATGGCCAATTGGCACTAAGGGGCCTAAAGTGTGCCAAGAAAACATCCCCCACACCATTACACCACCACCACCAGCCTCCACAGTGGTAACAAGGCATGATGGATCCATGTTCTCATTCTGTTTACACCAAATTCTGACTCTACCTTCTGAATGTCTCAACAGAAATCGAGACTCATCAGACCAGGCAACATTTTTCCTGTCTTCAACTGTCCAATATATATACACACATCTCAGAAAAATACAGAGGTCCAGACCTCGGTGACCTCATAGCTGGCTATGGACAAATCCATAATGTACGTGTATTTACATAATTATGATGCATATTTTATTGATTAAAGTTATTTTATTTAGCCAAAATTATACACTGTATACTGTGAACAATTATTAAGAATAGTAGTTAGAATGCTGGGGGAAGCTGGAGCCTATTCCTGTTTCTTAGGCAGGGACAGATCCCTGGATGGATGGCCAGTGCATCACAGGGATACCACACACTCACATATTCAAACTCTCATTCACACCTATGGGGTCCTATGCTGTCCTTTCTGGGTCAGGTCTGAAATAGGGCAGGCTATAGAAGGGAATTTAGATATACAGCATCTATTATATATGGTCAACCCAAGAGGAATAACTGCTTTTTCCCATGTGGCATTAGGGAAACCCAAAACTACTTTCAGTTTGGTTTATTCAATTTATTATTTCATCTGAAATCCCACATAACCTACCTACAAAACACAATAGTTGGCATTTAGTGTAAACTAAGGCCCTGTTTACACCTGGTATCAAGATGCATTTTGGTCGATTAGATCACAAGTAGACAAAGAAAACACATAGCTTTTTCTGCTCTGACAGCCGCAAGACCACGCCGAATGCTGTGAGTGTGTTAGAAATCATGGAATGGTTCAGCCAACAAAGTTTAAATCCTGTCTGGATAGCAAGCTTTCCATAATGTTTACTCATTAGGTTATTAGGATTGCAGGATTGGCTTAATCCTTCCTCAGGAAGGAAAATATGGATCCCACATTTTTATCAGTGAACTGCCCCAACCAGTAAGACAAAACCCATAAGCCTACTTAGCAGAATGAACATGGTGTTCATGGACTTTGAGATGAGACAGAAAAGCGAAAGCAGCTTTTACTTTCATCATGCTTGGTTGCCACAAGATTCCCATCTCTGATCTTGAAATACTGAGGGGAGATGACCTGATTGACAGGACTTCCTATTTCTAATGCAGAATTGTCCCCAACAGTGTAGCTTGTCCAAAACTGATACTTGTTAAACAAGTGTAGATAAGTATTAATAAATGTTTTCAATGTCTCTGTGGCAAGAATCCTCAGGGAAGTCTTTCTTCTCAGCTGGAGGACCTTTTTGATGCCACCTTCCACCAGTCCACCTAGAAACAAAGTTATGTTTTCATAGCACAAGATGGATACAATAAGCACTTTTGAGGAGGAACTAATGACTAGATTTTGACAAAGTTTACCAGGATATTGACATCAAATCTTTACACAGTAGTAGCAAAAGTTTTGCTGTAAATGAAAGCATCTTACATGAGTGTTATATGCTCCACAAACACCATTAAAGCAAAGAAAGGATATAACGATAAATATAAGGTTCTTAAAATCATTCTAAATATAAAAAATAGCAGAGTCCACACCACAACTATAATGATAACGGCACAGAGAAACAATAGCCTATCGTTGGAATCACTTTCAGAAAGATTTTTTCCAGCTGATTAATGATAATGACAGCCAATCAGAATAGACCAGACTTTAAATACACTGTAAAACCCAACAAATTCAGCTAACTCATTTAATTTGAGGACACGATTACCTCAAACCATTTAAGTTTATAAAAAAACAATAGTTATGAGTACTCTGCACTTATTTTAATCAAATCCACTAAAACAAGGATATTTCTTAATATACAATTACATTTCACACTGCATTAAAATACTTTATATAGCTGAAACTTCCTATATTGAGTAAAACCACTGAAAATACAAACTTTAAATGAACTTGCAGTTACTGCCAGCTCACAATAGCAAACATAAAGTCAAATCTAGTAAGTTAAGCTAACTCATTCAATTTGAGGACACTGATTACCTTAATTCTTTTTAACTTTAGAAAACAATAGTTTTGAGTATTTTGAACTTATTTCAATTGAGTTCACTAAAAGAAGACCCTCATTGCAATCAAGAAATTAAGTGATTAATTAAGTGATGATTGATTGAGCATTAGTGATGAACACCTGATGATAATGAGCAGAATCACTGAAGGAAAGAGAAACACAAGAACTACAACTGACTTCAGCCACAGCTTTAGGTGAAATCAACTGAAGATAAAATAAGACATTACATCTCTGGAGATCTCAGCAGAGGAGGATTAAACAACTCCACAAACAGCATTACCTGATTCACGCATTACTAAACAGACTAACTTTTCAATTCTGTCATTTCTTTTTAATGAAAATAATAGTTTCATTGTCACCATGATGGTGTTCAGTGTTTGCTTTTGACAAGGCTCTTGACCCTTGGTTCTTTAACATTAGTTTTTCTCTGACTTCTTTTATAAAGCACACTTGTTATAGTAAGGAATACCAGGAGAAAATGTGATTAAGTGATGTTGGCTATTCATTGATGTTGGTAAAATCATCATGTAGGTGCTTAAACGCCTGATCTCATCCAGAGTCTAATGCTTTGGTTATAGTGGTATTGTGTTAATTTAGTATTATTCATAATGGTGGCTACGTCAATGGCACAAGACCCAGCACTGTAGTGGTAATTGAATACTATGCAAGATTTTAAAATCATGTAGTACTCAAAAGGTTTTAATCTGTGGCATTACTTAGACACACAGAGACATCAAGAATCAGCGTATGAATCTCAACAATGGTGACAATCAATGAAAAGCTTCATGCTGCACTGTATGCTGGGTACCACCAATCAAGGTGGCCCAATTCCAATTCTATTTTATACCCCTTCGCCTACCCCTTCCCCTTGCCCCTTGAAACAAGGCATGGCATAGGGGTGAAAATATTCCCCTAAGAAATGGAACACCACTACTACACTATCACACGTCATAAAATGTATGAGCCTTTGAGTTTTAGATGATACAGAATGATACAGAACATACAAGACTGGTGAAGCCATTTTTCCATCGGGCCAAACGGTTAACCACTCCATTCCGTGTCGATCCGAGCCGGCCGGTATGGATATGGTTTCGTTTTCTACTGTGGTGCTGCGATAACGGAGCTCTTTGCAATGTAATACAAATGAGTCAGTTGTTGCCTTGGTAACGCAAGAGTTTACGGTTTACAGACGATGCGTGATGTAAATATCGACTGCGTTATGAAAGATTATGACCAGATATTTCTTTGAACTGTATTATTAATTTGTGTTCACATTACTCAAATAGACCATTTAGCAAGCTACGGAGAAACTGGCCGCCAGGCAACACACAAGTGATAGATCCCGAGTGGCAACATCACGGATTCTAGCAGCTGCAGCACAGCAGTTGGTGTATGCAGCAAAATTCCTCATACCCCTTCATTCAAAGTGTGGTCCTGAAAAATCTACGTTTGAAGGGCTATCTGGCCCTTCCCCTTACCGCTACCACTCCAGCCAAAAGAGAATTGAGACACCCCTACCCCTTCACATGAATGCGCAAAATGAAGGGGTAGGGGTAAGTGAAGGGCTAAGGGGTAGAAATGGGATTGGGCCTTAATGTCTTCTTTTATCTTCAGATGATTTCATCTAAGGCTGTGGCTGAAGTCACTTGTAGTTCTTATGTTTCTCTTTCCTTCAGTGATTTTGCTCATTATCATCAGGTGTTCATCACTAATGCTCAATTATCACTTATTTAATCAATTAACAATACAATTATTATCCAATTATCATGCTGGGAACTAGAAATGTTCTATAACTCATTCAGTTTGAGTTCTGTTTCAGTCATTGTGTCCACATAACGTTCAGTAATATTTGAGTGCAGTGAACTCATTTTTTATTTAGTATATACAACTGTTAGGTTTTACAGTGTAGAGCGAACATTTAAAGAGGCAGATGACATAACTGCAGTGTGCTTATAATAACTATCTTATCACTATCACTATTATCTTACCACTAAGTGTTCTCCTAAATAGCAGTAAAAGTTTTTAGGAAAGAGTTTCTCTCGTAAAACCAAACTCACAAAAAGACCAACTTTTAACAAGGAATAGAGAGAAGTCTTAAGCTAAGAGAAAGGCTGGGACTGACCTTGTTGCTGTGGATGATGTCAATGCTTACTAACTATGAACACAGTGATTGGCGGATGGGGGAGGGGTCTCTGTCCGTGATTTAATCATAGAAATATTGTACAACAAGGTATCATGTTGCCATATTCAAATAAAGATGTTAAAATTTAGGCTAAGTGTCACTAAATAAACAAGTATATGTTCAGCTAATTGTCAGCCTTTTACATGTCTGCATCTCGAGAGATAGCAGAATTCAAGCAACAAATTATGTTTTATAAACAAAGTTCAAGAGGAACATGTTCTAATCAGCTTGAGATAAGGCATATTTATTTATTTTCAAAGATTTATTTTTGCAGGTTTTGCCTTTTTATTATGATAGGACAGTGAGTAGACAGGAAGCAAAGTGGAATAGAGAAAGGTGGGACAGGAAAGGTCCAAACTTGGGTCATCTGAGCTGTCCACAAGGCTATCAGTGCAGATGATGGGACATTATTTTCAATTTGACCGCAAAATTTTATTCTCCATCATTTAATGCATATTGCCTGTACATAAATTAACCTTATGTTATGTCATCACAGATTAAAATCTAAACCAAAATATTTACTGCATTTATGAAGACAAGGTTCAGCACCCAAGGCTCTATTACCTATTGCCTTTTGGGCAGATTGCTGAGATGGATTGCCAGCAACAGCCATTTTAGGATTGTTTGTGATTTGGTTTTAGTGACTAGTTAGTCCTCCTGACTAACCCTAACTTTTCCCAGATTTAATACGTAGGACACCTAAAATTAGGACTGACACACCCTTTATTTTTAAGAGTTTTTCTTAAATTGGCAAGTTAGGAGCTACTTTTAGCCTTAAGTTTTGTGAATATGGTCCCAGAACATTACTGTCCGCTGGTGTGGACGCTAATATAGTTATCTTTATAGTTGGCAAGAATAAACAGCAAACTGAACCAGACTCTATTCAGATAATCAAAAGCCAGTGCTGGACATGCACGATACCTTCTAACAGTCCCAGCTAATATATTTTTGTTATAAGAACATTCTACTAATATTCAGTGTTGGTTCTAGAAATGTAAAAAAATTCCAGTTTTCTTGCCATTAGAGGAACGTGTTTTAAAAGGTATGATGCTCCTCAAACATTCTTTCAACTTAATTTTGATTAAAAATTCAACATTCTAGGAACGTTGACTTGTAACATTCCAAGAACATAAAAATATCCAGTTTCCTTAATGTTAAAATAATGTTATTCCTGTTCCTGAAACAGTCTTTCAACCATTCAAATACCTGCTCTGAACAAGCACTGAAAGAAAGAGAAATAAGACCACAAACCACAACTTTCTTCAGCAACAGCCTCAGATGAAATCTACTGAAGATCTACTGAAAAAAAAAAAAAAAAAAAAAAAAAAAAAAAAAAAAAAAAAACATTAAATCTCTGAGGATATCAGCAGAGGAGGATTAAACAACTCCACAAACAGCATTACCAGCTTCACTTATTACTAACCAGATTGACTTCAGACTATTGACAGAAATAACTAGAGACCACAAACTATTTGAAAGTTAAGACATTGAGACACACTTAGACATCAACAATGGTGACAATCAAAAACAATTCAGCTGCATAATTTATTCATGCCACAATGCATGCTGGGAGCCATGAATATGTTTGTATGGTGGCATGAAGCATGTCACAATTGTTGCGTTTCATATCCCTGTTGAAAAGGCCAGCATATGGCAGCTGGTTTCAGCTGGTTTCTGCTGGTCTTTAGTTGGTCATGAGCTGGTTTAAGCTGGTTCTGAGCTGGAGATATAGTTTCTTAGAACCATCTTAAACCAGCTCATGGCCAGCTAAGGACCAGATTAAACCAGCTCATGACCAGCTGCCAAGTAAATCATATCTAACCAGCATACGCCGTTTTTTTTTTTTTTTTTCAACAGGGATGCTGAATGTTGATGTCTGCATGTATAAATGGCACAAAACATGTTTTAAACAGAATGTCATGACAGTGTTATTTATACACTTACAGACATCAATATTCAGTATCTGAAACGCAACAGTGGTATTACAAATGATCTGTTACATTATTTGAGTTTAATACTTTTAAATAATGCTTTAATACAAATTCAACAAATAATTTAATTTAATTTAATTAATTCAACAAATACAGAAAAAGCAGTTGTTTAAACCACTTTAATGCAGTCATCTGACTGTAAAAAAACAGACATGTTGATCTGCTTTATCGATAAAGAAATGTAAAAGAAGCAATTTAACAAAAGCCAAGGGTCAAGAGCCCAACTAAAGCAAACACTGATCACCATGATGGTGACCTCAAACAAAGCATTTTTCACCCAAACATCAACATCTAAACCTCTGTTAATTCTCAATAAGAACTGCTGTAGACATCTGACAGAAATAAAGTCAAAGGTCA
The DNA here is from genome assembly GCA_018749465.1 of Paracanthobrama guichenoti. Lineage (NCBI taxonomy): Eukaryota > Metazoa > Chordata > Actinopteri > Cypriniformes > Gobionidae > Paracanthobrama > Paracanthobrama guichenoti. The sequence goes on along the minus strand of CM031962.1, from coordinate 17,873,907 downwards.
AATGGTCAAAAGGTCTTTATCATTTTCTCATAATATACACTGCTGCATCACCTCTTTTAACAGTGTCTGAAACGGTTAGATCAAGGATTCAGGCTCTCTAAACCTGCTCTGCTCTGATTGGTCAGATGACCCAGTCTGTTGTGACTGGTCTACAGCATGTGTCTGAAACAAAACGGCCATTGCCATAGCTGAATTTCAGCTCCGGATGCTTCCTCAGCACTTGTATACACAAACGGTAACAATAGCATCATCATCCTTTGGAAGCTCATGCAAAGTGGATTTTCTTCTCAACATGTCAACAACACAAACCAAACTCTTCCAGGCCTCATCTACAACTACAGTGTTTGAGGATCAAAGTAGACATTGTTCACTGGCAGCCAGTGAAGACCATAGACTGGCATTATGCAAATTTATACTTAGATTTGTGAAGGAACTAAGGCTGGAATTACTGACGACATTTCAGGCAGTTCAGATTCGGTTCTTTAATTTGAGAGACAATAAATGAATTTACTGTGCACTTTGATCTTTGAAACTTTGTAGACCTTTTACAATTATTTTACATCCTTTTACAGTATAGAAAACACTACATGAAAGGTAATATCTGAAAAAGCATAATAGGGGCACTTTAATGTGACAGAGGAATGAAGAAGTAGATTTATCAGGAACCAAAAACATGTTGTGTCCATTTAGTGGGTTCTGAAAGAAGGGACAGGGTGAGAAGTATGAGCGATAGCTCTCTCTCAGCTCTCTCTCAATGACCATACTTATCAGGTTCAGGCTAGTTTAAATTTGTCTGCCCACCAGTCAGACTTTACTGTTTGATCTACATCCATGGTACTGGGACAATGATGGATGAATGAGTGATTGAATTTATAATATTTAGCTTTACTATATTCTGTTAAGAACAGTTGTGGTCTGCGTCAATACACTGGTGTGCAGTAAAGGTAACATTTGCCTTTGCCAAGTGTTGGAAGAAGGAAGCTATCTGTCTAGCTGAAGAACAGGGCTTTGTACCGAGGGCAGACTATGTGGGTAGTTTTAAATGGAAACTGACATTTGGCATGGCTAGAGGAGTCCCCTGTGGCCATTTTGCTGAGATAATGGTAACTGTCTTCTTTGGTTAAACTGCCTCATTGCTCAGTGCTAACACAGGGTGTAGGAGTCCAACACATCAGTATTCCAAGGCTTCACACAGCTCAGCAGCCCTGTGAATTAACACTCAATCTGTCATCTGCAACCAGTGAAATATCCAGGAAGGCTAATGCAGATGGATGGGAAAGAGATATTAGCTGTGGAAGTGATGTATTAACACAACACTGCTTATGTCTCTAAACTGCTTTATAGCCATAGCTTTTCCTATAGGTGAAACAAAATACCACCTTTCATGAAGTATCAATGCATTTAGCAGTATGCTGCCATGCTGTCGCCAAGACCAGATATTAGTAGACGCTGTAGGGTGGTGGAAGGTACAGATTTTAAGGCTCTGGGCTGGTAATGGAAAGTTTACAGGTCAGACACAGATTACCTGTTAAAGAGACATGGTATGGACTTTTAGCTAGACACTTTTAGCTTTTCACCCCAGGTTCCTTAAATAGGGCTATCCTGCAATTAGCATACTATATGCTCCTTTGGATAAATCTATTCTACACCAGTTCTCAGTACCCAGATTTTAAACTGGGAAAAATACAACGCAAACACATTGTGGTCAGTTATACAAGGAATATTTGTTAAATGAAAACAGAAAAGAATTACATTTAAAACAGGATGCTCATGTAATTTGATGGACTTCTGATTTAAGCACTGCTCAATACAGATACAAATAATTTTGTGATTGCTACAGATACAGATATTGCACAACCCTACTCTATGTTATTTTGAATCTATCCAAAATAGGCTGTCGCTAGCATAGGCTACATAAGCTGAAGCATAAGCTTCATTATTAAAAACTATGAACAAAACTATAGAAAGAAAAAGAAAATATAACCCAGACTACAGGTTAAATTGCAACAAGGATAAACATGGTTTAGAGTTTGATTCGATACAGAAGTGTCCTATCCATCATGCCATGTGCCCCTCAAGTTTAAGTGTTTTTGTTTTTTCATGATCATTGTTGAACACTGTTACATTCTGTCTCATTTGGTCTATTCTAGTCACACTTTTCATGAATAATTTTCTTCAAACTGAAAGTCATCTACCCACCCTCATGTCACTTGAATGACTTTTACCCGTGGAATACAAGAGGGTTATTATCAAAATGTCATGAATACACCTTTGACACCAGTAACAAAAATGTGGGAGAGTTTTCTCTTTCCCTTTAAAATGGATAAGACTATATAGTTTGCTATTCATGGTAATAGAGTTACATTTTATTTTCACATTTACATAGTAACCCACCAGCTGAGAACCATTAGTAATTACAAATGAGAAATACATGCTGATGCTGTTTTAAATGGAAAGTAATCACTGCCTGAACTTAAGGCAATTGTTTAGACTGGATTGATCAATAGTCTTTAAATACTTTGCCTGAGTAATTAGATCACCTTGGTCTTCTTATTTCTTGACTTTTTGTCATGAATTCTTAATGACAGTGTCCCCACAATAAGACATCACATTGATTTCACAGACAGAAAGGGATGACTGACAGGAAGACAAACATGACGTGACAGATGTGATAGTTGCTGATGTTATGACAATCTGTTCTCTCAGTTGTATCTTAATGTCTACTCTTTGTTAGAAGATAATGTCATGTTATAGCAGAAAAGTTTTGGTGGTGCAAATAGCTGTACTGAATAAAGTTGAGTGGTATAATGAATGTCTATGCTATCTTAATCAAACTTCTCAAGATGGCACTGTGGATGGCCGCCTCGCTGTGTTTGTTAGTTTGTCCTGTTTTTTGTTTTTATTCTACAGTCAGTTACACCATGCAGGGATAAGCTGCTGAACATTCGTCAATACCAAAGACTATAGATATAGAAAGATGGTTCACTCCTATTACTCATGAATGCGAGAAACTGCAAAGCGCAATATGGCGGAATAGTTACATCTTCTAAAGAAAAAGAGCCAATCGCTAATTGGTAAAGTCATTGCGTCATTGCAGCTGCCGTAGACGCTCCGGTTCCCATAGAAACCTGAGACTCACGCTTAGGACTGCACATGCGCTTTGGCTCGTTTAACCTGAAAAATACGCTTTTTTAACACTATTTGAGCATAAAAAACAACATTTACGGGACAGTTTGTGCCAGATTTTGTTGAAATATGTTATTTAATTGTGAGTTCGGCAAGCAGTTTTTGAGATTCCAGGATTCCCCCATTCAAATAGACAGGACTTGGTCTCATATGCCCGAAATAGCTGCCCAGAGGCATTGCAAATATGGCCGCAGAGTGAACAGACTTTCCTTGATAGGGACTTTGTCAATACACACCACCCAGTCTTCTAACCATTTTTGTATTATTCAGATGTTTTGCTAGTCATTGTAGTTGGAGGAGCAGTGGCGATGCACAATCACCCCAAGATGCGCAAGCATGAGAAGAGATCCGTGAATTTAGGTAGGGCAGATTCTGAATCTCATGTGCTAGTTTAAGATAAACATTCTGTTAGATTTATATTCTAATTGCTGAACACATGCAGACTGACACACTTTTGGAAGAGGTCATTGCGTTATTCAGCCTAAGGGTGGTGCTTTAATGTTTATTGGCTTAATTGCTTTAAAGGGTTAGTTCACCCAAAACTGAAAATTCTGTCATTAATTATCAAATCACCTTTATTTATATAGTGCTTTTTACAAGTCCAATTGTTTCAAAGCAGCTTCACAGTGTTAACAGGAAAATAATGCAACAGAATTTGATTCGGCTGTACAGCCGCTATGGTGAAAATGGTGATGTTATCCGGCTAATTTCAATTGTCATATAGTGTCAATGCGGGCAGACCGGTAATATAGTTTAAATTTAATTACTCACCCTCATGTCATTCCAAACCCGTAAGACCTTTGTTCATCTTCGGAACACAAATGAAAATATTTCTGATGAAATCTGAGAGCTCTCTGACCCCTCCATAGACAGCAATTTAACTAACACTTTCAAGGCCCAGAAAGGTAGTAAAAACATCTTTAAAATAGTCCATGTGACTCCAGTGGTTCAACCTTAATTTGATGAAGCGACGAGAATACTTTTTGTGCGCAAAAACAAACAAACATTACAACTTTATGCAGCCATTTAATTCTAGCCTGTGTCAGTCTCCTGTGTCAGTCTCATTTTTGGGTGAACTATCCCTTTGAGTAGGCCTTCACAGTGTTGGATGTAGCTAGTTACTAAGTAATTAGTTACTGTAATTTAATTACTTTTCCTTGAAAAAGTAAAGGAAGGGATTACTCTTATTTTTGTGTAATTTAATTACAGTTACTTCACATGTAATTGAACTAAATATAGACTGTAGAACAATTATATATAATACAATAGTGGCATTAACATTCTAAGTCTAACAGTCTAACTTTAAAAATGCATGTTTTATCTATCCTTCTCATATTTGTAATACTCTGGTCAGTTAATAATAATAATTGATTTACATTTTGTATTTGAATGAATTAAAAGAGCTGTTTCATGTCTATCCTTGAATCATTTAACTAGTCGAGGTTGCTATAGGATTTAGAAAGTATTTAAATACTTTTTGGAGAGAGTAATTTGTAATTACACCATTGAAGATGTAATTAGTAATTAGTAACTAGTAATTAACACTGGGCCTACACATGACATGCACATAGAATGCTTTCTTAGAATTGCCTTATTGTCTGCGAATGTTGCTTTAGAATATTACAAGTTGTGAAGGAATTCCGGTGAGGAAAAGAAAGCAATTTCTATTCTCAGAACAGACTTAAAATAAGCACAACAGAACTAGGCTATATAAAGGCTATTCACATTAGCATGTTTAAACGAAAGGATATATACTTTCATTAATTTGATATGCTACTCCACATAGGAAGCACAGACATGACAACTAGTTACTGACCAGATGCAGACACATAGCTGAAGCAGATTGATGTCGTCTTAGGCAAGGTTTCGTGAGGTAACATGACAATAAGCGGGCGTCTCACATCTGCCCAAATGGCTCTCAATTAGAGCCCACTGCAGTTCCATTTTTTCACCATCCATTTACATTGGGAAATTTGTGGGGCGCTGTAGAGCTAGGGAGCTCAGGGACTCTCTGCCCCGCTAGTATCATTTTATAAGGTTTATTATAAGGGCAGCTGATCTCACTGTAAGGTCTTGGACTGCGGGGTCCCGCAAGGGAGCTGCCCGGGACCACTTTTATACGCCATCTTCACAAACGATTTACCATCAGTTTTGTGTAAAGCAACTCTACAAATGTATGCTGATGATTACACATTGTATTATGATGAAAAAACTGACAATATTTTATAAGCTGAGTTAAATATGGTTTTTGATTGGATAAGTTGGTGCTGAACATCTCGAAAACCAAATCAATTATCTTAGGATCGAGTCATAAACTGTCATCTACACCAAAGATGAGTTTGAACTTGTCTGGGGAACCTATAGAACAGGTAGATAAAGTACAATTGGGCACAATAATAGATAGTCAATTGTCATGGGCAGAACAGATTGATAGCATAGTGAAGAAGATGGGTTGTGGTATCTCTATGGTCAGGAAATGTCTTTCTTATGTCCCTACACACATAGTGGGACAGGTGGCTAAATCTTTAATTTTATGTCACCTGGATTACTGTGCCCCTGTGTGGTCGTCTGCATCTAAAGGTCATCTAAAGAAATGCCCAAAATAGAGCTGCTAGGTTAGTATTATATTGTCCCATCAGAGCAAACACTATCAGTATGCACCATCGACTCTCATGGTTAATGGTGGAGAAAAGGCTGGTTTTCAATACAATTAAATTTTTTCAGAAACACTGTCTTTTCTTTTCAACCCCTTTTTTATATAAGCAAATTGTTAGGTGTGATCAGGTTCATTCTCATTTGACTAGGTCAGCGGATGATGGCGAGATGATGTTATCCCCCCCCAAAATCAAATGCTTTAAAGAGAACAGTTATTTATTGTGCCATCAATCATTGGAATAATTGCCCACTGAATATACGTAAAATGAATTGCAAAGTCTCTTTCAGGTATCATTTGAGAATGCACTATTTAAAATTGTGAATATGGAATGGACATATTTACTGTATGAATTTAATGCTGTAATAATTTATTCTGAATAATTTGTGAGGAGGTTTATAATGAGGTCTACAATGTTTTACTGCTTTTAGATTATCATTGTTATGTGATTATTATTATTATTATTATTATTTTTTATTTATTTTTTTGTGGACCCCAGGAAGACTAGCTCGTCTCACTTTGGTGACAGCTAATGGGGATCCTAAACAATATCATGATACATGACTCCCGAAGCCTTGCATTAAAATTTCAATATATTCTGCTCACTTTACACATTAGTCTAGAAAATTCAAACAAAAAATGTTGCCGAATGCTGAACACATTTACAATGTATTAGTGATTCAGTAAATATAGAGGTCTAGCCTATGTTCTTCATGAATATTTTGGTGGGGAGCCACGGCTGCAGCTGAGGAAGTTCAACTTTCCACTGGTGCTGCTGATGCAGTTATCCTCAGCCATCATTGAGTCTGTCCTCTGCACTTTAATAATTGTCTGGTTTGGCTCAGCTACAAAATCAAACATCAGAAGAATACAGAGGATGGTTTGGACTGCTGAGAGGTTCACTGGTGCTCCCCTGCCCAACCTCCAAGAACTGTATACATCCAGAGTGAGAAAAGGGGCTCAGAACATCTAGATCCCTCACATCCAAGCCAACTTCTCTTTAAACTGTTGCCATCTGGCCAGAGCTACAGAGCACTGAGAACCAGCACAGCCAGGCACAAGAAAAGTTTCTTCCCCCAGGCAACCTACATCATGAACAGTTAAATGTTCTCCCCACTGTGCAAATATAAATATGTGCAATATCACTAATATTTATTTGACAATAGCCTACCTCTTTTTATTCCATAATTCTATTATATTAGTATATCGCACACCTCTAAATACAAATCTGTCTGTTTTGTTTATTTATACAGCTCTGGAAAAAATTAAGAGACTACTTAATATTGACACATATGTCTGTCTTATTCACATATTTTTATTATTCACATTTTTTATTTTACTGTCTGTGTACTGGAAACTTGTCACCAAACATTCCTTGTGTGTCCAAACATACTTGGCAATGAAGCTCTTTCTGAGTCTGATTCTGATATCAGGTTAATCTAATATTTATTTATTGTAAATAATGTTATTATTATTCAATAACTCTATTGTTCATTAAAAAGTTAATTTAATTAAATCTATTACATTTAAAACTCTTAAATTTATCATGCTGCTATTACAATGTATCTTAAATTAAAATCTGGTCAATTAAATAATATTATATATAGGCCTACCTTTATATGAGTGAATACCTTTCAGATGAATCACTTTTATTGAAATTTAAGCCTTGTCATCGTTATTCAATTATTAACTAATAAACGTATTACTTAGTATTTTATAGCATAGTAATTATATATATATATATATATATATATATATATATATATATATATATATATATATATATATATATATATATATATATATATATATATATATATATATATATAGTCATTTATATAGTCATTTATATAGCAAGGGAAGCTTCTTGCCCTCTTAAGATGGTCCCCTAGTACATATGTTAACATATATCTAAATTATGTAACAATGTCGTAAAGTATAGTATATATATTCCATATACTATCTTGGCCTACTCTTTAAATGCAGTGTAAAATGAAGTAGCAGTCTGCCCTTCTCTTCTCCAAACATCGCGAGACGTTATTTTAGTGGCGTGACGTCAGAACGTGTGCACACAAACGGACAAGATGTCGCTTACAAGGTAAGTAGCGCTGAAGCTGTTTTTAAGGGGTTCTGTTTCCACTTTTACATTAAAGCTCAACTTAAAGAGGTCTTCGTGTTTCTATGTGTCCACGTGGGATGTTTGTTTATAATGTGCGTTCTTTATTATCTGAATTGTGTTATTTGATGCGCTGAGGCCTGCGGTGTTGTGCTCTTTGTATCACAGTGAGTGCTAAGAAGCTAATGCTACGACCACAGCAAAAGCAAAAAATAACGTTTCTGATACATAAATGCATGTCAAAATCGAGATTAATTAATTTCATCCATATCCAGGCGCATAATTCTTGTTTTTTATTTATTTATTTTTACAAAAGGCTTAACGTTACATACATTTGTCATATCTCCATTCCTTAAAGTCCTTGTACCTTGTACTTTTGCAGTTGAACTTTAATTTGAATAAATGTAGTTTAATTTGACAAATAATCTTTGCTTATGTTAAGGAAACATCTGTTGTCGCCTTTTAAATCCAATTTCTCTCTGTTTGACATGCACAGTGTTCACATCATACACCCACATACTGCTGTGTATGGATGCAAGTTTACATCCAATTAATTGGGATCACCTGATGATTTAATAGTTATTGTCAACCTCACTTGACTAATTTTTTTTCCCATCATGTAGTTTTCTCCCTGCACCCACCCAACTGTCCCAGGACCAGCTGGAGGCGGAGGAGAGGTCTCGTGTTCAGAGGTCGCAATCCACTGCTTTGGTCTCCACCCGCAGAGAACCTCCTCCCTACGGCTTCAGAAAATCATGGGTACCCCGGGCACTAGAGGTACTGCAATAAAAGATTTATGACTTTATTATAGATTTTATATATATATTACATACACATTATGGGCCTGTCCCAATACCCACACATATTTTGTGTATTTGACTAAAGTGTCTAAAGTTTGTATAGAACTTTTGATTACCTGATGGGACATACAGCAATAAAGTTATTACAGAGCGTTATTTGCATATTTTGATTTCAAATACTTTGCACTTTAAATAAGTTTTTAAATGTCGGTCCCTATGTAATGCACTTTTTGTCACCAAGTTAGTATCAGACGTCAGCCCACAGACCGTTGGCTGAACGTCTGATGCATATGGCACACTTATTTGGAAACACTTCAGGAGTTTCAAAGTCATCGTCTGATTGGTTGAATTCTACAGGATGTTCGCGAGACGAGTGTGTTGCGTTCTTTAACCGTCCGCATAGAAACAAACGCCAAACTCCCTCATCAAGAAAAACGCGTTGTGTTTACAAATGTGACAATGAGCGCTTAACAGGATCAACTAAACGCTGGATTTGTATGTGAAGTTCACGCCCCTAAACGTGATACGGAACAAAACTGATTGGTTGTGTTACATGTCAGTCAAACGTCCTCTTGGGTGGTCCTTGGCCAATGAAAGCTACGATAGAGTGTAGGGCCCGGTTGCATAAAACCTCTTAAGAGGTTGTTTCCCTAAGGGGGAAAAATCCCTGAGGCAAGGGTTTTTTTTTTAAGACAAGACAGTTTTTTCAGGCAAAACATGGCAATGGAGAAGCGGTTGCTATAGTTACGAAATCTCACACAATAAACAGACCATAACGGACTTCTGCCTATCCCAACTATACAGCTGTACTACAATATTTGAGTTATGGAGAATATTAAATGCAGTCTGACGGATGACACGAAGTGTCCTCGAGTCCAGCTACGACACCTGACCGGAGGATGTTCAAAATCCTGCCACGCCACTCGCATCGGTTTCCATTAAATTATTATATGTTTAACTCGTTATTGTATTGTACTCGCACATCAACGGCACTTTGTTCAAACTTCAGTTTGGTGATTATTCACTGAATGACGCGTTCTGTGTCCTAGACGTGTGCTAACCGGCTTTACAGTGACTTAATGGAAACACAAAATCTAAACCAAACTGGACCATGGACAAACAGCTATTTTTTTTATTTTTAAAGACAGGAGAAAAACACCCAAGCCTGCCACTATAATCAGTCACTCTTGCGCACAAGTTGAAAGCCTGCCATGAAATAATTAATACAAGTGCACAGTGGAAGTAATGAAAAAAAATAATGTTTATTTAATTGTATTTAATCAATATACACAGTTTCATGTCATACTTTTAACAGGCTTATTTTAATTGATTGGTAAAAATGCACATTGGTTGAACTTGAAATCATCCATCGCGTTTGAGTTCAACAGATGACCTATTTTGATTCCTTAATTTAAGGGCTAAATGGTTACTAAGGACTTTGTTGCAACGCATAACAGAGCTTAAGGGAAATACTTAGTGACAGCCTTAAGATTCCTTAAGTGGACCCTTAGGGCTGGGAGATATGGCCAAAAAGTGGCCATTTACAGATGGAGAATATACCTGTGAAATGTAAGTTATGCACTGAGGAAAACACCACACCTCAAACACATTAAACAGTGCGAGTATGTATGTATAGTCTGTCTGTCAGCACAAGTAGCCTATCTCAGAGCATCTGACAGGTCAAGCTGCTTTAAACTATATGTTAACTATATCTTACCAGTTATTTTGAAGCCCTTAATATAAAGTATGTGTCATGTTGAGGACAAATTGTATCATGCACTTTCCCTGCATCAGCTCACTCTGCGTTTTTCAGATGCGCTCGTATCAATCTACTGTATATCGATATAGACAGTATTCCCTCATTCCACATCGTCTCTATAAAATATATCGATATATTGTACAAACTTGATATACCGCCCAGCCCTACTAAGGTTACTCTTAACCTTATAACTAAGGGTTTTCTTAACTTAAGGGCTTTCATGCAACCGGGCCCAGACCTTCTGGCGTCAGTCTGAAGGTCTGACTACGTTAGACTACCCTCAAGTGAGCAAGACCGTGAGTGTGTATTGGGACAGGCCCTATAATTCTATGTAATGACTTGGTAACCGTTGTGGTTTTAAAAAAAAAAGAAATGTATTTATTAGTAGAGAAATGCTGTACATATGAATGTAATTCACTCTTACCTCACCACATCTAATTCATGCCGAATGCTAGATTTAACAAGCCAAAATAAATGACTGCCTTTGCTTCGGGTGGTTCTTTGCCTCCATGATATATAGCTGAATATCCACAGACAAAAGTCATGTTTTAAGCAGCTTTGTTTATCTTATTTTTGTTTTACAGATGACAATTAAGTTATGTTGTAATTGCATTGCATTAGATGTGTATAATAGTCAAAAAGATTTGGAATTTCACAAATGCTAAATGTGAACCTGGGGTGCTTATGTGTTCCTCATGCACAAAAGCATTTCACATCAGGCCAATCTGGGGCAGGTCCCCACAGTGGTACGTACAGTAGATAAGGCAAATTTATCTGCCACTGTAAAAAAAAAAACAATCTGGATTTGCCTGGTAGCAGGTGTTTGTTTCCTACTGATTAAATCCTACTGTAAATTGCTTTGGTAATCTTATGATATTGTTTTTAAAGGATTTTGGAGATGGAGGAGCTTTTCCAGAGATCCATGTGGCCCAGTATCCTCTGGAAATGGGTAGGAAGAAAAGGACCTCCAATGCTCTGGCAGTGCAGGTGGATGCAGAGGGCAAGATCAAATATGACGCCATTGCTAGGCAAGGTCAAAACAAAGACAAGGTGCTTCATCTTATTGTGTTGTTAAATTGTTAATATATTCAGTAGATTACACCTGGAGAGGATGTTTTCATTATTTTATTTATTTGTTTCAGGTCATATTCAGCAAATACACAGACATGCTTCCTAAGGAAGTACTTAACGAAGATGCTCCTGAGCTGCAGAAACCTGATGAAGAGTCGGTGAAAGAGGTGAGAACTCAGCTTTGTTTGACTGAGAACCATTTTAAATGTAGATATTTACTACAGGCTGAAATAGGGCTGTCAAAATGGCTGAAAAACAGTTTGATTTATTTTACTAAATATTGTTCATTTTCTAATTAAAAGGGCATAATTTCAGTTAGGGGGAAAAGCTTTTGGCTGTTTTACTGGGGACGCAATGAGCAAAATATTAATGCAACGCATACAATTATTCTGTTTCTGTAAAAAACATTGCATAATGTTTATAAATCAAAAGTAATTAAAAACAGCATCATGTATTTATGCATAGTTTAATACAAAGAGCCGAAGCGCTGATCACACAGAGTACTTTTGCATGATGCAGTGGAATTTGAAGTTGAATTTCTTTTTAAATTTTAACATGCGGCTCTCTTGTCCAAGACATGAGTGCATTTGTCGAAGATATCCGTCTAGCGCACAATAGAAACCATTTTCTGTGCTGCTTCTCTGTGTGAACAGCTTGGTTGCGGTTTTGACAACCAAGATCTTCTCCGCATTGAGCTGCTCTATTTCTCCAATGTTTAGAATGCCAATCGCAGCTGCGCCGCATGTAGTGGGTTTAACTGGATAGGCAACACCATCGCATCTTGTGTGGCACTGATAAGACTGCCTGACTCACACCTAACATTCAAACGCACCATTTTTTCATTCGAATGTGGATTTTTATTTGTAATTTTTTTTATTTTATTCAATGAATATTTGATTTCGACTGAATATTTGAAAATGGGGTTTTGACAATAACAGCATTTCAGTAGTTGATACCAATACCAGTGGAATTTCATAATTGTTAATATCAGTTTTGCTTTGCCCAGTGAAAAATGGAATTCTAATTATTGCTATATGCATTTCTTTGTTTAAAATATTAATTATTAACATAATATTAATACATATTAAAGGCTACACTTATTATTATTATTATTTTTATTTATTTATTTTTAAATAAGGCAAGCATTGTTATGGTAAAGATTTTTCTAAGTAGTTATTGAAGTAAACAGTGGAAGGAAGCAGATTTATTAGGCTTCATTTAGACCGCAATGTGTGATGCACAGATGCTGGTCCGTAATCACTAACTTCAAATGGGTTTTTGTTGGCTTGTTAAAATTACATGAACAATGTCATACTTTTGTAGTTTTTAATCGAGCAAAAATGACTTTCAATAATTGAAGCCAAGCCAGCATAAATTAACGTTCCTGTTTCCTCCTGCTGTAGATTACAGAAAAGACCAGAGCAGCTCTGGATAAACAGGTCTCGCAGAAAATTGCTGCAGCCATGCCTGTACGTGCTGCAGACAAACAGGCCCCAGCACAATATATTCGGTAAGACCAGTTCCACTGACAAATGCTCTTAAACTTAGACAAGTTGAGCTATATTGACAGTATGTTGATTACCACAGAAAATTATTTAAACATGTCCCAGTGTTTAAAAGCTGTAATGTGCAGCTTGAATTTTTGTTCTAGCGCAAGCATGAATTATTCAGTAAAAACCTATTTATTGTTTGAGCTTTTAAAGTTGTCTAAATCATCCATTATGAGGGGGGAATAGTTGTCCCTTGTGCTTCCATTTGAACTGCAATACTGTAACGATTTTTGCTTTAAAAACAGGGGGTCAATTATTTTCTGTTGTAATCGACGTTATGCCACAGATACTGTCAACAGAGCTTATATTGAACCTACAAAATTCCTTTAAAGTCAGTCTGAGAGTTTATGTGAGATTGTGTTTGCACTGCAATATATGGACAGCATCGAGTTGTTTGAGTTCACAAAAGTTCCATAAATTGCTCTTATATTTCTTAAAGGTACACACCCTCCCAGCAAGGACTCGCGTTTAACTCTGGAGCAAAACAGAGGGTCATCCGTATGGTGGAAATGCAGAAAGATCCAATGGAACCACCGCGATTCAAGTATGTCACCTTAATCTGAGATTTATGTGAAATTGAGTGTGGTGTGTGGAAAATACACAAGAAACTCAATATTTGTGTTTTCTAACAGAATCAATAAGAAAATTCCTCGCGGACCTCCATCCCCTCCTGCTCCAGTCATGCACTCTCCAAGCAGAAAGGTATGAGTCTAGTTTCCGCCAACTATCGATCCCAACATTGATAGTCATCGGTTTTGTTTACACTCAAAATCCACAGAAACCTGTCTGGAGAAAATATATCTGAGAACATCTCAACTAACCTCAAAGCATCCCTGTTTTTGTTTATTATTAGATGACAGTGAAAGAACAGCAGGAGTGGAAGATTCCACCCTGTATTTCCAACTGGAAGAACGCAAAGGTAACGCTGAGCCTCCATCAATTATTCAGCTGTTTATTGTTGGTTTAAAATATTGACTGAATACAACTGTGTTGCTTTCTCACTCCTCTCATTGTTGCTTCTTAGGGTTATACCATTCCTCTAGACAAGCGTTTGGCTGCTGACGGACGAGGCCTGCAGACCGTCCACATCAATGAGAACTTTGCCAAGTTGGCTGAGGCTTTGTACATTGCAGACAGAAAGGTAGACTACTTATTCCTGCATCCCTTAACACGCTAAATCCCACATTGCTAAGTTTACTGACTTTTAAGAAGTAAAGAAACCTTCAGGACTGTCAACATTTACAGAACAGTTTCTCAGACCAAAATGATGTGTGAAGCACTATTTGGGGTTAACACCATCTCAGGATAACATCTATAAAGTAAATATGGCTCCTCTGATAAATTTGAATAGCATTTATAGATCAAATTTAATTTGTTTGGGAATGCCTGCTTTTTAAAATGCAAACAAATCCAAATAAAATTTGTTCTTTCTAGGGCTGGTCAATATTTGGATTTGTTTTGATGCTGATGTTGTTGGTTGTGTGACGTGTACAGGCCAGAGAGGCTGTGGAGATGAGAGCTCAAGTGGAAAAGAAGATGGCCCAGAAAGAAAAAGAAAAGAAAGAGGAGAAGCTGAGAGAGTTGGCTAAGATGGCCAGAGACAGGAGAGCTGGTATCAAAGCCCACGGTGACAAAGGTACAAAAAGACGTACACACACCAACACTGAATGTCTATGAATTGGACTTATAGACTTATCATACATGGCATATGTGGTATTTTTCCTGAAACATTGAATATTTGTCTAACAATCAGTGTTTGCCTACACATTTTTTTTGTTTAAAATTAATTAAATATTTATTTTAAATGTTTACTAATTAATGAATTGAAAAGGGAAACGATTTGGTCTTGGCCCTGGTTTTTGTCATCAGAGTGCTGTCACTATTGGTGAGAGCACCATCTATGTCTTTGATTTTCTCTCAGGTGGTGAGGACACAGAAGTCAGGGAGCGTGACGAGATCCGTCACGAGAGGAGGAAAGAAAGGCAGCACGACAGGAACATTTCCAGAGCCGCCCCTGATAAGAGGTACATGCATTTTTTACACTCTTACCCTGAATCATTCATGGGCTGGTAGAACTGGTGCAACACATCCCATTTTAATGTATGTGGTTGTGTGTTATTTTCACTCCTCTGATCTCACAGAGGAGTCCCACCGGTGTTCGTTTTTACATCAGACACCTTTTAGTGAAACAAACTGACACATCCCGTATTCAGACCAATCTTGTCATACTTGTTAAAATGCATTTAATCTGTGGTTGTGATAGCTTGAATTATTCATGCTTTTTCCTCAAAAGATGTTCGTGTGAGAATTCCCTGAACTCCCAGTTTGAGACGTGTGTAATGTAGCGTGATGGCTCTTTGTATGAGGTGTTAATGTGGGTTTAGCTGATGTCAGTGTAATTTTGGTCTGTCCAGGTCGAAGCTACAAAGAGATCAGGACAGGGACATCAGTGAGCTCATTGCCCTGGGTCAACCAAACCCTCGCGCCTCCAGTGAGGCTCAGTATGACCAGAGACTCTTCAATCAGAGCAAGGTAATCAACCCTCAGGCTTTGCTTAGCTTGGTGACCTTACTGATTTTTTTTTTTTAGGGCTGAAAAAAAAAAAAAGATTTTCTCGCTTTTAATCCATTCTCATTTTTACGAACCGATATCGATTCTTAAATCCCAAGAATCAATTAGCGCAGAGGTCTTCAACCCTGCTCCTGAGCTTGATTAACTTCACCTGTCTTTGATTAGGGAGCAGGGTTGAAGACCTCTGAATTAG
Source organism: Paracanthobrama guichenoti (assembly GCA_018749465.1). NCBI lineage: Eukaryota > Metazoa > Chordata > Actinopteri > Cypriniformes > Gobionidae > Paracanthobrama > Paracanthobrama guichenoti. The sequence continues at coordinate 17,858,008 of CM031962.1, read as the reverse complement.
CCTATCCTGTTTTCAGTTCATGAATGAGCGGAACATTGTACTGTGACTCCCATCCAATAAATTGCAATAATCTTTGTGCTTTGTTACTTTTGATATGAAACAAAGTCTCAGATTTCAAATTGCATCTAAAAATTGGGGGGTTGAGTGTTATTGCATCTAAAAATAAATGGCAACTGAATGTAATAATTTAAGCTCTGTTGTCAATTGTAACCTTTATTATAGTAATGTGTAAGTAAGGGCTCCTTATAGTTTACAGCAGTAGCTAAGATAGTTTTTTTTTTTTTGTTTGTTTTTTTAATCCTTAAGAATTTACTTCAGAATTTACTTAAGAATTTAAATTATTATAATTGAATTTATTTAAACAGACACATTTGTTAAAAAAATAAAAGGAAAGAAAGCGATTTTGCTTAGTTTTCCCCTTCTGTACCGAAGTGTCATGTTTGTGTACCGTTACACCCCTAATTATAGATATTAAGAAACAGCTGAAGACGCATCTCTTTCGTCAACACATGACCCATTAATACTAACACTTCTATATATCTATTTAAAAATTAAAAAAACTTTATGTACTGTGCTAGACTAACTGGTATTAATCACAGCACTTGCATATTGTTGGTTTGATTGCTTCTATTATTTAACTCATTTGTAAGTCGCTTTGGATAAAAGCGTCTACTAAGTGAATAAATGTAATATCAAAGTCCGTTTTACATCATGCAATCTAATAATGGATAAAATCAAGTCCTGCTTTACATCATTCCACACAGAATTATTTTTTTTTTTTGGGTTTCACACAGAAATAAAGCTTCATGCTAACTAATGGTCTCAATGGTCAAAATGGAAATTAAAATCAAATTGTGGTCAATGGTCAATTGTGTTTTTGTTTTTGTTTTTAAACCATGGGAAATTATTGGAAATTTCTAGTGCATGTAAAAAAAATTGTTGAATATATTTTGACTATGAAATGTTAAATCAGTAAACGATTGTAAGATGCATATTTCATAGCTGTGAAGAATGAAACTCACTGTTTGTGTTTTTCAGGGGATGGACAGTGGTTTTGCTGGTGGAGAGGATGAGCTGTATAATGTCTATGATCAGCCCTTTAGAAGTGGCAGAGACATGGCACAGAATATTTACAGGCCTGGTAAGAGTGCAGATAAGGACATGTATGGAGACGACCTGGACACTCTCATGCAGAGCAGCAGGTATGGAGACATCTGGACTGAATATTTGCATGCATTTTAACTACAGAAAAACATCAGATTTTAAGAAATAGAACACTAATGAAATTTAATCTAATTAAAATTCAACTTGCTTAAGCCCTATTGAATGTTTTGAATGACGATAAAAATATGGTTAGAATCATAACAGATGTACATTGGTTTTTTTTACACGTATTTTACTTTTAGCCTCCTCGTCCATGCAATGGCAGATTTTCTGTTCTCTCTCCAGGTTTGTTCCTGATCGGGAATTCTCTGGTGCTGACCATGGTCCCCGCCGCGACGGGCCTGTGCAGTTTGAGGAGGATCCTTTCGGTCTGGATAAGTTCTTGGAGGAAGCCAAGCAGCACGGAGGCTCCAAAAGGGCGTCCACTAGTGGCCGCTCAAAGGACTATGACCACGAGAAGAAACGCAGGAAGGAGTGAGACCCTTCTTCTGTCCACAGCTGCAGGGTCAAATCCTTCCCTCCCCATATTTTTTATAGCTGTAAATGAATGATGAACTATTAGTAATATGGTGTTTCATCTTTTTCTTTCTCTTTTTTATCATCTTAAATCTAAACCGCTTTTCTCCAGTCATGTTTTCTTGAACTCAAAAGTGTGAACTTAAACTGCAACTGCAAAGTCATTGCACTTGTACTGCAAAGTCATTCTAATAAATGTCTTGTAGAGGATTTCATTGAATGTGAAAGATTATTTGTGAAATTTGTCTAAAGTAATCTCTGAACAACGCTCCAACTACTTTGGTGCAAGGTGAAATTAATTTTAAATTACATCATTTACTCTTATAAATCCAGTGTGCACACAGTGGTTTCATCTGCAGAGTCTGCTGTTCACACCCTAGAGCTAATTAAGCCTAGACAAACGTGCTTTCCTTGAGTTTGTTCAAGGGGCAAGATTAGTATTGTTCAGTTTGAGAGCTTTATAAAGAATGCATAGCTTATATTTTATGCAAAAAAATGAATCCGTACGTTGGTCCTCTATTAATAATGGATTGAATAATTCTTTAAATTATATTTTCCCTAGGACTGTTTTAAATGGAGAAAATGCCTCGTGAAACTTGTACATTTATATTCATTCATTACACACAGACTGATATATTTCAAAATGTTTATTTCTTTTAATTTTGATGATTATAACTGACAACTAAGGAAAATCTCAAATTCAGTATCTCAGAAAATTAGAATATTACTTTAGACCAGTACAAAGAAAGGATTTTTAGAAATCTTGGAAATGAACATGAAAAGTATGAGCATGTACAGCACTCAAATACTTAGTTGGGGCTCCTTTTGCCTGAATTACTGCAGCAATGCGGCGTGGCATGGAGTCGATCAGTCTGTGGCACTGCCCAGGTGTTATGAGAGCCCAGGTTGCTCTGATAGTGGCCTTCAGCTCTTCTGCATTGTTGGGTCTGGCATATCGCATCTTCCTCTTCACAATACCCCATAGATTTTCTATGGGGTTAAGGTCAGGTGAGTTTGCTGGCCAGTTAAGAACAGTGATACCATGATCCTTAAACCAGGTACTGGTTGCTTTGGCACTGTGTGCAGGTGCCAAGTCCTGTTGAAAAATGAAATCTGCATCTCCATAAAGTTGGTCAGCAGCAGGAAGCATGAAGTGCTCTAAAACTTCCTGGTATACGGCTGCGTTGACCTTGGACCTCAGAAAACACAGTGAACCAACACCAGCAGATGACATGGCACCCCAAACCATCACTGACTGTGGAAACTTTACACTGGCCCTCAAGCAATGTGGATTGTGTGCCTCTCCTCTCTTCCTCCAGACTCTGGGACCCTGAGTTCCAAAGGAAATGCAACATTTACTTTCATCAGAGAACATAACTTTGGAGCACTCAGCAGCAGTCCAGTCCTTTTTGTCTTTAGCCCAGGCGAAACACTTCTGACACTGTCTGTTGTTCAAGAGTGGCTTGACAAGAAATGCAACAGCTGAAACCCATGTCTTGCATAAGTCTGTGTGTAGTGGTTCTTGAAGCACTGACTCCAGCTGCAGTCCACTCTTTGTGAATCTCCCCCACATTTTTGAATGGGTTTTGTTTCACAGTCCTCTCCAGGGTGCGGTTATCCCTATTGCTTGTACACTTTTTTTCTACCACATCTTTTCCTTCCCTTCGCCTCTCTATTAATGTGCTTGGACACAGAGCTCTGTGAACAGCCAGCCTCTTTTGCAATGACCTTTTGTGTCTTGCCCTCCTTGTGCAAGGTGTCAATGGTCGTCTTTTGGACAACAGTCTTCCCCATGATTGTGTAGCCTAGAAACTAGACTGAGAGACCAATTAAAGGCCTTTGCGGGTGTTTTAAAGTGCCTGGGTTGCAAGAACTGATATATCAAGCTAACTCAAATATTTATTTCTGAAATATCAGCATTTCTTAGATGTCCAATATAGTTTCCAATGTGATTTAGGTTTCCTAATTGAAACATTCTACGCTTGAGTAATTTGGAGTTGTATGATGTATTTTTTTTTCTTACATTTTATTTGTTTAATGATTAAATGTCTTCAATAAATTTAAAGGGCTATTAAATAACAACATCTCTGCTTCAAAAACAGTTTAGGGATTTATGTGTTGCTTAAAGCAATATTATTACCATTTATTACCTTTTGATTACTATTAATGTATCACTGGAAACCACCAGGTCCACAGTATTTTTATTTATTTAAAAAAAAAAATAAGCTAATTTACAGTTTTATTACATTTCATTTTGAATGTCAATTGAACTTGGGGTAGATTGAATGATCAGGCCCAAGAACACCTAAGCATGCGATGTATAAAGCTTAGGTTTATAATTATAGGTTTAGGCATTATAGTTTATTGTTTTTAAATTGTGCCAATAATATCTCAGCTAAACCCATTTTAGCATATCATTAAATATTTTACTTTGCTTAATATTCCTTGTGTGCAGATTATGTGTGGGGAAATACTGTAATATGCTTTGTGATGTTGTTTCCTTTGATTTTGGGATCTCGATATGACCAGGATGCTTTCATTAGATTCAACCAAAAGTTTTATTTCTGCTGTAATTCTCTCTTTATATTGCTCATAGGATCCAGTGAAAAACAGATGTTTTATGCGTTGATGTAGAATCTATACGTCTTTTTAATATCCTTTATCATTTTGTTTCTCATTTCGATTCCAGCATTGTCCAGGTGTTCAGATGTATTTAATTCTTCAGGACAGGCAGATAATGAGTCCTCACTTTTCTGTTGTTTCCATTTCTAAATGCATGGAGCAAGAAAAATGAGTTTCTCATTGATGACAGCCTAAGGAAATTGGTTCTTTTGCAAGCTTTTGTATGGTTTGAAGAACAAACAACCAGCACATTGTTTGGTGTCATAATGGAAACTTTGGCAAGCAGACAAAAGCAAAGATTGATAGCTCCTTATCTGCTGTCCACGGAGGAACAACCAGCAATATTCCAGGCTGGCTGTTTCAGTCGATTGAGAAAAAAGCTTTTTGTTCTTTTGGAGCAGAGACTAAAACAGCATTTAAATAGCATTCAGCTTGCTCGTCTGAAGCTCCAGAGCGCTTCAGAAAAGAAAGTAATGGTTGTGTCAGTCAAACAGATGCCTCTTTAATATTAACCAGTAAATAGCCATTTATATGTTTACTAAGAAGACTTGAATGACTTTTTATTGGTGATGCTGTGCACTTTTGGCCCTGTGTGAAAAAAATACAAATAATAATTAATTCTGTTAAAACGCACTTGTCCGATAATTGAACCGTTAAAAGAGGACCTTACAAATGTGAGATTATTTTTCTGTAAAGCTGCTTTGAAACATCGTCCATTGTGAAAAGTGTTTTATAAATAAAATTATCTGGAACCCTTAAATCCACACTCATTTTGTGAAAGTGCTGCGGTTTAAATTATATTTGAGACATTTTTGGAATAAAATCTTACAATGGCTACAGTGTAATGATAATCACTTTTTGCATAATTTGACAATTACAGCTTGATTTGAAATGACACAAATCTGTCAACATGATTTTATTTAGGTTTTTTTTTTTTTTTTAACACCTATACAAGTTACACTAGTAAACATATACTAACTTTTGATTAAACTTTATTGGGTGGGAAGAATTGTTAGTTGTGGTGGAAATTACGTCACAACTGAGGGGCTTTGATATAAAGAATGATATATAATAGTCACAATAAATATATTTTTTTAAATTCTTATTTCACTCTTTGTTTATGCGATTATAATGCAATAAAAAACAACGTAACAATTACTATTGTGACGGGGTGAAGAAGCACACGACACGAGGATGCAGGTAAGTTCCCCGAAGTGTGGACTTTATTAAGGGATGGTGAGGGGAAAAAAAGGTAAACTGAAATGTGACGTGGGTGCTCTGTGCGGTGTGGGTCCGTGGCGGTCACACGCTGCGGAACCCACAAAATAAAGGCGTTAGCCGAGGCTTCCGGAGACAATTCTCAACTCTCCGTCTGTGTGCGCCGCTTATCAAGCCGCCGTCTTGATGAGACGCAGGTGTGGCCGCTCAGCCCGTGACGAGCAGGTGCAGGTGTGGCTGCTCGGTTCCCAGGGCGACGCTGATGAGCGCTCGGGACACACGTCACACTATGTTTATGATTTTCATATTTTATGATTGAACATAGTCTAGCACAAATACATAAAACATTGAAAAATAGCAAAAATAAATGAAGTCATGATGAAAGTTTTAATATGACCATTATATAAAGAAAACAATCTGTCTATCAGAAATGGCACTGTATATTGATGGCTACTAGCAATTTACTAGCTATTTTAGTGCATTTCTTTCCTTCATAGAGGTGCGCATTCGTTCCTCCCTAAGCCCAAGCTAGGTCAGCGATTGTGTAAAATACAGTCTACTTTTGCTAGGACGTGTGCAATAATAAGACGAGTTATTAAAACTGCTTTAAGTTGTGAAATAGTTGCATGTGTATCAGTATACTGGATCCGAGCAATCAGTCTTAAAGTGACAGCAGCCTAATATTCCTGCTGTGCTCTGTGTCCCTAATGTTAATCAAACAAGAAAAGACAAAGAAAAAGTCACTCATTGCTCTTTAGATTTATAGGATTAATCTATATATTTATACAGTGAAGATGCATTGTTGTTTTACATTTGTTTACTTTCTTTTGAGAAAGTTTTTTTCTGTTTTTCTTCTTCTTTTTTGTTTATTAATTATTTTACAGGAATGCTATATTTTTCTAAGCTCTAAGCTGTTCCTAATCACCTCTAAAAGAGGGAATGGCATGTTGCTGCTTGCCAATAAATAAAGAGTTGTCAATTCATGATTATACTTAAAATACATTGTTGTTTAGAAAAGTATTATTTATTTTGGTGCTTCCACTGCTTCCAGTGATCGGTAATTGGACCCAAAAATCCTGATTGGAGCACCCTCACTCCTAACATTTACTACTCATCAAGTTTTTTTTTGAAAAATTATGATATAGATAGAAGATAAAAAGTATACAAGTTTATCACTCTATGAAATTCCACTTTCACATGCACATTTTTAAAAGTGTATATGTGTTGTGAGCAGCATAACATGCCCACATGGTGTTCATCATATGTCTGCATGACATGACATGACATAACATAAAGTGATCCATTTGGGACAAGGCCATAGCCATGGACTGGTGCAGGCTTGTAGCATAACCAATGGCACTAAATTTGTACGAGGGGTATCGTGTAGATTAAAAACGGAAGCGGGCTGAAAATGTATCTCTGGGGAACATTTGAGTGAATTCGGACAATGCACTCGTTATTCCGGTGCATTGTGGGATAGAATGAGTGCACTCAATAACGTCCACTATGGTTTCGGACACCACTACAAATGGCTGTCCCCTCAAATAGTGCACTATTTAAGGGTATAGGAGGCGATTTCGGATTCAGCCTGAGTTTTTGTACAGCTGAAATAAATGGAAGCAGATGAAACCGGAATCCTTGACACAGTCGAGTTACAGTGGCTGCTGTTACAGGTGAGGCTCCCTCTCCTGTAACAGTCTGGTGAGAGCTCCCTCTGATGATCCGGAGGAAGCTCTCAACAGAATATTGACTGTTGCTATTCGGACTACAATTCCCATTGGCCATCATACATGGGACTGATTGTGCATGCACCTGCAGTTCATCACACACACACTATTTAAGCACGCCACAAATCAAAATCAAATCACCTTTATTTATATAGTGCTTTTTACAAGTGCAATTGTTTCAAAGCAGCTTCACAGTGTTCAGCTGTACAGCTGCTCTGGAGAAAACAGTGATGTTATCCAGCTAATTTCAGCTAATTTCGGTGTCAATGCGGGCAGATCGGTAATATAGTTGAAATTTAAGTGTCCCCAAAAGCTGGAGCAAGCCAAAAGCCAAAGGCGACAGTGGCAAGGAACCAAAACTCCTTCAGGGCCAGAATGGAGAAAAAAACCTTGGGAGAAACCAGACTCAGTCGGGGTGCCAGTTCTCCTCTGGCTGACGAACAAACAGTGTATGATTATAATTCTGGCAACATTGCAGGTCTTAAGTCATATTAGGTAAATAGATATTCGTAAGATTGTTCGAAAGATTGGAGAACCACGCCGGAGACAGGTTTAATTCGTGTTGATGCGGCATTTACGGGGGGAGTTTAATTGACACATTCTCTCTAAGAGCTAAGATTTAGCTCTAAGGCCACACACACACACACACAACCACCACCACCATTGTGAAGTCTTGATATGCTATGGTGGTCAATTCTGAGTGTTTCGGCTGTGGATTGTTATTCTGTGTTTGATCTTGGACTGTTTTGTTGTTTGATTCTCTGCTGCCTGCCCCGACCATTGCCTTTTTTTCAGACTGTGTATGTTTGCTGCCTGCCTCGACCTAGCCTGTCCCTGTTTACGATTCTGTTTTGCCTTCTCCATTGCCACTGCTGTGTCTCGACTGTGTATTGTTTGACTCTGACCAAAATAAAGCTGCAGATGGATTCTCACTCCGCTGACTCCGCATTACAGCCGTGCCTGCTATTACATTAAGAATAAGGTGAATACCAAAATTAAATAATCAAATGGTCAGAAATATTTATCCAATTGAGACCAAATATTTGTGTTTACAGGGGTGAATGGGTAGCTGACATAACATATCAAGCAGTGATAAATGCAGTGACATATATATATATATATATATATATATATATATATATATATATATATATATATATATATATATATATATATATATATATATATACATATATATATATATTTTTTTTTCTTATAGTAGCTATATGCAGTGTTTATGTACTCATTTTGCTACATAAAACTCCATGAAACATCACTTTTCAAAATTCTTTTGCCACACCACCAGACCACCAGACTAAAAAATTAAATTTCAGTGTTAAAATACTTTTTCACCCTGGCTTAATCTGCAGAGACAATAAATACAGTAAGTATAGGTTGATTTCTGTGAAATGTGTAAACAACACTGATTACATTACATAATACTGAAAATATTGGAAATGCTTAAGTCACTAGGAAGAACAATGTTCAAGTTGTATGCAAGAGGGAAAAGTTGAGGTTTATTATAACACTGATTCTTGTGATGAGGGACAAAATAAATACTAACACTACATTATTAAAAACTGGTATTTTTGTAGACAAAGGTCTCAAAGGTGTAGATAATGAGCCATGTAAGGGAACAGGTTTATTTCTAAATATTTTTTTCTAAAGAATTATATTTATTCACTCCATAACTTAATTTGTGTCAGCTTCGTCAGACACACTAAAAAGCATGCTAATTTCATTTAATCCATCCAAAAACAATGTAGAATCTTCAGTTATGTAATATTGGTTTTCAGTAAAGGATCTAAGTCATAAAATGCATTATCTGTTTATTTTTTCTTTATTATTTTCACACTGTTATGAACAACCCAGTTTCTAAATTCTTTAATTACCCTCCTTCTTTTAATATTAAACATATATCACCAATGTTCTTAGGTAATTAAGAAAATATCATGTAGTTCCATTGATGTTTTAACATTTTTACACAATAAATTGAAAAAAGAATAAGACATTTCTTTCAAAATTCACCTAATGGTGGAAAATACTGACGGAGTTGGCAGTGGTTGAGCTGAGGCCAACTATACAGTATATGTAAACAGAATCACAAAACAGCATTAGAAGAACTTTTTTTGGCAGTTTTACATTGTGACCTCATTCTGAGGACAGGTTAAATTACATGTGCTTCCAAGTATAAAGTGTACTTTTACAATAATACTAAATAAATTATTTGAAAGAATAAGCAATGAATGTCCTGAGTATACAAATTTCCCTTAGATGTAACTTTTTAAGTAGTGTTATTGTGTTGACATTTTTAAGGACTTTTGTGTTTGGGACATGTTTTGTCCCTTATCTCAAGAATCAGTGATAACATAGATAAACTACTTAATACAAGAATAAAATAATTAGGTGTGCATAATGAGATTGAGGGAGACATCTTCACTCTACAGGTGGAGTACTGCTGTATGCTATGCAGGCTATAAGACAGCACAATAGTGATGTCAAATTCTTATCATAGTATCTGAGAATATCTGATAGTGATGAAAAACAATGCAGAGGTTATTGAAACATAACATAATGGCATGATCTAGCATGGCATGACTTTGTGCTGTTGGAATACAGTACAGGTGCTGGTCATATAATTAGAATATCATCAAAAAGTTGATTTATTTCACTAATTCCATTCAAAAAGTGAAACTTGTATATTATATTCATTCATTACACACAGACTGATATATTTCAAATGTTTATTTCTTTTAATTTTGATGATTATAACTGACAACTAAGGAAAATCCCAAATTCAGTATCTCAGAAAATTAGAATATTACTTAAGACCAATACAAAGAAAGGATTTTTAGAAATCTTGGCCAACTGAAAAGTATGAACATGAAAAGTATGAACATGTACAGCACTCAGATACTTAGCTGGGGCTGCTTTTGCCTGAATTACTGCAGCAATGCGGTGTGGCATGGAGTCGATCAGTCTGTGGCACTCCTCAGGTGTTATGAGAGCCCAGGTTGCTCTGATAGTGGCCTTCAGCTCTTCTGCATTGTTGGGTCTGGCATATCACATCTTCCTCTTCACAATACCCCATAGATTTTCTATGGGGTTAAGGTCAGGCGAGTTTGCTGGCCAATTAAGAACAGGGATACCATGATCCTTAAACCAGGTACTGGTTGCTTTGGCACCGTGTGCAGGTGCCAAGTCCTGTTGGAAAATGAAATCTGCATCTCCATAAAGTTGGTCAGCAGCAGGAAGCATGAAGTGCTCTAAAACTTCCTGGTATACGGCTGCGTTGACCTTGGACCTCAGAAAACACCAGCAGATGACACCCCAAACCATCACTGACTGTGGAAACTTTACACTGGACCTCAAGCAACATGGATTGTGTGCCTCTCCTCTTTTCCTCCAGACTCTGGGACCCTGATTTCCAAAGGAAATGCAAAATTAACTTTCATCAGAGAACATAACTTTGGAGCACTCAGCAGCAGTCCAGTCCTTTTTGTCTTTAGCCCAGGCGAGACGCTTCTGACGCTGTCTGTTGTTCAAGAATGGCTTGACACAAGGAATGCGACAGCTGAAACCCATGTCTTGCATATGTCTGTGCGTAGTGGTTCTTGAAGCACTGACTCCAGCTGCAGTCCACTTTTGTGAATCTCCCCCATATTTTTGAATAGGTTTTGTTTCACAATCCTCTCCACTGCATCATTGGCCAATAGGTCTCGCTCATATTTAATCAGCGGTTATCCCTATTGCTTGTACTCTTTTTTTCTACCACATCTTTTCCTTCCCTTCTCCTCTCTATTAATGTGCTTGGACACAGAGCTCTGTGAACAGCCAGCCTCTTTTGCAATGACCTTTTGTGTCTTGCCCTCCTTGTGCAAGGTGTCAATGGTCGTCTTTTGGACAACGGTCAGGTCAGCAGTCTTCCCCATGATTGTGTAGCCTACAGAACTAGACTGAGAGACCATTTAAAGGCCTTTTGCAGGAGTTCATTATCTGATTAGAGTGTGGCACCATGTGTCTTCAATATTGAACCTTTTCACAATATTCTAATTTTCTGAGATACTGAATTTGGGATTTTCCTTAGTCGTCAGTTATAATCATCAAAATTAAAAGAAATAAACATTTGAAATATATCAGTCTGTGTGTAATGAATGAATATAATATACAAGTTTCACTTTTTGAATGGAATTAGTGAAATAAACTTTTGATGATATTCTAATTATATGACCAGCACCTGTATATCCTCAGAGCATTTCTTTCTCTTTCTTACCTATAGCTTTTAAAATAGAACTGCTACTTATTACTTTCAAATATGTGTAAAAAAAAAAAAAAAAAAAAAAAGAAGTGTGATTTTATACTAAGATGCAATTTTATAGATTGTTACATAGTCTTTATTATGTACATAAATGGACTTGTGAACCCTGTTTTGTTTTCAGACAGTTTAATATAATTTTCAAAAAGTCCAATACAAACATTACTTCCGCTCGGCAATGGCAGCTGTCATATTTTCACAGTTGCTTCTCCGTAAGTTAGACCATCCAATTTAACAATGCTCAATTCGACCTTTGCAGACTTCGAAGGCATGGCCTTTGGAGTGAGAACTGTAAGATAAACTATTATTTAAAATAAAATGAATAAAGCACAAGAAGTACCTAGTTTAAAACACATAGAGATTTGTTTGTCTTTAATTTCTGAGAAATACAAGTTTATCAATAATGTTTGGTTACTAACATAACCTTGGTTCCCGGAGATAATGGGAACGAGTATTGTGCAAGGGTCCCAGGCAAGCTACTAGAGTCAGGGACATAGTATTGTCAAAGAGGGGCAGGCTCAGGCTTGGAACCGGAGCCTGCGGGAATTGTGTCACTTAGGAAACCACTGAGGGTAGCTGACTAGGCAGAAAATGTCTGTGCCTGAAGGGCAGGGATGTCTAGGTTATGAAACCTGGCAAAGGTGGATGGCGAGGACTAGCCAGCTGCCGCACAGATATCAGCGATGGATATTCCACTAGACCAAGCCCAAGAGGAAGCCATTCCCTGGTGGAGTAGCCCTTTAACCCGATAGAGCACTGCAAGTCTGAGGACTTGTAAGCTAGTGCTATCACATCCACTATCCAGTAGGACAGTCTCTGCTTCCTAATTGGCTGCCCTTTATAATGGCCTTCGAAGCACACAAACAGCTGCTCTGTTTGCCTGTATTGCCTAGAGCGCTCAATAGGTGAACACCAGCTGGACAAAATAGACCACTTTTGTGCATAAAGGTGCCTGGTAGAGGGTGCCCTAGCCTCAGAGATCGTGTTTCTTGACATTTTGGGAGAGTCATAAGGCTCCTGTCAGGAGGCCACATGTAGAGGCTCCACAACTCAGGTTGGGAATGCTAGATTGACCCTTCTGCTTGTGAAAGGAGGTCCCTCCCCAGCAGGATTGGCCGTGGTGCTACTGACAGCAGCTAATTCATTACCACGGCTGGTTCTGCCAGAGTGGTGCCACGAGTAAGACTGAGCACCTGTCCTCCCTGATTCGGCTGATGACCCGAGGGAGCAGTACTACTAGAGGGAAGTCATAAAGGCACAGAGAGAGACAATTGTGAGCCAACGTGTCCTGTAGAATATTGGGCAGTGGACGTTCTCTTTGGATGTTTGAGCCTGGTTTCTCCTAAGGTTTTTTTTTATTTTTTTTTATTCTGTAACCTGATGAAGTTTTGGTTTCTTGCCACTGTCACCTTTGTCGTTTTTGGCTTGCTTAGTTGGGCACACTAAATATTCAATAATGTTACTGATCTTCCTGCATTGACATTATTGTATGAGAATTGAACTGAGCTGGACGATGACATCACTGTTTTCTTCTAGATCTGCTGTACAGCCAGAATTCCTGTTATCACTGTAAAGCTGCTTTGAAACAATCTGTATTGTAAAACACAGTTCCTCTCTCGATTGGGCTAAGAGCAACAAATCGTCAAGATAATTTAGGACATGAACTCCCTGTCTCCTCAGAGGGGAGAGAGCCGCACCCATGTATTTCGTAAAAGTGCATTGGAGCTAGGGACAGTTCAAATGGTAATACACCACCCCCTCAAACGCGAATCTCAAGAACAGTCTGTGATGGAGAGCTATATGGATATGAAAGTAAACGTCCTTTAGATCCACTGATAAAAAACAATTGCCTGAGCAGATCTGCAAGTGGATTTGTTTCAAAGTTAACATTCTGAATGGCCATTTTATCAAAGCATTGTTCAGACAACTTAAGTCTAGGATGAAGAACTTGAGAACTGGCGCATCAACTGCCTGGAAATGATGGTAGTGATTCTGGCCTTCAAGGAATTACAACCAGAGGACACTATCCTTCTTGGGGATGAGGAAGTAGGCTAATGGCTGAATGCAGCGCATCCCAGGCAGCCGACACACTAAGAGTGCTCATCCGAGGGAAGCATTTTGCAACAAATGTCGCTCAATTTGCTTTTTTAGAAATAGAAAATTGCTCTTTTGCTCCGTGATATTGACTATTTTAGCTTTTGCCGGGAATCTGCAGAGTTCTCAGTCTGCTGCAGAGGCTTGCTTCAACCGCGAGAAGAGGCTTCTGTGTCGTTGTAGTTCTCATTCCGGAAAGGCTGCGTCCTCCGGAGGTCGCATTCGAAGGCTGCATGCGTCATCAAGGCTGTCTCATTTTAAAAAAGTAAGCAGGACGCTCCGAATGCGACCTTTCAATGCAGCCTTCTTTCACAGGAATTCGGAGTGTGCATGAGGTGTATCCTTCGCTGCTGCAGATAACCCACAATTCTTTGCGCCACCGTTAACAACTGTCATATTTTTTTTATATTATTTGAAAAAATTACGCCGCCGCCAGATATACATGCAAGCGTAGATATGGTGTTTAAATGTAAGTAGTTTCAAACTTGTTTTTGTTTTTTAAGCAATATTACCTCAAACAGATAGTTGTGGTAAACAGGATTACAAGTGTTTAATGGTTTTTAAACGTTTAGTAGCCTATATTGCTGTCAAGGCAAGAAACATTTCAGTCATTTTCAAGTTATAAATAATTTTCATTCATATAACTGGTGTGAGAGAGCAAATTTGTCTGATTGAGGACACTTCGTATACTGCATCCTTCACATGATGTGTCCTCCGGAGGACGCAGCCTTCGAAATGAAATTAAATGAGACACAGCATAGTCAGCACGGAGATGACTTAAATGACTTAAATAGGCAGTCTCTCCACCTGCTTTGGCGGGCTGAAAAGCCATTTGTAATCAGGCTTCAGTATTTTGGAGAAAACAGTCCCCAAAGCATCAAGAGAAAAACTCTGACACAATACGAGTGAACCGTATCGAAAGGGAACTAAAGCAACATTTTGTGCCAAAGCTAATCCGTGGAGATCTGTAATACATGGAGAAAGCTGTTAGCATTGCCATTCATCTCGATGGCATTATGTGGCATAAGTAGGCCTATGTGATTTGAAATCTGGCACTCAATTCTGGACACAGGTGTTTATAAGCAATACAACCTTATCTGAGTTGTATTGTAAAACAAAACTGTATTGTTGTAAAGTGATTATGACTGATCAATAAAGCCACAGGAAACTGTGTCATAGCAATGATGATTGATGGCATCATGAGAATGTGCAAAGTCTCAAGCCTTTCACTTGCAACTATGAGCTCTGACATTATTTGCAAAAAAAGGAAAAGTCCACGGAGAGTGTAGTTATGGTTTCCACCAGTAGGACAATGCTAACCATGAGCTACAGACTTACAGCATTCCATATTTTTATTTAAATTTTTGTTTAAATTGTGCTGGCTATTACTGGCAGTCATCTTGGATTAATACTGATACCTAACAGTGTGGATGCAGAATCATGCAATAGTTTTGTAGTTTTGCCTTTGTAGAATAGGCAAATTTGCAGTTGACCACGATTCATATATTATTCTCTGAGTGACAGTAACAGTTTGATACCAAGATAAAACCAGTAATATTCAGCTGATGATATTCATGTGATCTTAATGTGGCTGTCCCCATGAGGCAACCCACTCCATGTAAAATATCATCTAATTGTATTAGATTATATGAAATAAATGAGGATAATGATGAAAATGAGTGCACTCTTGAATCTGCAAGCTGTTACCCATTCTGACATGGTTTTTACCATATTAGTCAGCCTTTAACCTGAGATTGTTATATTTATATATATATATATATATATATATATATATATATATATATATATATATATATATATATATATATATATATATATATATATATATGATTATTTTATTTTATATTTCATATTTGTTATTTTATTATCTGTTTGGATAAGGCTTATTGCTACAATCTAGTTAAGTCAATCAGCGTGCCTCAAATTGTATTAAGGTTAAATAAAAGCACTAATTTTGAAAAAGAAAAGAAAATAGACATTTATATCTTTCAAAACTTATTTTGTACCTTATTTGTGAAAAGTGTGTAAAGGTGCTGAAAATCGGAAACTATTTTTTATTTAAGACATTGGCTTATTTTAACCACAGCCTAGACATGAAAAGGTAAGTTTCATGGTCTTTTCACAAAACAGATCTAAATAATGCTTCCATACAATTAGATATTAACGTACCTGTCAGAGTTTCCATTACTCTGAGGAGCTTATCTAGTATCCAATAAAAAAACGCGTAATGTGTGACGTAAAGAAAGAAGGTTGGTTCAGTTGGTTCCATAGGTTGGTTCACGCACCTAAAGGGGTTACTATAGGTTAATGACTTCAGTCAGATAATAAATATTCATCAACAAACCACGCCCATAAAACGTTCCTCAACACCATTGGCTGTGAGTGTTTGTGGAGGGCAAGGTCTTTCCTGTAATCTAGGGGTGGGCGTATCTATGTCATTCGACGTTTTGGAGGATACGGGAACTCCAGTGAGATTAAACAAGTGAAGCAGGAGACTCAGCACACATCGCCGGCCTGCCATGACGCAAAACTCTGCTAGTAAGCTTCTAAATGGAGATACCTTTCACCGGTCGAAACGAGAAAAGAAAGCGGGCGGAAATGGGTTCGTGAAGAACCATTGCTTGTTCCAGCAGCAGCAGAAGAGATACCGCCGCCCGGCGGAGAAGGTGAGGCCGCCTCCTGTGCTACATACACCCGGAAACACGCTCCAGTGAACACACAGGAGCCGCCTATGCTGTTTACTATGAGTTAAATTACAATAGATAAATAAATTATATTTCATATAGGAATTATATTGAGCTACGGATTTAGGAACGAAACGATGGTCCAGTTTATATTCCTGTGAAAGGAGTGGGTGTGTGTCTGTGTGTGCGTGTGCGCGTGTGTGTGTGTGTGTGTGTGTGTGTGTGTGTGTGCGTGCGCGCGCTGATCTCTCTCTAAAGTCTATCATGGTTTCAAGAGTTTTCTTCTATTCAAACAGTTAATCAGCCGAAATGAAAATTACAACTCTACACGCCTATATATCCAATATATCCAAACTAAAATTCCAATATCACATTATTTTATAATATTTTAATAGTAGTTAGGTCATTTTAACTGAAACGATTAACTGTGTTAAGGGGCAAGAACATTTAAAAAAATTGCCTGGCCGGAAATTATCTGCTTTAATATATTTAATATAGCTATGTCTTGTTTGCAATCACTTTTAACTCAAGCATTCTAGTTATTGAAATATACCCTGAATTTGTGGTAAGCCCAGAAGTCTCTATGGAATTCCAAAGCTGACTAAATTATAAATGAATAAATATACAAAGAAATGTAAAAATACAAAAATAAATATTATTTCCTTATTTATGTATACTTGTATTTTCCCCACCTTTATTTATTTCCACATTTATGTATATATGTATTTATGTCCACATTTATTTCTACATCTATTTGTCTGTATGCTAATGAGGAGAATGCTAATTAGACATGCACTGAAACTTTGCTTTAATATATCTTGAAGTATTTTCACATTAATGTACATGAACTACTTCATCTGTTTTAAACATTATATAATGTTTGTTAATGACTTAGTTATTATGACGTTATTAATATAGTGCCCACTTTTAAAACCTGTTAAACTATGATGAGTGCTTATAAGATGGATATAATGGGATGTTTGGGGTTGGTGTTCACTAGCGTTTGCTTGTCTCTGTTTGTATTGACACAAGCTTGGAAAATAACAGTGTAGTGTTCTGTCATGTAACTGGAGAGCAGCACTTTGTTTTTTGCAACCTGAGGATGTTTGCCAAGAGCACATGGGAGAAACAATTTTTCCAAGAACATGAGCATGTTGTCAATCTAGTTTTTCCCGTGCTGGGCCCTGATCATACAAATGGACCTTTGGGTCAGGAGGGCTGTGCAGCATTGTTTTTTGTTGTTGTTTGTTTTCTTCATCCTCCAGTAAGGTAAATAAACAAGAACAGACCATTAGTAGGTCTGGTCAATATATTGATTATTAATATAGTTTATCATTTTAAATAAATTGAATAAATCTTTGGATGCAGGGCCTAAAACTAACTTTTTGCCACACCTGCCAATGGCTGGTGACTTTTACTGGCCAAAAATGTTTTTTACCAGCCATGACACAAAAACAGGCAGTTATAACACCAAAATTTTAGATTCGAGTGAAAATTCACAATCCTCTATTCCAATTTCGATACCACAGCTAAAACTACTAGCTTAATATAAATTAAATCGTAGGTTTACCCCCAACTAAAGATTTTTCTAGTCGACCAGTAGTCGTTCAATTAAGCCATTAGTCGACTAATCGCACATTTATATTAATTTAATTAATTACTTTAATTTACTGTGGTACTGATTGATTTAATGTGAATCTGTACTCGACGTAATCACCGACGTACCGACATAATTCAGGCAGTGCCTTTAAAAGTGCTCAACGTACCCAACACTACAAGCAAGAGTTCATTGTTAGTCGTCAGCAGCACACACTCAAAACTAATGTTACTCCCGTATGGAGGAGAAACAACGCAACCTCAGCGTCCGTTTTCAGGCCTTCCCACTTAGGTCTCTCCAGCGCTGGAAAGCTTTTCTAATTTTAACGCAGGCCCTAAAGCTCTTGCCTGATCATAACCCTTATTTTTCCAGTGATATTCTTCTGACCTTTTCTCTTTTGTAATGTCTCTCAGCCATCTCTCTTTCTACAGTCTTTCTTCAAATTTCCCTCTCTTGCTCACTCTCTCTCCTCCCCCATCATGAGTGGACACGCCCCCTACTGCTGATTGCCTACAAGTGTGTAGTGGTGCTCGGTCCGATCCACTTTCAACAGTGTTTCTCAGAAATCTATTGCTGCACCTTTAAAGAAACAAATGTGATTACTAACTTGTAAGACTAGTCTTAACAGTATTATGCAACCGGCCCCAAACTCTCTGTTTCAGTGAATCGATTCAAAACCGATTCTGAACAATGTGTCATCGTTCAAAAATGTCATGGCAGTCTCTGTGTGGCTTTTTTTTTTTTTTTTTTTTCATAATTATATTATGTAGGTAAATATTGCAGTTAATTTACCATATATTGTTGTATTGGTGTACAGAAATAAAACTGGTTAAATAATCTTCTTTGTGTTTCATTTAGTAAAAATACATGTGTGGAAAACATGACTTTTTATTAATGATAATTTTTAATTAAACTAAATAATATTTTTAAAGCAAAATTTCTCTTGTATTAAACTTTTTGAATCAATTTAGCAACAATGCAAAGACTGTTTAGGCCAGTTAATGCTGTCTATGGCAATGTTCACACTACAAGCCTTGTATACTCGTATATGTTTTTTTGTTTGTTTGTTTGGGTGGTTTTCATTTATTTATTTATTTATTTATTTATTTTATGTGGCCAATATCAGATTAAAGTTTGAACTGGCCACACTTGAACTGATGCACATAACAAATATATGGAACTGGCCCAAATCAGAAACATCAGATTCCATGTGGTTTATGGTGTTCCACTGTTATAATCAACAAAATCTAATTTTGGTTGCAGTCATTACATATCCTTAGTTGGGGAAATAGGAACTCTTTTAAGCCATTTAAGAAGAAATGCTTAAATATAGGGATACATATAATGAATATCATTAAAATATATCATCCAGCCTAAGTAGTTTTAGTAGTTTGAGGTAACATTTCTAATCCATATTAAAAAAAGGCTTTGTCTGCCTTGTTTCAGGAAGCAGCAGTTTTGATAACTGACTGACTGACTTTAAAAACTGGGCAAATACAAGACTTCCCCATATTTAGCAATGGAGGTTTTCCCCACAAAGGCTTTCATGCTCAGCACTGCCACAAACTATGTTAACCCTGATTCAGCTGATTCAGGATCTGGAACAGTGGGATCAAGGCAAGCCATTCCTTACCGGAAGGACAGGTTTTCAGGACTTGATCACATGCTGTGAGCAGTTTCAGTCCAAAGTGCACTGCAGTTTCACATCCGTAGAGAATGTGAGTGAGTGATTCAACTGTTATTCATTTATGCAATAGACTACTTGCACAACTACTTGCGCTTTCTACTTATTACAACTCGGGAGTTTCCGGTAATAGCGTTCAGCACGCACACACATGAGAAGGCAGATTATTGCTACGTTTTATAAATTGATCTCTGCGTTAACATGAATTATCTCGAACCTGCTGAAATGTTCCAATAAATATGTTTTCATTCTGAATAATAAATAAATATATTTCCCCACTAACCTGCAGCATTCCAGTGCTTGTCTTCTCATTAACAGTGTTTTTCTCTTACTGATCATATTTCATAACGGTTTTGAGTTAACAAATTTTGCTTGTACACTGATGCTCTTATTTCAGTCTTTTAAAATATTTGAATGAATGAATGTGTGGTACGTGCCTAATGCTGGGTACACACTACAAGATCGCCCCAGGGGGCGATTTTGGGCCGATTTCTCCCCTTCCAACAATCCTAGGTAAAGTCCCGATTATCTTGATGGTTTTACAGATTATCTTCTGATTTTCCTGTGGTGTGAGGTGTGTTAAGAGTAACTGAATCTGCTCGGAAGAACATTGGAGGTGTACAGTAAAATGATTGCTGGAAAGTTACACAGAATAATGATTAAAATAGTTAATTCAAATAAATAAATGGGCTAATTCATTAGGGGTCGGATGCATCGGCTGTGTGTTAGTCGAACCCGTCCTACAGCATCATAATCAATGAATGTCATTTCTTTTTTTGTATCAGTATTTATTTATTGCCCCTTGTAAATTTATTTTCAAATGCTTTTTACATATGAAAACACATTGTTATTCATGATTACGTATTTTTGTATTTATTTATTTATTACCTGTAGTCAGGTGAGGCAAAAGAAGTTAGGATGAAGGATAAACAAATTACTTTACGGAGAGCTTGTGGACTTACAGTGGCTGCCGTGTGTGTCCATGAGATAGTAGGGTGTCCCGTTTGTCATTTTAGGTTTCCTTGCGAGCGCCCCCTTTGCGGTCAGTATGTGCCCTCGATGCACACTTTTGCCAATCTAACACTGAAGTGAGCTCTGCAGCAGACTTCTTCCCGACTTCTCTACGTCAAGAAAGTGCGGACTCGTAGAAAGACCGCGAGTCTTTATGGTGCCATTTGGGATGGGGCCTAGCTAGCAGTTACTAAGCCTTTAGTGTGGACTTTACATTCCAATTTAAGAAGAAACTTACGAACAGCTGTTGCAACCCTACCCTGTTCTGACACACTTCAGCATCATGGTTACTAGACAAGCATTGACACCCTGTGGTGAAATAATCACATATGTTTAACAGGCGCTTATGTCTCAGATCAGCTTGGTTTGGATTACAACTTCATGTTCTTTTGAGTTTGGAAAATTCTTTGCACCGTAATCATCAGTATATCTCTTCTCCTGTCTCTGAAAATGTCTATATTTTAAAATAATTTGTATTTATTGTCATATAGTACAATTGAAAATATACATAACCAGAAATACCGGAATAGTTGTACCATTTCAAAACTGAAGTGCGTCATGAAGCTCAGTGCAAGTAGTCCATTACTGTGTTCAGGCTGTAGTTAGTTGCTTACTGTCCCAAGTTAAAAGAGCCCATCCCTAAATTTCATTATTATTCTGGTCTCAGATATTTACATGCTCCACCTACACTGAAATTATTTGTCTTTGGATTACAGCAGACAAAACAAGTCTGCTGTAATCTTATTTTTTATCAGATTAATTGTATATTAATGTTGTTTTTATGCTGTTTATGTGTGTTTTGGTTTTAATTATGAGGCACACTTTGTAATCAATCAGTTGTTTATGTTTATTTTTTTCCCACCAACAGAACCATCATGCTTCATGTGCTTCGCCGCTTTATAACAAGCCGTTTGCGGAGTCGTTTGAGGAGACGCCACTACTGGTGGCCGTCCTCACTTACGTGGGCTATGGCATCCTTACCATTTTTGGCTATCTGCGAGATTTCCTGAGGGACTGGAAGTTTGAGAAGTGCCACCTGGCCAGAGAGAGGGAACAACAGAAGGTAGAGTTAAAGTATCAAGATTTGGTTTGTTTGTGATGCTTTCCTTATTTATAAAACTTTAGTTTTTTGTTGTTTTGCGCCAAATAAGCCATTTCACATAACCAATCTTTAAATAAAGTCAAGACAATAATAACTGAATTTATACAAATGTCCCTGTTCAAAAGTTTACGTGATTTTTGTCACCTGGATGGTCAACGACTGCTTTTATTTTTTGTGATCATTGTTCAGGAGTCCCTTGTTTGTCCTATGCAGTTTAACTGTCCACTGTTCTTCAGAAAAATCCTCCAGGTCAAGCACATTTTTGCGATTCAGCATCTCCTGCATGTTTGACCCATTTCCAGCCATGATTGAATGATTTTGAGATCAATCTCTTCACACTGAGGACAATTGAGGGACTCTATTATAAAAGCTGTAAACACTGATGCTCAAGAAAGCCATACAGGCTGAGGGATGTAAACTTTTGAACAGGAAATCAGTGTAAATTGTCCTTAATTTGTCTTTTGGGAAGCATGTAACTATATTATGTAGCTTAGGAAGAAGGTTTATTTATATGTCGCCTTTCCGTAGCTCAAGGTCGCTTTACATTGTATATTATAATAAATTTACAATAATAGCCTCCTCTTATAATAAAGATCACTACTAAACAAAAAACAATAAGAACAAACACCATGTACAAAAATTTACACCCCCTTGCTCTTGTTATATTTTTCTTTTGATACTGTGTTCCCAGGATTTTGTTCCACTGTACCAGGACTTTGAGAACTTCTACACCAGGAATCTGTACATGAGGATCAGAGATAACTGGAACAGGCCCATATGCAGCGTCCCTGGAGCCAAGATGGACCTGGTGGAGCAGGTCACACCGGACTACAACTGGACCTTTGAGTGAGTGTTAAATTGTGTCGACCCCAGGATGAGATCCAGTCTACCAGATCCTGTCAGAATACATCTGTTGGTCTGATATCAAAAACTAACAACAGGGTTTTGTCTGATACCCTAAACCAATTAAAAACAAGTTTTTCTTATTTCCAAACATCATGAAATGATGGTAAATATAGTTTATTTAATGATCTTAGTTGCGTCTTTCTCAGTGCTCAGTTGTCGGACTTCTTCTGACAACTACAAATTCGACAATTGTTATTTTACCAAACCAAAGATAATGGAAAAAGACTGCTTCACACCATTGTGCCATGGCGTTAAAAACCTTGAGATGGAGACCTTTCGCTTATTATTTTAAAGCAGAACACAACATAAGATTACTGGAACAGTAATAGAACATTTATATAAAATTATTCAAATGAAAAGTAATAAAGCTATAAAGAGACAACAGTAGACCAGCAGCCAGAGTACAAACAGTACAACAGCCATACAAGCGCACACACACACGTTGCTATTAAGAATCCTTAGATCCTTGAGCCTTGTTTGTGGTACACATACAGTAATGAATATGGTGTGAGTTTTAGAGGCTGTATATTCCCTTTTAAAGTTGCAGAAAGCGATTTCTGTTGAAAGTGGATCGGACCGAGCGCCACAACAAATTTGTAGCCAATCAGCAGTAGGGGGTGTGTCCACTCAAGATGGGGAGAGAGAGTGAGCAAGAGGGAGATTTGAAGAAAGACTGTAGAAAGAGAGATGGCTGAGAGACATTACAAAAGAGAAAAGATCAGAGGAATATCACTGGAAAAAGAAAGGTTATGATCAGGCAAGAGCTTTAGGGCCTGCGTTAATATTAGAAAAGCTTTCCAGCGCTGGAGAGACCTAAGCAAGTTTACTGCATCAATGGAGCTGCAAACTTCACATAGGCCTACTTTTGAAAATCCAGTGTTTAGTTGATCCTGGCAAGCGCTCACTCTCACATTTGTAAACACGACCGCATTCTTCTTCCATGAGGGAGTTTGGCATCACAGAAATTTTTTCCAGGCGGACCGTTAATTAGTTTACTGTTGTAAATTACTCTACAAACGTACACCTGTGACTGCATTGCATCAGTATTACTACGCCACAGTGTCTGTGTTGCTTGGAAACCATTCCGCATCTAAAGAACTACATTGCTTGGAGGAAGAACAATATTTTTTTAATCAATAGTTTAGACTAACGATGCCCCTTAGCTGTTCTAAATTCACTGTAAACTACGGTTTCTTGGGCTTATTGCTTTATTTTGTTCTTCCTTTCCATTCATTTGTCATCTTCGCTTTATTTTTCACAAATAGTTTTTTTTTTTTTTTTTTTTTTTTGCTTTGCTATGAAAAAGAGACATCCACATTTGGGGGCGGAGCAGTGAAGGGAGAAGTGTGGTTGTTTGGGTTGATTTTCAAATATCAACAGTGTTTCTCAAAAATCGCTTACTGCACCTTTAAAGGTGATGTCTGTCATTGTTATTAGTATTAGAATTGCTTAGTATTTTTCAGATGCTCAGGTTATTCCATGTTCTTTCCTGCAGAAACACAGGGAAGGTTCTGAAGGATGTTATTAATATGGGCTCGTATAACTACCTCGGCTTTGCTGAGAATTCCGGCACATGCGCTGACGCTGCCTCTGAGTGCACTGTGAAATATGGCGCAGGGGTGAGCAGCACCAGGCAGGAGATGGGTAATAAATCTCTCTCAATCTTTACAGCGGTTACTTCTCTGGTATAATAGAGGACAAATAATGGTCTGACACTTTTTGGGTAGGTTTTAATAGATAGATCAATTTTAAAGGGCCATATACTTGGTCCTCTTATAATATTAATCAAGAATTTGTCCTTAATTTTACGTTATCGTGATATATTTCTACCCTCTCACTGACCCTTTGAATACTTATTCATATATTCAGTTCTTTTTAGTCATTCATCCCATGGGATAAGAATATGCTTTTATGGTGAAATGGTGGAGAATAAATGTGCAGCGCTATGAAAGAATGTTACTGTAACTTCTTTGTTGGTAGTGTGCTAAGAAGCTGGTTTTCATCTCTTTTTTTTTGAACATGTTGCTCACTTAAAAAAATAAAATAAATGTAACAAATACTTAAAGGGATAGTTCACCCAAAAAAATTTTTAAGTCTGTCATAATTTGCTCACCTTCAAGTTATTCCAAACCTGTATGAATTTCTTTCTTCTGCAGAACACAAAGGAAGATATTTTGAAGAATCCCTGTAACCAAATTTGATGGACCCCATTGACTTCCATAGTATAGAAGTAAAAAAAAAAAACTAAGTCAGTGGGGCCCCTTCAACTGTTTGATTATCCATATTCTTAGTTCAAAATATCTTCCTTTGTGTTCAGCAGAATTTATACTTGAGGGTGAGTAAATAATGACAGAGTTTTCATTTTGGGTGAACCAAACCTTTAACTACACAACTGCTTGAAATGCCCATTCTTAGTCAAAACTGTGCTAATTTCTGAACAGTTTAAAAAAAATTATTAAAAGTTTTCCATTTTATCATGATTGTCTTGTGTGAACTGAGGAGTTTTGAGTTTTTAATATTGGACTATTACTATTTATAATAATAGAGCTGTTTTGGTGGTTTATTTCTGTTGGAATTGTTGCATCATTGAGATATTTGTTATCTCTTGTAGGAAATCTTGACAAGCATGAGGAGCTGGAGAAGCTGGTGGCCAGGTTTTTAGGGGTGGAGTCATCCATGGTGTTTGGAATGGGCTTTGCTACAAACTCCATGAATATTCCTGCGTTGACGGGAAAAGTAAGGGTTTTACTATGAGCTCAAACATTAAATCAAATGGAATGCTGTGAATTTCCTTTTCACATCAAAACAAAGTAGGGTGGGAAGGAACATTGAGGTTTGGCCATTCTGTTTTTGTTCTTTTATTGAAATACTCCCAAAGACCATATCTGTTCCTTGACAGATTTCTTTGGCTCACACTGATAACTTGTCACGTAACATGTTATTGAAAGCCTTTATGCTTTAGTGTGTGTGTGTGTGTGTGTGTGTGTGTGTGTGTGTGTGTGTGTGTGTGTGTGTGTGTGTGTGTGTGTGTGTGTATACACACATTCCTGGTGTCATTCACAAAAGATTAGATTACTTTTGATTAACATTCCAACTTGTCCTGCCAAATACAAAATTAAACAACATTTTTCCCCCACCTGGAAATCCTGTTAAATCAGGATAAGAGCTGCTTCAGTGGGCTTTAGAAGTCCACATTGATTTTGAATCTAGGATTCAAAATGTAATTTAAAGAAGAAAAAATTAAAAACATAGAAACATTATGATGTTAAATTAAAAGTTCTGCCTTATTTCTGTCACTAATCAAATCTTCATTGGACTAAATGTAAGGCAATATAAATGAGAGTTTGGTCAACTCTTATTTATATTAAAAACATTCTGTAATATTCAGAACTCAAAACTTCCAAAGGGTCATTTCTTTTTCTTTCTGAAATTGTGCAATTTCTTAAAACCTGAATACATTAACACATGACTGTCCATGTTTACATGTCAGTGACGCATAATCTGTGTTCAGAAACGTGATTTATCTTGTCATTGTAAAGTAATGAGGAAGTACAGATAGCATTATTGCTAAACACCAGAAGAACTAATAAGATTAAAGGTACAGCTTTTGGCCCTCCTAGATATTAAAAACAAAAACTGTATGTATTTTGCCATAGAACATTGTTTTGATTGTGCTTCATCTCTGCGTTGCTGTGTGGATGATTATGGTTCTTTATCATAACAAAAAGAGAGAGATTATCCTACGGCTCATAAAACATTCAGTACTAGGCTTAAGAGATATAACCAGTTTAGATGGAAAGGACCTGAAGCTGACTAGCTAAGAACGTTACTGTAGCTATACCCATTAATAGACACAGAACTTCCTTGACAGTAAATTCCAGCACAGCTCTACAACAACCGTAATTAAATGACCTTACACAATAGATAATCCTTTACAATGAACTCTGTTAGAAAGCTATATGACAATGTATCTGTTCAATATAACAATGCGTACAACATTTAAAATCCCTCAGTTCTCGCCACCTTTAAAAAGCCAAGCCAATGTTGATTCTTGTTTTATTACGAGCTCTGTTTGGTTCACTTTTTTTTTTTTACGGGCGATTCCCAGAGCTTCGAGATTTAGCTGCTCCATGTCAACCTTTCTAGCTCATTGTGACAACTAAACTATGCCACTGTCACACCATATACACACATCAAAGTAACCGGACCATAATAAGTAAACACTTATAATAGGCTTACCAGTGAATCAGGATAAGACAAAAACACATTTTGGAAGAAGGATCAATGATGAATTGACTCATTTAAATGTTGTGAATTTTAAACACAAAAGTTACATAAGCCCTATTCGGACGGTAATTGTTTCTCATGTGGATGTCCATAAAAATAAATTTGCATGCCACCTCAGTGATAAAACTTGTGCATTCAGATGGCGATTAATTCACAGTAGAGGAGCGAGTTTTGTGAACCTACAAACCTGGGAATGTACTGCTCACGTGGTCAGTCGCATGTTTGTCTGCTCTAAAATGTCATGCTTGGAATAATAAGAATACATTCATATTTGATTTAATAGTAGGAAAATAATATCCTGATTATTATTTAATTATTTAAATCTCCTGTTTAAAAAATAGGGAGGAAATGAGGAAATGTTAATACAGCCTTTTATTTACATGAGGTAAACATAATGCTGCTTGGTTATTTTAACGTATATAATTGCTGCCGTACTAACTGCATGTTTCAAATGTTTACGTGCTTTTCTTCTTTCTCTTTTGAGCGGTGATGAAATTGTTCTTCTAAATACTTTCCAGCGTTTCAGTAATAAAAGTGTAGGCTAGATCTTTAAAATGCAGTCCAATTACCACGACAACCATAGTTGTCCGTAGTTTGACTGTGTGCTCCGCATTGGTCAAAAAGGATATAAACAGTGAATTTTGAAGTGATCTCCTCTTGAAAACTCGGAGATGTGGATTCGGACGGCAATTCAATTACCACACAACCTTGGTGTTTTTTTATGCGGGTGGAGGGAGAAAAACACTGTCATTCTGGATTCAGACTGCAATAAAATCACAGACTATCCCCTGTAAATTATGAAAATACCTTATGACCCCATGAGAAACAATTACCATCCGAATAGGGCTATAGTGTACCTTTTAACTATGTCAAACCTTGTGCTGTTACTGGTTGTGTGTAGCACCTGCAACTCCGCATATCCGCATATTTTGTTTATTTGAGACAAAAAAAAAAGGGTGAAAAATGCTCATGTGAAATGTTTCTCTTCAAGATAACTCCGCACTGTGGACTTCAGCCAATCGCTTTAGTATTATTTAATGTGCATTCTTGCATTTTATTCAAATGAATGTGTGTGTATGTGTTTTAGGGCTGTCTCGTCTTAAGTGATGAGCTCAATCATACGTCTCTGGTTCTGGGTGCCCGACTCTCTGGCTCTACCATCCGTGTATTCAAACACAACAGTAAGTTCATGCTAATTTTTTGCCTACACTGAAAGTAAAAACGCTATGCAAAACATTCAGAGCCAAAACCGGCTATATTTGATGTATAATATACAGATTGTGCACCGATGCGAGTTCACAGTGGGCAGTGCTACTCCCTCATTACTGAACACTTTTGGTTGTGGAATAAATTAATCATAGGTGATAAATGCACCTGTGAATAGGCATTTTTCCAATATACGTGAGCCTCTGAGAAAATAAAGCAATAAAATGATGCCTTACTTTGTTTTGTAAACTGCTCGCTAAGAACAGCATCTGCAGGTTGAGAATGAGAAGCCTGGTCATAAATGCTCATTTTTAACCATTACTTTCAGATATGCAAAGTCTGGAGAAGTTGCTCCGGGATGCTATTGTGCATGGCCAACCTCGAACCCACCGGCCCTGGAAGAAGATCCTCATCCTCGTTGAGGGAATTTACAGGTACAGCAGAAGTCTTTTCCAACCATTAGTAAGCTGATGTGGTTTTGCATGTGCAAAGGGTGTCTGGTTTGCGTAGCCTTTTCTGGTTTAGAGGTAATTTCATTCTTTATTTCAAGGAATTGCTAGGGCCAAGCAATAATAATAGTGATATGATATTTACCATATCTACATTCATTGTCATACCAGAGGAGGATGGGATGGGACAATGTAAAAAATAAAGATGAAATGTAAATTTAAGTAATTGTTTTATATAATAAGATAATTTTCAAATGTTGTAAAATATTGTATACTTCCTGGCTGTCAAATAGTTCAAAAGCACAAAATCATAAAGACGCTATTTTAACATATTATTGCAATATCTAGTCCTCTATGGGTATGCATTAATATTAACCCTGTGTTCCTTCTTTTTAGCATGGAGGGCTCAATTGTGCGACTTCCTGAGGTCATTGCCCTAAAGAAAAAGTACAAAGCTTACTTGTACCTGGATGAGGCCCACAGTATCGGGGCACTAGGACCAAGAGGCAGAGGTGTGGTGGACTACTTTGGCCTGGATCCGTCTGACATTGACATCATGATGGGCACTTTTACCAAGAGCTTTGGTGCTGCTGGAGGATACATCGGAGGAAAGAAGGTTTGTTGCCAATTTAGCTGTCATTCCAAATTCCAGTTTATAAATGGCATAATGAATAATCCCCTCTTTTTTTATTTGTTTGTTTATAGGATCTGATCGATTACCTCCGTTTACACTCTCACAGTGCAATTTATGCTACCTCAATGTCCCCACCAGTCACCCAGCAGATTATCACTTCTATGAAGTGCATTATGGGAGAGGATGGCACCACATTAGGTGAGTTTAGAATTTTATTCAAGATCAGTTCTAATAAATATTACTTGGGTGGAATAATATTTGTGTGGCCTTTATTCAAAATAACATTTGTAATGTAATACCTAATATAATGGTAATGGTGTAATTGTACGTTTAAAGTGTCATGTAAAAAGAGCCACAAGATGGCAGCATTAACTCCCAATACTGTTGAAACATTCAGTGTCCCATTATGTAACCAAGTCCCAGTTTTTCAAAAATGTTCATTTGAATTTGAATAATCTAGATGTGGAAATCCCATGTTTTGCTATCCAGGATCAGGTAATCCATTTTACTTTTGTGCTGGTTTTTCAAAGCGAAATAAGATTGCATTACTAGGATCCAGATACACACAACAGGTAGAAGAGTCAGTGTGGGTCATTTTATTTTATTTTTATTTTTTTAAGTTCAACAAAATATTAACAAAATAATAGTAATACATTAGTTAATAATAATAATATTATTATTATTATTATTAGTAGTAGTAGTAGTAGTAGTAGTAGTAATAAAGTAATATTAAATTAATTCAAATTCAAATATAACTTTTTTTTTTTTTTTTTAGGATAATAGAAAATGGTTTTGTAATTTACACAAAACACACAAGAAAGTACATGTGAGCCAAAGTACATCATGCAACAATGTTTTTTTATTATAAATAACAACCACAACTCTTCATTTACAATATAATGCATGTGTGAACACAAAATATTCACATGTTAAAAGCATAAAGACAGTACTAGTGGGACAAAGGAATTGCCTGGGCTCAGTTGTTCAAAAGTAATCTGATCGGCTATCAGGTTGGATCAAATCTTGAAGATGGGTTGTCAAAAGAGAGAAAAAAGGATTCTGAAATTGGATTAGATCACAAAATCTTGGTTTTGATCTGGATCAAATCGTCAGTTTGTTGTTCAAAACATTTTAGTAGGATTGGGATCCCTTTGATCCCCCAAAAAATCTGGATTATCCGATCCCAGGAGAACGGTGGATTAGACCTTTTAAAAGGTTGTACCATTTTTTTTTCTGAGAGTGTATAATATATACACATTTATATTTTTTTTTATTAATTTGGTTAGTTTAACTGTTAAAGTAATAAATTAGAAGTAGACATTAGGCTGCCTAATAAGCCTTTCAGTACAGTAAAGTAACTGTAAAATTACCTCCCAAACAGCTCATCATTTCTGCAAATGCAGATAAATGCTAGGCCAACGCACTGTTACTGTGGTGATAACAAACTTCAGTACTAAAAGTGTCTCTGCTATTAACACTTAACACAGATGTGCTGAAGCTAGAAATAATCTGAATAAAAATATAATGCAGTGCATATTTTGCATATTGAACTCCATCCTGATACATTTCGGGAACACGGCGGCATCTGAAATCGAGCTTGCAAAGTTTTTGCATCAATTTACTTGAATACCTAGAACTGCATGAAACTTACCAGTGTTGAAAAGTTCTGATTATCAGCAGTCACCGAATCTTTTTGAGTTCTGGGTTTGTTAAGGAAAAGTAAACTCTATGACTCAGCGATTGGTTATACATGCTAACTTCATCTCTGCTGACAGTTTGAGGCAGCAAACTCAGTTTCACCCCTGATCGATTTAGCAGGGCGTTCATTTGGAAAACCACATCTATACACCAAACACGCACACGTCTGGAAACTCTTCAAGCCCTTACATGAGTGGGATAATGGATGCTGATGGACCTTGAAGACTTAGTGAGTTCCTTCACCGCTAGGGCAGTATAGGTCTTGAATGTGTTGGGGACTTATGGTTTATTTATGTGGAGGGAAGGATTTCTGAAGTTCTCAGCAGAGAACCTTGAAGAAACCTCTCGTCTCCAGCTGATTTCTGTAACTCAACTTGTAGAGCACAGCACTAGTAACACAAAGTCATGGGTTCAATTCCCAGGGAACACGTCGCATACTGATAAAATGTACATTTTGACTACCTATTGGTTTTCTTAGCAGCATAAAGAATAACTTTTATTCACATTTTTCTTTCTTTTATTGATTACACACAGAGCAAAGAGTACTAACTTTATGATCACTGAAACCGTCAATCACAGTCACCCCCACGAAATCTTCTGTTATCAATGAAGCTTACGAAACTGCGTAATGAATTTCTTATTTACATCATGTCCACACTTTTTGGTTATAATGAGAGGTGTCAAGAGAAAGTGTAGAACTCTGTCAATGAGCTTGTGCTGAACAAAACTATGCTGGATTTCTTCTGCGCAGTGACTCATTTAAAGGAACACGCTGAGTTTTGGGGATTTTAGCTTATTCACTGTATCCCCCAGAGTTAGATAAGTCCATATACCATTTTTATCTCCGTGCTTGCATTAACTCTGTGCTAAGGTAGCCTAGTGGTGGGTGCGTCAGACAAAGACTGGAGGTAAACGGCTCCATCTAGCCTACTGTTCAGAAGTGACAAAATAATGCCAACATTTTCCTATTTACATGTTGTGATGTGTGTAGTTACATCGTGTACTAGGACCGATGGAAAATTAAAAGTTGCCGAAAGTTTACCAATATGGCTAGGTATTATACTCTCATTCCTGCGTAATAATCCAGGAATTTTGCTGCCATACCATGGATGCAGCGGCGCAATATTACGCAGCGCCTGAAAATAGTCCCCAGCACGCTCTCTGTGCAAACACGTTGGTTATGTTGACGAAAGTTAGCATATTTTCAGGCGCTGCATAATATCATTGCGCCGCTGCACCCATGGTATGGCAGGAAAGTTCCTTGATTATTACGCAGGAATGAGAGTATAGTCCCTAGCCATATCAGTGTAGAAAATCGCAACTTTTCATTTTCCATCGGTCTTAGTACACAATGTAACTATACACATCACAACATGTAAATTGGAAAATGTTGGCGTTATTTTGTCACTTGAGTAGTAGGCTAGCTGGAGCCATTTACCTCCAGTCTTTGTGCTAAGCTAGGCTAGCGGTGAGTGTGTCAGACAGAGTTATGGCACACACGGAGATGAGAATGGTATGTATGGACTTATCTAACTCTGGGGGATACGGTGAATAAGCTAAAGTCCCAAAAAGTCGGCGTGTTCCTTTGAGCACCTCTGATTGACCATTCGGTTCATGCGCTCAACTGTGATTGGTTACAATTCTCAATACTGCAAAAACACATTGTAAGTTATTTTCTTTGATGCATCAGGGGTAAATATGAATATTATGCTGTGATCAGAACTCATGCTTAGGTAATTGTAGCAGCTGTAATTGAGATTTTTTTTTAAATTATTTTTATTTTTTATTTATTGTGCAACCCTAGTTCCTGCTAAAATACAAAATGTAGTAACACATTGTCACAGACAAGGAAAACCTGTTCATCATATCACCATGCAACCATAGAGGGCAACTTAAAGTCAGCATGAAACCAAAATTGTGACTGTCTTCAGTCACCAAGGTCTTGCCAAGTAATACATCCTGGATCAGCTTGTTTTGTTGATGCTGGAACAACATTCCTGTCTGAAAATTTAGGCCTAACCATATCCCTACCCATAAGTTGTCCCTAAAATCTGAGGGAAATGATAGGTGAGTAACACTGATGTAGAAGCACCTAACCATTGCTCTGTAAGCCTATATTTGACATAAACTGTAAACTTTTCCCTAAAATCTGATTGGTTGATTGGAATGTTGTTCCAGGATCAACAAAGATGTTGATCCAGGAACATGTTGTACTTGGTGAAATTGAGTTCACCCATTTCCTCGTAGCTTCTGTTGGTTGATTTGAACAATTTTCTCTTCCAATATTCTCAATCCTGAATATTGTGTGAGAGCTTTTCTTTCTCAGGAGCCCCTCACTATGAATGGAATGTCAAACAAGTGAAAACTAATACAGGAGAGTATATCTCTACCTCTCCCCAGAGGATCATTCTGCAAAGTTCAAAGTGGATTTGAATTCCTTTGGCTTCAGATAAAACAGCCTCACCATTTTCATTTGCCATGTGCTGGTATGGAACTTGTGGAAGTAGCATGTTTGCAATTTAGCTTTTTGTCATTCCTGTTGTTCGATATGAATAATGTATGAATGACCCCGCTTTGATTTTAATTTTTCCACCACGTGAAAGTTGTAAGGCTGAGCACTTACAAATGTAAACGCACACCTCTCTCTCTTAACAAGCTGCACAATTTGAGCTATAATTCATGTTTGTGCTACAAAAACTGTAGGATAAGTTACATGCTGATGTATAAGTTACTTATGATATGACGTATGACCAATAATAAGCACTAAGCCAAGCAATCACCATTAATGAATACTGATAATGATTTGTATTTTCTCTTTTATGCAGGTCAGGATAGACTCTCTCAGTTGTCAGAAAACACAACCTACTTTCGCAGAAGATTACATGAAATGGGCTTTATCATCTATGGGAACAATGACTCCCCTGTTGTACCCTTGATGCTTTACATGCCAGCTAAAATCGGGTCAGTGTCACTTTTTGTTCAACTGAATCATGGCTATTGTATTTGAGAAGATGCTAGCTAAAATTATTTTTTTAAAGAATAATTTCTACTTGTTACTATCTTTGCAGGAAGGTGTGTGTGTGTGTGTGTGTGTGTGTGTGTGTGTGTGTGTGTGTGTGTGTGTGTGTGTGTGTGTGTGTGTGTGTGTGTGTGTGTGTGTGTGTGCGCGCGTTTTTGTGACATATCAGGACACAAATGTACATGGGTATTGACAGGTATTACAAGGAGAGGGCGACTTATGAGGACATTACCCATGTCCCCAATTTTCAAAAGGCTCATAAATCATACAGAATGAGTTTTTTTGGGGGAGAAAGTAAAAATGTGCAGTTTCCTGTGATGGGTAGGTTTAGGGGTAGTGTAGGGGGATAGAAAATACAGTTTGTATGGTATAAAAACCATTACGTCTATGGAATGTCCCCACAATTCACAAAAACAAACGTGTGTGTGTTTGTGTTTGTATTTTTTTTAATGAATTTAATTTTGTATTGTTTGAGGTTTAGAGCATTTGGGCGGGAGATGCTGAAGAGGAACATTGGGACAGTGGTGGTTGGGTTCCCCGCCACACCCATCATTGAATCCCGTGCACGTTTCTGTGTTTCTGCCGCCCACACAAGAGAGATGCTTGACACAGTAAGTATCACATGAACACAAATAAAATAATAATTGCATAAATAATGACACAAAATATCTTAATTTTCTTTTAAAGGATTTCTTATTTTGTTTTTCATTTTGATTTCAGTATAAAATAGTATGTTCTTGATAGGTTTCATTAGATTCACGCATCAATCTGTTTATGTATTGGAGAAGAGAACATGCAAAAGATGAAACAGAATACCTTCCTTGTTGGCTTTCTTTTTTAACTTACAATCTTGTTCTTAACTTTACCTATTGGCTCTCGTAAACAGTGTTCATTTTGACAGCAAATTTTGGTTAGATTTAGCCATCATCTCTTGAGTAAAATGCCATTTGTTTGTGATATTTTAGTCATCTGAATTGTTTTAGTTTTAGGCATTTACTCGACTAAAATCTAACAGTCAGTAAATAAGAAACAAAAATATATACAATAGATACAATTTAATAGATACAAATTAAATAAACAGTGCTTTGAAAGGATAGTTAACCCAAAAATGAAAATTACAATCAGAGTTAAATAAAAAAATGTCCTGGCTCTTCCAAGCTTTATAATGGCAGTGAATGGCTGTTTCTGTTTTGAAGTCACACAAAGGAAGATATTTTGAAGAATGTTGGTAACCAAACAGATCTCGGGCCCCATTCCTTCAAATATTCAGGGCCATCGTGCAGTTCTTTGTCAAGCCCTGTATTTTATTGTAACTTTCTTTGTGTTTTCCCAGAGATTTTCACTCCACATGGTTTACAAATGGTCTCGGTTTCCTTCACATCAAATGTGAAATTTATCCATATGTCTATTTTTCTCTTTCTCACAGGTGTTGACATTTTTTGATGTAGACATGAATCAAGTGTATGTTAAGCCGTAGGGTAGATCAGTATGTTACCATTCAAATGTGCGCATCCAACCTCCCAACCACGAAAAGAGATTCATTGTGATTGAATCTCTTCCCACATCGTCCCTCCCTAACATTTTTTTTTGTTCTTATTCATTGATGAAAATGTCAATAGATTTTCATTTTAACTGTTTTTATTTAGTTATCATCTTGTTTTCTTCAGGAAAAAATGTTGATGAAAATTTATGAAAAAAGTTACTTGTCAGTGAAATCAACATTCCTCATTAAGGTACTTTTACTATAAAACACTGTAAACCATAGATATACAAGTACTTGTATGCAAGATCTGTCCTTGCTCAACCCCACTTCTTTCAAACTATATGAAGCGGCAGAGACCACAAATCATTCATCTATGAAACTCTGACTCACCTCACAGTCCACCAGAGTACATAAACATTAAAGGAATAATTCACCCCCAAAATAAACATTCTGTCACCATTAAGCAGTTACTCATCATGTTTTATGAAACCCACCATCCCAAACATTCATTCAAGTGTGAATAACTCCAGTGTCTCTCCTTCTTGTCTGTCTCTCTCAGGCTTTAAATGCCATCAGTGAAGTTGGGGATCTTCTCCAGCTGAAATACTCCAGAAAAAACAGGCATGGGAGTGAAGGAACTGATTGTTTTTCATATCTGGAGAGCCACCAGGACTAGCATTTTCTCACGACGGTGTCTTTAATCCACCCCAGAGCCACATGATTTCCTGTTTGTCTGTTTCGTGTCTAACTTATTCTGCATTTTCATGTTGATTTTTCATTTCAGTGGACACTCATTGAAACCCACTAATTGACCAAATTTCAAGTCTTACCCCTGGGTTCAGTAACCAATATTCATTTCAATGTGCAACATCAACTTAATAGAGAGTTCATGTCTCTTTGATCAGCATCAGAAATGACCCAGGATAAAAATTAATGTTTTGTGTCGGGACTAACTGCCTTCTACACTATAAACACACACGAGAGTACACAAAATCATTTTCTGATATTTTATACAAAAGAAAATATTATCAGTGTTTTTGTCTTGTTTTCCATTAAACATATCTAAAATATGAATTTACTCAGGGTTAAAGTTAGATATTTGTTAATAAAAATGAAGTAAAAACAATATGCCAATTGGGGACAATCAACTTAATTCAAGACATCTGAAAGGTTTTGCTTTAAATTGGTCTTAGGAAATGAAATTTTAACTATAATGAGATTTTGAATTTGCAAGAAAACAAGACAGAAATTCTAATTATGAAAATGATTTTTGCAGAGTACAGAAAAACAATGATCCCCACACAGAAATGGCACATTTATGTGCGAGGTGTCCTTCTACAGCAAGTGTCATCATTTAATGAGAAATAAGCTTGATGTCTAAACATGAGAAATATACTTCTGAAGGAGAGAATTTATTATAGCTAAACGGTAAATAAGAATATGACACTTCATATCCATATAAATATATCTATAAAAATATTGACATATTTATTAAAGCATTGCAGTGTATCTGCGTTTAACATGCATACTAGTTTAGGACTCCAAATCTTTATACAGCGGAAGACTTAACATTCTCTGTTTAGTTTCATCAAAGCTTTCTATTCTGGAAAACTATGATGTTTTATCTTCATTTGAGCTGTGCTACTTTCTACAAATAGGGTACAGCCAACATTATAACCAGAGAACGAGTTATTATATTGTTTGCAAAAACCGAGTTACTGGAATCAAACGAGGGATCGAAATAGTAAATGTGGATTAGTAATGAATTGTTCATTCATGGCCACGATATACATATTTTCCCACACTTCTAGAGAGATTTTCTTTATATTTATTGCTATGTATATTTATTGCTAGAAAATAACAATCACACAAATTGAGATATTAAACTGTATTTAGACATGTTCAAAATGTAGACTTAAATACTGCAAACTGCCTTTCACTGACTTTTTTTTTTTTTTTTGTCTTAGTCTTGCTTGAATACCTCTTATGGTTTGCATTTCTCGCAATTACTGCTTGATATCTTAGCCAGGGCATTTCAAAACGAAATCTTCATTGAGCCAAAAGCTGGCATTGTTCATTCAACATTTCATTATGTCTGCTGTCAGCAGTGAAAAGATGTTTATGTTGCTTTTGAGTTGCTATTTTAACAATGAGTTAAGATAATCTATTTTATATAATCCATTATTTAAACCTGTCTTGTCTGACTTCTAACAGTTCTAAATACGGGTCACTGATCTATGAAGAGCTCTGTCAAGTATGTATGAGGATGTGGCTTATGAACGCCTGTCGGATGTACTTTTTTTTTTTTTACCTTAATGGTTTTTTTTTCATTCCTTTTTGTGTTCTAAAGTCTTCTTCTTAATCAGAAAGGCAGCTCTAAATATGTCTCTGAATGCAGATTTATGTAATTGGGACTATATGAGCTACTGATGACTGTTAAGAGATAGATGCAGATATGATGTTGGCATCTATAAATGAAAGAAATGCCACTGAACTGCGTTCGACTGTGAAACCAAAGGGCATTCCACAGTTTTTCTGTTTGTTTATCCATTTTGAGTTGCATTTTTTCATCAAATATACATTATATCATTGTCAGATTCGTCTGTGCAAGAAACAGCATTCATTGAAAGTGACTGATCATTTGTGAAGATAATTAAAAAAAAAAAAAAAAAAAAACATCTTGAACAGTTCTTTTTTTCAGAATCCAGATAAATCTTAAAAACAAAGATAGATGATCTTTTACTGTGTCAGTTTCAAACTATACAGTTCTGTGAGGTAGGGGAGCACGGGGGAAACCTAACGCAGGGTTAGTTGTAACACGCATGGTTTAACACTTTCCACACATGCCAGGATGACAAAACTTTGTGTATTTACTAGTTGCCATATCAACATTATTTCGAGAAAAATTTGCGGCAAAATTAAGAAATCTTTGGAAGATATCACTGAACATTTATTTAACCATAGCAAAAGTAAGTTTCTTACTAAGTTTATTTTTCATCTCTGTTTTTTGTGTTTATTTAAAAAGACAAATCCGATATTATTGTAATCTTATATCTGTTATTTAACAGTTGAGATCGTTCTTTAATGCTGATCTAACAGCAGAAGACACGGTTTAAATCCCAGTTGTGCACTTGTGTTACAATGAGCCCATATTAGAAATATGCTATTATATTCTATACTATATAATTCTTTTGAAAAACGAAAAGGGTGAATAATGACTGAGAGTCAATGTTCAGAAATTATTCATTATTATTATTATTATGTTTTTAACTATGCTGTATAGCTGTATTTAGCAATGTATTTGTTGTCAAACTCAAAAATTAGTATATTTTTAATTATTAAAAATGCATTTTTAAAAATGAATAATTGTATTTTATTGACAAAATATTTTGGTTTGTCTTGGACATTTTAAGCTGTCATGTTACATCGTGCCCCCTCACATGTTACAATGTACCCCACCTATGGGGCATGTTGTCACATTTCACTTCCATTCTTTTGGGGTAAATCAAGAAAAAAGTATACACTGTATTAATGAAAGAAAACCACATATTTGTACTAGACGTGTGAAATTAATGTGGGAAAAAATAAATACTCTTAACCCCAAGTGGATTTACACAAACTGAGAAGGTCACAAAGCGTTAGGCTGTGCCCCGCTCTCCCCTGTATGTTAAATTAAGAGTTTAAAGTTCAGTTGCATTTAAAGGGATAGTTCACCCAAAAATACAAAATGCTGTCATCATTTACTCACCCTCATGATGTTCCAAACCTATATGAATTTCTTCTGCTGAACACAACAGAAGATATTTTGAAGAATGTCGGTAACCAGACAATTGACGGTAGCCATTGACTTCCATAGAGTTGTTTTTCCATGGAAGTCGATGGGGTCCATCAACTGTTTGTTTAACCAATCAATTTTCAGGTTTCAGGAATTGTTTTAACCAAACTTTGTTTAAAATTGATTTTCAACTATGTTATGAAAGATTTCACAGAATTAATTGATATACCATTTTACTTTATGCAATATGTGGGTAAAATGGCCATACATGGGTTTTCCCATTCAATGAAATGTATCTATACACTGGGTGTAATTTGCATATTAATGTGATCTTGGAGCAAAATGTAATGAAAAAAGAAGAGTAATAATGGCAGAAATAGTTAGAAACATTTTCATAATATCTAACATTTTATAATAACATTGATGCATAATTTCTTTCCCTATTCACTTGTCTCCCAAAATACCTGATAAACATGCTTTAAGTCCCAGTGTCATCTATTGAGGGACATGTATGAAATCAATCAATTTTGTAACAGAAAGTCATAGTTTGATTAGAAACCCCATAACATTTTCCTGAGATGTTGATTTATAACAAACAAATTAGTCAGATTTAAATGATTACAAAATATTACATTTCCATAAGAGTGCTAAATTTGATCAGTCATTTTTCAAGACTGAGGAGAAGTTGTTGTCTTGGTCAAACCTCAAAACAAATGGTCAAAACAAAAGCCCTGCATGTGCTCTTTACAGGACATCCAGAACTGACATGGATGGTGTCAGATAAATTCACTAAAATATAATATCCTCGTAAGAGGATGAGGACAGTGGCACCCAGGAGTTCATTCAGTTCTGAATTGGGCACAGGTCTCACCTGAGCGAAAATGAATGCCCGTACTCGCACACACCTGTCAGATACATGAGCATCACAGGCTGTCACTCCACGTGCGAGAAAATGATTCTCCTCCCATACTGACCCGTTTGGAGATCAGACCATCCTGTGCTTGTGTCATTGCTGCGCGCATAGCTTTACAGCTCAACTGGTATCTAAGATACTACCATTTATGTGTCACCAATGACTCTGTACTCTGACATCTTATAGAATAAGAGAAGACAAAGTTTTGTAATAGCTAAATAAGGATTCACTGGTGCGGACAGAAGAGCATGCAGCGCGTGAGTGAGACCTGCAGCTGCAGTAGATACTTAAACTAAGGGACGGTCAGAGTCCATATGAGCAGATACAACAGTGCAACAAGACGACGAGTCACATTAATGTATTTGTGAAGGAATGAACAGGCGAGGGTTATCTGTCTGAATATATAAAATGTTCATACCTGTGAGAGTTTTGATGAAGTTTGGATGAAGATGACGAACAGCGCATTGAAGAAGATCTTTGCCAGAAGGGAAACGCACAGAGCTTCCTAAGCAACGATTGCACATTTAAGACTGAGTATATTTAATTGGCATTTAGTTGACAGATAAGCAACTGTGAAAAATGCTAAAAGTGCGTAAGCGTGTATGGGTGCTTTTAAGTGTGCTTCTGGCTGTTTGGATAGAACGCGCGAGCAGCTTCCCTGTGAGACATCGCGCGAGATCCAGACCCGTCGTAGAGGTGAGTACAAGTGGAGCTAAATCACTGATCTCTTTTCAGGGTTGTTCTTCAACGACAGCTACTCATGTCACAGGGGTTAATAAAAAAATAAAAGTAAATAAAAAAAATAAATAAAAAATAAAAAAATCATACCTTTATAATTTTGCTACTTTTCAAATGAATGTGTATTTTTTTATTGTTTACCCTTGTATCAAACTTAGATTTAAGTCTTAAATATAAAATCTCCTGATAAAATATATTAAAAAATATTACATTAGGCTATTTAAAAAAATAATCTAAGCAATAAATGAAACGTTCAACAATGTTAAAGAGCATGCTTGAAATGAAATATGACACACGTGATGTGTGGAGAAACAGAAAAATCTATATAAATATCATTGTGAATAGAATATTGGGTAACTATTTTTAGTGTCATTGTTACACATTACATGTAGTTACTATAGTAATAACTATAAATTATACATAATTACATACAACTAAAAACTTTATTAGTTACTTAATATTACTCAGTACTTAAATGTACAGTGTAACAAAGACACCTTAAAATGAAGGGTAACACGTTACAATAAGGTTCATTAGTTAACATTGGTTAACTACATTAGTTAACTAACAAATAATGAAATGCACTTATAAAGCATTTATTTATCTTTGTTGATGTTAATTTCAACATTTACTAATACTTTATTAAAATCTTGTTAACATTAGTTAATGTTAAAGTTAAACTAAAAATAAAGATGAACAAATACAGTAACACATCTATTGCTCATGGTTAGTTCATGTTAGTTAATGCATTAACTAATGTTAACTAATGAAACTTTATTGTAAAGTGTTACCAAATAAAGTGACTGAATATTGTTATTGTGCTTCATTTCCAAACAAGCTGTACTGTAAGTTTCAGAATGTGTGAAAATGTTATTTGTGTGTATTTTGGATGTACATAAAATGCTAGCTATATATAACCATGATAAATGAGTCGAGACATTTTATTCCAACTAGCCTACTCATTTACAAACTAATCATTATGAACACAGTGGAACTAACATTTGTTGATTCAGAAAAATGGCAGTGATCCATGTAGCCTACATCCACTGTTGGACATTGTCTAATGATTGTGAAAAGTGTGTTTTAAGAGTTACACGGAGACAAATGCGCCCATACTCGAAGAAACTGTTCTGCACCATAGAACATATAAGTCATTCTAGACCCAAACAGACCAAACATTGCAAGTTATATTAATTTTGAGTCACCATGAAATTGTCAATTCTGTCCTTTCAAAACTATAATAAATCCTTGTTTATTAACATTTCTGTGCCCTCACATAA
Organism: Paracanthobrama guichenoti; assembly: GCA_018749465.1. Classification (NCBI taxonomy): domain Eukaryota; kingdom Metazoa; phylum Chordata; class Actinopteri; order Cypriniformes; family Gobionidae; genus Paracanthobrama; species Paracanthobrama guichenoti. Next base: position 17,815,865 of record CM031962.1, on the reverse strand, counting down.
TCTTTAATCAAAATAACTTCCCCTCCCTCTTGCAATTACATATCTCTTGTCTGATAATGGGACAACCTGTCACTCACATGAGATCCACCAATAGCAAACGGCGATCCAAATATCCAGTCAATTCCCAATGGACAAAACCAAGTCCCACCCTACATATTTTCCTGTTGGAGAAGTTGTTTCACTCAGATATATTTCAAAAGGAAAGACTAGGGCAATTTCCTTTACATGCCGACTTTAAACTTTAATAATGTATAATAATGCGCTGTGTTCATCTCCAGATACATTTTTACAATTTAACAGCATGATGGGGATATGCTAACTATGCCCTCGGAAAAGGTAACAGTGTTACAGTTAATAGTGATAATAATAGTGATAATGGAACTTTAATATTTTATTTATTTATTTATTATGCTGATATTTCTACATATGTTCAGCTTTCATTACTCAGTTGTTTACTCTACCACAACATGGTAAAATGGTTGGCCATTTCAAAGTATCACCATGTGCCTTATTGAATGATCTGTTTACATTATTGAGAGCTAATTTGTCATGGGTCATGTGTAAATGTGGCAGATATCTTGAATATCTTCAGGAAATGTCTTCACTTATAACCACCCCACAGGTGAGAGTTGCATCTTGCTAATACAAATCTTTAGTGACTCTATCTTGAAGTCTGCCAAAGATTACGTTTCTTATTTATCAACAACTGAGGAATGTAAGAGCAGTGCACCATGTTTTTTTTTGTTTGTTTTTTTTATAGACCAATATATTCAATGCCACCTTTTTTTTATTTTATTGTTTTTATTATGTCACCATGCAAAGGGGGCCAGAATGGAGAGAGGCTCCATACAGTAGAGCAGTACAATAGTGAGGCCTTACATAATACTGGTCAAAAAACAAGTTTCACTCTCTCACAGGGTCATAGTTCAGCTCCTAAATTGTTTTTTTAGCCCCTCTTCTGTGTTAATGTGGAATTTCCTGCATTCTGGTCTCCTTGATCTTGTGTGTGTGCACACGGGGGCCATGTCTAACCTCTCCAAGAAAGGTCCTGCTACTCAGTTTTGTATTACTAAATGTCTCTTTTGTTTTTACATGTGGGGCAGGGGTCGTCAAAGGGAAAGAGAATGGGGGGTCTTAGTTTATTGTTTTTCTTCACTGGTTTGGAAATGGCGTGGTCCTGGGACTTTGATATTGGAGGTCACATAAATCTAGGCTGCATTGACGACTGCTTTCCCAAATGCCCCAACATAAAGTGTGTGAGCTGATCGTGTCCATGTGTCTCACCAGAGAGCTCAATAGAGGCTGTGTGTGTATTGCATGGTCTTTCGCTAGCGCATAAGGCTTTGTTTCATGCCATATGTTCGTGATGGTGAGAAAGTCCACTGGCAGCACTGGCCACATTCCACCGAAGATTTTACAATGAATTAACAATACAGAGAAAGACAAGAGATGGCCTCAGGCAGACTAAGGATGTAAGGAGAGATTTGGTTTCCATTCTGAACACTTAGAAAATTAACTGTCTCAGTCTTAGTCCATGTTAAGAGTCTTTATTGAGTAACAGTGACTACTGTTTCACCTGGCCCCTCTTGTTGAGACTGCCAGGAAGAAAAGACCAGATAACACTGAAAATAAGTCTTACATAGAAGATCAAAAACCCCTGAGTCTCCAGAAATTAGACTTTAGACACCTCTGATTCACCATTTCATTGCACGCTCAGAACCGATATGTAACCAGTTGGTAAATAAAATATTTTGACTCAACAGGCGTAGGCCTAAATGCAATTGTAAATGATTTTTACAATTAGTTAATTGCGATATATTGCAAGTGTTCAAATAGCATGAAAGACGCAGTCACACAGTGATCCAACATGCATCCAAAGTATGGGTTTGATGGCACTTCACAACAGACGGTCAGTTAAGGGATACCTGGTACTTGCAATAAAACTATTTAACTTGTTCCATAATGATTGATGTTCCATAATGCTGCAGTGCAGGTGCAGTTACCACTTATTGTTGCGTGTTATGTTTGTTTTTCATCAGACACATTCACAGACATCTTTGAGAGACATTAGCAATGACCATAATCTCCTGCACCAGCAGAACCAGGTCCAGAGTGATTTGGCAGACTCACATCCCCACCAACACAAGTGGCTCCAGCATCGCTCTACAGGTGTCCTACAGCAGCCTGAGCCTGAGGAAGAATCAAAACCCTTTGTTCTAGACCTCAAAAACTTTCCAGACCTGGCAAATGCAGACACTGGCTCCCAAAACCCAAACATTCAGGTGAGAGAAGCATGCAAGAGCACAAATCTTAAGTTAGTAGTCATCTCTTTGAAAGGCTTTATGATCTAATGTTAGTGAGTTCCTCTTCCAGAACTTTGGTGATTGAACAGGGCAAGTCATAAATGCAAGACCGAATATAATAAGCCATTACTGGGGTTCTCTTCTCTGAGGCTAATGTCTAATCCTGTCTAATCCAAAGTGGATTCATCAGCATCCATAGTGAGTCATCACTCCTCATAGGATGTAATAAGTAATTTCATTTTGAAATGAGGAGGAAGTAATTCTGCTTGATTTGATATTGAGTCTGAACTCAAATCAAGAGACTCGATCAGTGACTCACCGCTGAAATTAAACTGCCACTGACTGTTCTCCAGACTAGAAGCATGACATTACTCATGCAGAATGATTTGTCTTTGTTGTTTTTAAGTTTTAAGTTCTTAAAATAATGTCCAATAAATCCTATTTTGATTCAGTGTTTTGCATCATTGGTTTTAGGTGACCATCGAGGTGTTGGATGACCCCCCTATGGAAGTGGAGATGGACCTGATTAAAGAATGGAGCAATGACTGGCCCACATCTTCTCCCTCCTCTACTGTAGAATGGCTGGGTGGAAAGAAGCTTTTCTGGCCTTTATTTTGGGGCTACACAGATGCAGATTCCGGTGACGATGGGACTGGCCAAGCAGTGGAGGAAGAGGACGACTACGCACTGGAATATGACAGTGGGGAGCCCCTCCCTAGTGGTCTGGGCAAGACAGATGGAAATTGGGAAAGACCATGGACTCAAAGCCATTATGGTGAGCGCTCTCTTATATATTATCTGTTTCTCCACACAGGTCTTAAAACTGTTTGAACTAAAAGAGAATTTGACTTAAACTGGAATGGAGAAAAAAGCAGCTGTTTTTAAGCAAGACCAGAATTTGCATAATCAGAACTTTTGCCAGATAAAGATGGTGTCAGGCTGGAGGAATGGGAAAATTTAAGAAAGTCAGATAAAGGTTATTTTGAGAGTAATTGAAGGGAAAGAGAGATGTAGAGATTGGGGAGGGAGGGTAGAGCAAGCTGGTAAGGGCCGTTTCACAGCATTGATTCAGACTAAACTTTCAGCTGGCGACTGGGTATTTGTGAGCGTCGGACCTTTGAAGTAGACACTGGTCCCACTCTGCGGAGAAGACCGCTGTTTGAAGACGAGCCCGATCCGCTCACTAATGGCAGCGTGAGTACGTTCTCTTGGACAAATAAGCCCATGCTTGTGTTCAATTAGAGCTCAGATCGGGAACACAGAGTGAGAGGGGTCATCCGTTTACTTTTTATGTCCCGCGGGTTGGGCCCCAGACCCTGCATCCCCCCCTCTCCTTCCACCCCAGAGCGGCTGGGTCTTTTAAGCCTGTTCAAGAATCCTAGGCTTTTCAAGGCCATGCATAACATTTGCTTTTTTGTTTTTCTCTTTGGAACATGTCTGTTTCATTGTGGGAATTGCACACTTTGCGCTGTAGCTGTGCAGTCTTGTTTCATTGGAGACAAGGATGAAATGGGATGGGTATTTAATTGGAGGGGTCAAGGAAAGACATTATGATCGATATGATTATGATCAATAAAACATTCAAATCACTGTGATGGCGCAGAAATGACATTCACTCTTAAGTGAAGTGACGTGAAGTCCAAGTATGGGAACCCATACTCTGAATTTGTCCTCTGCATTTAACCCATCCAAGTTAGTGCACACACGTTAGGGGCAGTGAGTAGTGAACACACACACCACAAGCCGTGGACACACCCACCGAGAGCAGTGGGAAGCCTGTGGTGCCTGGGGAGCAATTGGGGGTAAAGCTGCTGACCTAAAAAGTGAAGTATACTTTGGACTTTAGGTGCCTTGCTCAACCTGGACCACAACTGCCCAGCAGTTGAAGGAATGATCTAGTCAGTCTAGTCTAATATAAGAGGAGAAAGCTATCTGTTAGAAATTGCTCCATTGCTACACACAACCCTAGAAAAACACAATATATTTGTCTACTCAAGAGTTGAAAAGAGTATCCTTCAAAAGGGTTTTTTTTTTTTTTCATGCCAAAGGAATCACTTTGGGGTCCTAAACAGACTCCATGTAATAGCCCATTCAAAATGTTCTTGACTCCAGCATCTTCCAGCAGGGGTAACTGCTAATGCCAACCATCCAAATCTTGACCCTCTGAATTTAGCGGCAATGCTTTGAATAACCTCTGATATAAGACTAGCCCTGTGGCTGTTGTGGGTTTCACAATTTGGCACTTGTACAAAGCCAGCTAGAATAGTCGCTGAGCCTACGCCTCCTTTTCATCATTCCCTAGTTTGTCTGTAATCAGGGTGCCATCACTGTGTGTGCAATATCATTGGCACCCCACCCAAATTCAAGTTAAATATTTAAACAAGCTAGTCTCTAATTTATACTCTTTATTACAGAAGAAGACATCTGTTGTCCTTGTTTTAATTCATTATCTGCAGTCTGTTTTTGGTTTTTGAGATCTCCCCCAAAGCTAAAAGCTAATCAACCATTTGAGGCCTTTTTCCTTTTTTGGAGGCTATATTAGGTTTACTCAGCTTACCGGTGTTTGTCCATGGAAAAGTTCCCATCGTGGTGTTAGAGTGTTGTTGTTGGTGGTTTCCAGGGTGCTAAGGTGTTATTGGGGCCGGATCTTTGAGTAGCAAGTATTAATGTATTTTGTATTATCGTAGAACTGTACATTTCTGACATATGGACATTACTTGGACACAGTCACCTCTGATAATAAATTACTCTTAATTGTAATGTAGACATGCATTTTCTGTAAAGCTGCTTTGAAACAATGGCTGAATCCGAAATCACCCCTATACCTACGTTGGTCCACTAATATAGTTCACTTGAAGGAGTGAATGAAAACGAGTGAGTGAATTCGAAAACAGCCGTTTTGTGTACATTGGCTGTACACTCGTTATTGCAGTGCAATGTGGGATTGAATGAGTCCACTCAATAACGTCCACTACTTTCAGACACCACTACAAATGGTTGTCCCCTCAAATAATGCCCTATTTGAGGGTATAGGGGGCGATTTCGGATTCAGCCAATATGCATTGTAAAAAAGCATATACAAATAAATGTGAATTGAATAGAATTTAATTAGTGTGTTGCTATGCATTTGCTGGGATTATTAAGACATTGCTGGAGTGATTGCTGGGCCACTTCTAACTGCTAAGTGATATATTTGACTCCATTTACACCTTGCTTTAACATCCTTTTTTGTTGGATCATATCACTGAAGCCCCATATGGAGGAAGTCAGAAACTAAATAAGCAGGTGTGTCTTGAGGCAATTGGTCACAGTGGACAAGTGGTCACAGGCAATGCATCGGACATGCACGTTAATGCCAGGTGGAAATGGTAATGGTAATGGTTCTCAGAGGACCACTTGTGATCAGAACACTGAAAAGTAATTAAGGTTAGGGTTTTGTTCAGAACCTACATTATATAAGCAATAGGGATGCTTGTCTTAGCTAAAACTATAAATAAATGTTTAAACTAATTAGTATTTTCCTCTTAGAAGAAACAGAGGAAGAGTGGAGTGCATGGAGTCCCTGTAGTGTCACTTGTGGCCATGGCAACCAGACCCGCTCACGTTCATGTGGAGATTTCTGCACATCCACTGAGTCCCGAAGCTGTGACCTTATTCCATGCCCAGGTTACTTCAGTACTCAAAAATGTGTCTGTTTTTATTTTTTAATTCAAACCCATTTTTATGTAATGTTATGTTAATACAGATTTTTTTTTCAGATGATTGGAACAGTGTGGCTCATGTCTTTCCATTTGAGATGGAGAATGGTACAGAACCCTTTGGCACTGGTAAATGCTTTAAGTTTATTGTCAAAACTGTAATTCAATTAATCACAAATATACTTTTCTATACTATACTATATTTAAATACACTTTTCAAGCAATATATATATATATATATATATATATATATATATATATATATATATATATATATATATATATATATATATATATATATATTTGATTTCTAAATGTAAAAATAAAATAGATACATTGTTAAAAATTACAACTAAAAGCATTCAGACACTGAGTACACCTGTGGAGCAGGGGAACTAACTCCACACGTCAAGGTTGCCAGGTTTGCGCAACAAAACCAGCCTGATTGCTATTCATAATCATGAAGTTCATCACAAGTAACTTTTCCACAAGTTGAATTATACAAGTACACAGAAGGTGCACAGAGTCATTCATGCAAACACAAAACACCATCATAGTAACACACATGACACTGAAATAATGTAATAAACATTTATTAAACAACAGAAGATGTTACATAAACAACCAAATGTGTATAACTAAATCAACATTAACTTTTAAAATTATTAACAATTATTTAAAAAGAAATACTTTCAAATGTGAAGTGTCACAGAGGGAATTGTGTGATAAATGTTACTGCCAACAATAAATGGGATTGCCAGTTTACAGTTTTTCACTGTAAATTATAATTTGATTTGCCTATTTTTACTTCTAAAAACTGTACTGTATTTAACAGTATTTTACTGTAAAAATTACATGAATGCCCGGTTAGTTTTTCCCTGTATATAGTATGGGCCCTTTCTGTTAACTTATTTCAGTAAAGGTTTTACAATATTTTACAGTTAAAATTATACTTTTTTTTTTTTTTTTTTTTTTTTTACAGTGTATGACTTCTTATCTTATAATGACTTAATTTAGTAGCATTGAAACAATTATTTGTATACAAGTATTCTTCTACAGTACATTGATATTAGTATACTTACTACATTAAGTATACTTAAAAATATACTTGAAATATGAACTTGAAGTATATTTCTTTTTCGTAAGGGATATTAATAATCTTGTAAATTAATACTTTTTGCAATATTGTCTATATGCACACAGTTGCTCATCAGAATATGTGAATCTTTATAATCTAATACAGGGATGTGCAACTTTTGGTACTGTCTTCCAACCCTGATTAAAAACTCACCTGCCTGTAGCTTTCTAGTTACTCTGAAGACCTTGATTGGCTTGTTGAGGTATGTTTGATTAGGATTGGAGCTAAACTCTGAAGGAGAGTGGCCCTCCAGGACCGAAGGTGCCCATCCCTGATCTAATACATAAAACTATCACACAACATTTTAAACTACTATTAGGCAAACGGCACTATGTATAGTTGATTTGACTAATGCCTAATCTTTTTGGGTTTGGTTGTTTTGCAGATGTTGACAGCTGTGAGAAGTGGTTAAATTGTAAGAGTGTGTTTCTTCAGCGTTACCTGCAGCAGGTATTGACTGAATTACCCAGCTGCCCGTGCACCTATCCTTCTGATGCCTCCAACAATATAGTCAGTCTGCTGGATGCAGAGCATGACCGAACCTTCCAATGGAGGGATGCAAGCGGTGCAAAAGAACGGCTGGACATCTACAAGCCCTCGGCACGGTCCTGCTTGCGTTCTGGCCTGTCAAAAGATGGCACCACCCTGGCTGTCCAACATTGTTGCTATGATGACAACATGCATCTAATTACAAGGGGCAAGGGGGCAGGTACCCCCAACCTAATAAGCACAGAGTTCTCTCCAGAGCTGCATTTCAAGGTGGATGTAATGCCTTGGATACTGTGCAAAGGAGACTGGAGCAGGTTTCATGCAGTCCGCCCACCCAATAATGGCCTGCATTGCACGGAGAACCCACAACAGGATATTTTCATGAATGAATTGGAGGAAGCCAGAGAATATTAAATCACCAAATTACTATCCGTCCTCTGACTCACTGTCCTGCTGTGGTGCTTAACCCCATTAAAAAAAAAAAAACACCCAACCACATAAGTGTGCAGTATAGATCCAGTCTTGTGTTGTGGGACACATTGTCGTAATTGTGTTCGCAAAGCCTCTAGCTTTTCTAATTTCTGGTATGTTGTGGAAAATTTAAGGAATAATCAACAGTTGTTGTTATTGTTGTTGCTGCTGCAATCACATACAGTGGGGTACAAAAGTCTGACACTGCTAGTGAAAAGGTCTTATTTTTTTATTTTATTTTTTTTTTACATCTTATATTATCAGAATAACAATCTGAATGAAAAGTTGAATTGAAAAACCGGTTGCACTTTATTTTACAGTAAGAAAGTACTGGGTAATACAAGGTAACTACATGGATTATGGTTAGGTTTAGGGGGAAGGTTCAGGGTTAGTACCTAGTTATTACCCAGTTATTGCAAATACTATAATAAGTACATAGTATGTACATAGGGAACAGGACTGTAAAACAAAGTGCTGCCGAAAAATCAGCATGGATTTCAGAAGTTATTAGTATTTTGGTGTGTCCCTTTTGTTCGAATGACAACAGAACTCAAGCTGACATGAGTTCCACATTTGTGTAAAACCTAATGATCATGTTACCCATCATGATTTGAGAATGTTCCAAAGAGCATCTTATGTGCTTCAGTCTGACCCCTTTTGATGTGCTTCAGTTGTGGTCAGTGTAATTTGGTTATTTGATTACTCTAGAAATAGTATAGAATAATTTTTTTCTTTTCTTATCTTAATTTATATATAAATGATTAACGTATGATTTGTTTTAACATTAACATTTAATCCTAATAGATTTTGAATCCCATATATTCAGTGTGCTCTCAGACCTATGGCCCCACTGTATTTACTTATAAGTGCCATCAAATGTAAAATCTGGGTCCTGAAGCAAAATTAGTTAAAGGGATTGTTCACCCAAAAATGAATATTTTGTCATCATTTACTCACCCTCAAGTTGTTCCAAACCTGTATGAGTTTCTTTCTTCTGCTGAACACAAGAGAAGATATTTTGAAGAATGTTGGTAACCAAACAGTTGACGGTAGCCATTGAATTCCATAGTAGGAAACAAAATACTATGGAAGTCATGGCTACCGTCAATGGTTTGGTTACCAACATTCTTCAAAATGTCTTCTTTTGTGTTCAGCAGAACAAAGAAATCCATACAGGGTTGGAACTTAAGGGTGAGTAAATAAACTTTACATTTTTGGGTGAACTGCTCTAGACTCTAGGGGTGTTTGAGAGTGAATGGGCACCATTTCACTGCCAACTCAGGGGGAATCTTTCCACAACAATCAATATTGATTTAGTTCTTTAATAGTGTCAGAATTTCAGAAAGGGAATGAGCCAGCAAATGTAAAGAGAATATTATAATGTGATACTTAATATGATGCTCACGCAAAGTTTTGCTGTTGTTTTTGGAAACTGTTGCAGGGGAACTACTTAATACTTGCTCCAGACCTCTATTTTGAAATATTATTCTTAAGAGTATGCAGACTGAATATGCACATGCTACGGCTGGCACTTTATTTAACATTTATTGAAATGTATATTTGCATGATGAAGCATTGTTATCCGTGTTTCTGGTGTTGCTGTTGTGAAGAAATTGTGTCCTATGGTCATTGTTACATTAATGGCAAGAACAGTATTTCTGTGTTGGCATGTGTTGTACAGTATTTATTGTATTTTTATCGCACATTTGCTGATGCTTTGAACTGATCATCCATTCAGGTGGTACAATACCCAGAGTCCTCCAAGACAGACTGACCTAAAAAGGGAAATCATTTTCTCAAACACCTCTTTAAAGACATTTAATACAAGTCAATGTTCGCTGTTCATTATCATGTGTAATTGCAAGCTGCAAATTCTATTAAAAAACAATACAAAGATGAGTTTGAAAGAATTCTTGCTTGTTTCTTTGAATAAAATGCATACATCAGAGTTAATTTAGGTAAATTATGAATCTTCACATCTGGACTAACTTATGCTAAGCACTAACACTCTGTGGAGGACTTTTTGGCACTACCAAGCAAAACCTGTCATCCATTTCTCTGAACAACCATCAGCCATAGATCAGGGCTCATGTTTTTGATTATTCTGTTTTTCCATTTGCTTTGGTTTATACATCCTGCAAATGGAAACTCATCTCCCCCGGCTATCTGCTAAGCAGGATAACACTATAAATACAATTTACAGCAGATGTAAATGCGGTGACTCAATAATACCATCATATCCAGTGTTGGGTGTAACGCATTACAAGTAGCGCAAGTTACGTAATCAGATTACTTTACTACTTAAAGGGATAGTTCACCTAAAAAAGAAAATTGTTATCATTTACTCACCCTCAAGTTGTTCCAAACTTGCATGAATTTCTTTCTTCTGCTGAACACAGATATTTTGAAGAATATGGGGAACTAAACAGTTGATGGACCCCATTGACTTCCATAGTAGGGAAAAAATGCTATGGAATTCAATGTGGAAGTCAAAAATCTTCTTTTGTGTTCAGCAAAAAAAAAAATATATATATTTATACAGGTTTGGAATAAACTTGAGGGTGAGTAAAGGATGAATTTAAATTTTTGGGTGACCTATTCCTTTAATGCATTACTTTTAAAATTAAAACAACATTTCTGAGTTACTTTTTCAAAAGCAACACAAGTTACTTTGTTTTCTAATTTATAGACTGACAGCTCTCCTGTCCCCATGTTGAGAGAAAATTATTGTAGTTCTAGACTAAAATGTGTCACGGTACTGAGAGTGAGGACCCAGATGCAGAAAATTGTGAAATTAACAATAATAGACAGCACAAGAATAGTGAGGCAGGAACAAAGTCCAAACAATAGGGGCAGGACACAATGGGAGAACTGGCTGGTCAGGGTTGAGACAGCAGAGATGTAATGGCCAAGGATGGGGACAAGGCAGTGGCTCAGGGAAACAGGCTTGACAATTGGTGATGTGACTTGCCGTAGAACCAGACTGGTAGCCAGGCCAGGAGAGGTAATGACCAGGGTGGAACAGAATTCAGGACAGGAAACACCACAAGACTCAACACAAGAGATAAACAGGAGAATGCCTCATGTAAGTCTTCTTCCCTGGCGGCTCACTTATGCCTCCCATATACATTGTCCCCAATTAAATATTCAAATAATATAATTGTTAAAAACAGTCTTAAAATCTGGACCCAATTTTTGCGGCATTTTGGTCTTCATAATACTCCCGTTATCCCCAATACATTCAATACATTGCCTCTTTTGAACAGTTCTCAGTTCAATATTTCCCCAAAAACATTTTTCAGATATTTACAAATTCGAGATTTTGAATTGTGCCTCTCCCTTCAGATTTGGACAACATTCTGGGTGTGGATCCTTGTACTAAAGGGTCAATTTGTAAATTAATGAATATAATTGTTCATTTGCAATCTTCCTCCGATAATTTATGCTTTGTCTGGTCCCAGGACATTGGTACTGAGATTACAGAGGAGACATGGAGGGCAGTCCTGAACAGGGTTTACTCCTCATCTCTCTGCACACAGGCTCATACAGTGCAAGGTGGTTCACTAAGACCAGGTTAGCACGCATTAACCCCTCTATTGACTCGGAATGTGACAGATGTCATTCTGGTTCAGCCACTTTAATTCACATGTTCTGGTCCTGCCCTGCACTGTCTTCTTTTTGGAGGCAAATTTTTGTCTCATTGTCAGCCATTACCTCTGTGGATATTCCACTCTATCCAGTCACAGCTTTATTTGGGGTTCTTCTTCTTTAACTTCTCACTTTTCAGATTTTGTAGCCTTTCTGACTCTTTTAGCTAGGCGTTTAATTTTGTTGAATTGGAAAAGCCCTAACCCTCCATCTTACACTCGCTGAATAAGAGATGTTCTTTATTTTTTGAAACTGGAGAAAATTAGGTACTCTCTTCACTGACCTAGCACCATCTTCATTAAGCTTTGGCAGCCCCTTCGTGAACATATCAAAACTCTTCAGCTTGACCCTGCTCTTTGTGTGTGATCCCCTTTTCTCCCCCCACATCTATCACCAGTCTAGATATTGATACTAATCTTGTAATGCCTGGCCGTTACACTGCTGTATTTACTGTTTGCATGATTGTACTGTATTTTTTTTTTTTTTTTTTTCGAGGGGAAAAGAATCGACTGTGTATCTTCTTACTGTAATGTTTTATTGTGTATTTTTATCTTCCCCTGTTTCTGTTCATTTTTATTTTTTAATGTTTGTATGTTTTGTAATGTTTTGTAAAGTGTATAAATAAATCATTAAAAAATAATACTAATAAAAAAAAGAGAGATAAATAGGAGCAAAAGGGAAACCATAAACAGGGATAAATACAAACCAAGTATCTGGAATCTAAAATAAAACAGAAGAGAGATAAATATAAAATTCTAAACAAACTTAAAACTAGCAAATGAGAGAAAACGCTAAATAAATACTAGAAATGACTGGAACTTGAAACGAAATCAAAACTGCAGCGAGAGAGCAAAAAAAAAGGCATACAACAAATGCATACAACGAACCAGCAAAGACAAAAGGGAAAGGAGCTCAATATAAAAGGGAACAGCACATGTGGATCAGGTGAACACAATTAAGCAAATAAAGACAAGACAATGACCAAACAAAGGGGCATGGTAACAGGAAACAAGGAGGTGGGACAAGAGGAGCACATGGCCAACACAAACAAAGACAGAGCCATGTGGTCAGACACAAGACAAACAAAGAAACATTGAACAGAGACAAGACAGACAAGACTGTCAGGGCAGGAACTCATTGGACTCAGAAGACATACACCCTGCTGAAGACTTTAGGGCTAAAACAGACTTCATGCAGCCTCCATGGCCATAGCGGGCAGATAAAGACGCCCTGAAATTGCCTTCGTGACCAGGTCAGAAGCAGCTTCTGGAGAAATAACATGACTGAGAGGGTCAGTTTCTGTGGGCATGACTTCACCGGATAATATCCCCAAGACAGTCTCTGTGATTCTAGCAGGAAGACATGGATGCTCTGGAAAGGCCATGTTTCAAAAGGACATGACACTACAAACTGGAATTATCTGTTCTGGAATGAGAACATAACAGACATTAGTTTCTGTGGGCTCAGCCGGGCTTGCTAGCTGTTCTGAGGTAGCCTCCATGGCCATAACAGGCAGAGTGAGATTTTCTGGAATGGCCTCCAGGGCCAGGTCAGAAGCAGTTTCTGTTGATGTAGCCATGCTTTTGACTGCACAACATGCACACTCTTCCAGGGGAACAATAGCGCATGACTGGCCACTTCTGGGGTGACTGCAACCTTCTTAAATCGACTCTGGGAGGACTGGACTGCACTCAGGGGCTGGAGCCAACACTGGACTGTTCTCAGGGGCTGGATCTGACACTGGACTTGGGACAGGAGACGGAGCCACTTGATTCAGGCCCTCCTGGACCAATGGGCTAGGGGCCTCTAAAGGAAAGGCATTTGACCTGCCACCATGGCCCCTCCTTTTCCTCCGCTTCCGAGGGCATGACAACTTGTACTCGACTGGCTCTGGACCGGCAGGAGCAGACTCGACTGGCTCTGGACTGGCAGGAGCGGACTCGACTGGCTCTGGACTAGTAGGAGCGGACTCGGGAATGACCGTTGTGGGCTCGACGGGCTCTTGACTGGCAGGACCGACTGGAACTGACTTGGCAGAAACAGAGACTGATGCAGCAGTCCGAGCCGCCCCCTTCTCAACCTTTGTTTCTCAGTAGGATTTAGAGGATGATCTGGGACTTGACTCGACGAGGGTGGGAGAGCAGGTTGGCCACTGTGATCAGACTCCGGAGGTGTAAGCATCTGCCAGTCTTTGCGGTGGTGCAGATAATTAACAAAATTCCAGGATAGTCCAGGATCCCTAGCTGATCCATCTCCCATTGTGGTAGGGGATCATTCAAGCACAGATTGAATGCTTCTTTAAGGGTTGAATCAGGGTACTTTATTTATTAACAGTAATAGACAGCACAAGAATAGTGAGGCAGGAACAAAGTCCAAACAATAGGGGCAGGACACAATGGGAGAACTGGCTGGTCAGGGTTGAGACAGCAGATATGTAATGGCCAATGATGGGGACAAGGCAGTGGCTCAGGCTTGACAGTTGGTGATGTGACTTGCCGTTGAACCAGACTGGTAGCCAGGCCAGGAGAGTCAATCAGTACGTTTACATGGACAACAGTACTCCGATATTAATCTGATTAAGACAAAACTCTGATTAAGAAGCTACCATGTAAACAGCGATTTCTAATGACCTTAATCCAGTTAAAGTCATAATCGAAGTAAACGCAAATCAAATTAAGACATATGGAGTATGCCGATTTTAGTCGCTTTATGGGTATGGGAGAGCATTACAGACGTGTATACACCTTAATCAAACTATTAACATCGTGTAGGAGTTTTCACTGCATTTTGTGACAGGACACATACAAATGCACACCAGGCAAGTGCAGAGGGGAGGGCTTTGGGGGCTGTCCTTTTAAAAAATTAATCAAAAGTGCCCCTCTCAACAATCATCTCAACATGTACAAAACAGTAACAAAGCGCTCAAATGTCGGAAAATTGCTGTTTATCTTTTACGTATCTGTCAGTCTGAAATGTTGTTGCCATGGCATTGCTATGGGTGGCGTGTCTTGCTTGACTGATCATTCTGACACTGCCTGCTCTATTTTTTTTCCTTTTGTTGTATTTATTCTGCTCATTGTAAAAGTAAAATTTTATATAATATATATTAAAAAGTATAAAAACACTCGTTTTTATAAAGTAACACTGTCCAACAGCAACACCCGCAGGTAAAGTTACAGCAGGTTTCCTGAGCCCATTGAAAACAATGAGAAAACAGAAGAGAGATAAATATAAAATTCTAAATAAACTTAAACCAGCAAATGAGAGAAAAAGCTAAATAAATGACTGAAACTTGAAACAAAAACTGCAACCTTGCAGGAAACTAGAAAGAGAAACAAAATCAAAACAAAAGAAATCCAAAAATAAGGATAGGGAAAATGTAGCAAAACAAACTATAACTTGACGAGATAAACTACTAGCACCAAAACAAGGTTAGCTAGACAAGGCACACAACGAACCAACGAAGACAAGAGGGAAAGCAGCTCAATACAAAGGGAACAGCAGATGAGGATCAGGTGAACACAATTAAGCAAACGAGGACAAGACAATGACTAAACAAAGGGGCGTGGTAACAGGAAACAAGAAGGTGGGACAAGAGGAGCACATGGCCAACACAAACAAAGACAGAGCCATGTGGTCATGTGGCCATGAGACGCAAGACAGACAAAGAAACAGTGAACAGAGACAAGACAGACAAGACTGTCAGGGCAGGACCCTGACAAAATATGAGCATGCATTTAAAAAAACAAATTCAGTATTCCTCAAAATGAATAAAAACAGTGAAATGTAAACTGCAAATCTGCAATAATTAAATGTTAAATTACACAAATATACTTTATGTATTTATTCTCAATTTATTAACCAATTATTTGCTGCTGACATTTGAGGATCCAATTCAACCATACTAATATGCAAAAATTACTTTAGATAAACATCACATTTGTGTTTAATTTTTTTGTTTTTTATTGCTGAAATAAGAGTGTTGAACTTTCTTCTCCTGCATTCTATTCTTCAGCGATCCAGAATGGCAGCACAGCTGAAAGGTTTGTTTGAGCTGCGACCTCTACTGTACAGCTGTGAATTTGCATTTCCTTTTGTATTTGCACTTATAGTGTGAATGGGCCTTTACGTTTGCCAAAAATAGAACTTTTTTGTTATTAAAAAATTAACAAGCAAGCCCAGTCCAGGTGAGAAAAAGTAACGCAAACGTAGCATTACTTTCCATAAAATGTAACAAAGCAATGCAAATAATTTTTTTAGGGAGGAACACAATATTGTGACTCTGTGACACATATCATACCGCTCAGCCCTTGCTCTCTAGTAAAGCTTCGAAGCTCTCTGCTTTGAAAGGATGTGCTAAAAATAAATTTAACTTGACTTGAAGATGGATGGATGGATGGATGGATGGATGGATGGATGGATGGATGGATGGATGGATGGATGGATGGATGGATGGATGGATGGATGGATGGATGGATGGATGGATGGATGGATGGATGGATGGATGGATGGATAGTCAGGCCAGGCCAGGCATTTTGTGCATCTTTTCATGTCTGTCAGTATGTTCTTAGGCAGGGATTAGGGGGTCAAAGTGCAAGGTAACAAAATTCCACAGGATTAAAATTGCAGAGAAATCTCAAGGATCTTGTTCTTCTATACAGATCTTAGAAATCCATTGATTTATGCAATCATTTGCAAATGGGTCACCAAAAGATATTATACCAGAGGTCTGCTACAACATTACTTGGGCCTTAAAGTGCCCCTATTATGCTATTTTAAAGGTTCATAATTTTGTTTTGTCTCCTACAGCAGTTTTACATGCATCAAAGGTAAAAAAAAAAACACTTTAATTTTCTCATAATATACATTGCACATCACCACATTTTTCAATGATTCTCAAACGACTCGTCAGGTGAATCAGTGAATCTCTAAATTCCTCCTTTCCGTGAGCCTACTCTGCTCTGATTGGCCAGATGACCCAGTCTATTACGATTGATTGGTCTACTGCTTACAGCGCATGTCGGAAACTAACGCCCAATGAGCACAAGTCCAATGATAAAACATCAGAAACAGTTATCCAACCTGAACCTCCATCGCAAGGACGACTTGAGCAGGATGTTTCTCAGAGTTGATTAATAAGAGTATGCCCATGTAAATATCTAATTTATTGCGGTGCACGTGCAGGAACTGTATTAACTGCATGAATAATATCTGCATGTTAGCCCAGCACGAGCGTGAATGACTGATGTAACATTAAAGCTTGCAAAAACCAATCTTGCTCCTTCCTTTCCTGTAGCTCAAACAATAAGAGCGTGGCGCTAGCAACGCTAAGGTCATGGATTCGATTCCCAGGGAAAGCAAGAACTGACAAAATGTAAAATGTGTACCTTGAATGCAATGTAAGTTGCTTTGGATAAAAGCGTCTGCCAAATGCATAAATGTAAATCCTTTATCTTTACTCAAATTAGTAAGAATGACAGACAATTAATAGGCATTAATAGACACAGTTTTAGGTAATAGTGCAACACAGCTGATTTGCAGAGGTATTTCAGTAAGACTAGCCTGACAAGCCAGACCCACATCAAGATGTTGGGTTTGGGAACTCACTATTGGCAGGGCTCAATACGAGGGACGGGATAAACGATTGTCTTTCAAATTCCCTCTACACGCAATAGGATAGCGCTACAACCAACCAGAGCAATGAAGCGGAGCTAGTTGATAGATTAAACTTTCACCGTATCCGGTTGGCAAAACTCCAGACACGTCTTCCTTTCTTAAGAATGACTAAAATACCGTTTTTTGTTCTTTTCTCAAAGAAAAGTTTAACAACAAGTCTCCCAGAGTCACGGCCAAAGCCATTTCGAAAGACCGTTGTTCGCCAGCTTCTTTGTTCTTAAGTAGCTCGCGGAACCTCGCCAACTCTGCCGTCATTATGTTAAGCCCGCCCACCGACTCTATACATGATGTGATTGGCCTGTCCAGACTTCGTTTTTTCCAGCTCGCAGGTCTACCGAGAGTTGCTAGACTACACTCGTGGCAAATTAGATTTGCTGCCGCTAGGGTGCGTCTAGATTTCTAGGCTACAGTAAGACAGTAATAACGCGAGTTAGCCAGTTAGCCAGAAACGTACACAATATAAAACACAAAACTACATATTTTAAACACCCAGTAGAAAATATATACATCAATAATTATTCATACTTACAGGTTGTGATACTGAGGAGCAAGCTGTTCCTAAACTGGGTACTGACCCATCTTTCAAGAGCAAGCGCTTTGGGAATCCTGTGTTGAATTCCGAGATTTGAGAAGCAGTCATCAGTAAAATTACGTGTTTGAGGCCAGGGCAAGTTGTTGTACAACATAGCCGGGCATTATGCAAATGTATTTTCTAGTGACGTAGAACAGTAACGCAGTGGGATTCGAATTACAAACTTATCATGCACTTTACGACTTTTTTTTTATCATGCACTTTATCGACTTTACGACTTTGTAGAACGTTTACATTCACAGACAGCTATATTACACACTTCATGAAAGGGAATATTTGAAAAACCATAATTACACTTTAAAATGTTGTGTAAAGGAAAAAGTTTCTGTCATTTTTAGGATGAAAAAAAAATTTAAACAAATGTTTTAATTGTTTTTGAAAGGCTAAAATCCACCAGTATTTTTCCTTGTGAGTAATGCTGGCATAATGCAACACAATGACAAAGTTACAAATGGTTCAACCACATCAGAAGTGTGGGCTCTCCAGGCACCCTGCCAGTACTTGATGGCTGTAGTGCTGTTTACTCTCTCAGGGCTACAGGGATCTAAAATACCCTGTGTCTGTGTGGCTGTAGAGCGCCTTCAGTACTCCTGTGCAGTCTGCCACCCACTGAGACCACAGATGTAAGTGATACAGGCCACACATGCTAAAAACCCGATTATAGCATTCAACAGCTTTTTTTTTTTTTTTTTTTTTTTTTTTCAATTAACTGGTTCTTTGAAGACTGAGAACTTTGGTGATCCTTTCTAACACAGATAGAGAGAGACTGTGTTCAACTCATTGGAGAGCATCTGTGGTGTAGGATAAATTGAACCAAAAATGTAAAACCAGTTCATTAGATCTTTCATTACCAGTACATTAATAGCCATTTGATTCTGATATTTGCTGCTGCAAACAAATTATATTTAACCCATAAACAGGCACGACTGGAAAATGATCAGCAAAAAATGATTTAATGTCACTTCTTATTTCATCTGAAGTAAAACATATCCAAAGGAATTCAATCAATCAACGGTCATCAATATCGTAAATCCTGAAACGTTTTTTTACTTTCTCATTTTTTAAAAATTTTATGTACATTTATAACACTGATAGTTTGTATTATATTACTTTTGCATCAAATTACAAAAAACAACTTACTGCTGCTGTGAGGGCGTTTCTAATACAGCATCTTATGGGAGTGATGGTAACACTAACATCTTTTCTCTTTTCACTGCCGTTATCAATTTCACTCTATTTTTTTACCCTCTTTTTGAAAGTTGTGAAATCACTATTGTTGTGTTTTTCTTTTGCTATTTGAGAAAATGTGGACACAAAAAAAAATATATTTAATGTATTCTCTCATTCACCACTATAAAAGTTAACCCAACTATGATGAATTCCGCTCTGAGAAACCTGGAAATGTGAAAAGGGTCTATTGCATTATTGCGAATTCCAGGGTGACGAGTGAGGGGTTGGTTGTGGGTGGTGGGAAGGCCAGTAGAAATCTCGTTCCAGGACCGGGCCCTTAGGAAAGACCCTTATAGGCCCTCCAGGCTTCTGGGCCCACTGTACACAGTCCCCCTTCTCAAACTATGTAGTTTGAGTTAAAAAATGTGCAAATGTTAATATTCACATGTAAAACTGATATTATTATGTTTTGTTGACTACATCTTTGCATTTTGAAATAGACTGAGAAGGGGGACTGTGTACAGTGGGCCCAGAGGCCTGGAGGGCCTATAAGGGCCCGGTCCTGGAGCGAGATTTCTACTGGCCATCCCACCACCCACAACCAACCCCTCACTCGTCACCCTGGAATTCACAATAATCCAATGACCAGTACAGGGAGCCCAGTTTACCTTGAAACACCATTCATTGTCAAAACTGTGGATAATCCTTTTTTTATACCCTAAACAGGCAACATGTACTGGGAGTTACATACTTTTCAAAATGCGGTAAATAACAGCATGAGCAACATATAACTTAATTTTCTTTTTCAACATCTTAAGACAATGTTCACAATTAATATTAGCAGTTGTTTTGCTTTTTTTTTCTGAAAAAAGTAAGATTAATATATATTTATTTATCACAAAATCTGAATGTCCTGCACCAATGGCACCCAGGTTGGGTTTAGGTCAGGCTGACTAATTGATCACAGAAAACTTGAAACAAATCATGTGACCAGCATACTCAAGACAGACCAGGCTATGATAAATGATAAAAGGATTTGATGAAAACATCTTTCTTATGCCCCGAACAAGACACTAAAGAGTATGTAACTCGTGGGTTACGTTGCCTGTTTTAGAGTTAAATAGTTAGGCTTTATAGGTCAAAACTGATTTTTGATTTTAATGTTACTTATGAAAACAAATCTGATTTTTTCTTTCTTTTTCAAACAGCTAGGCCTTAATAGATTTTACTTTTATAAAGCCTATGCAAATTAACCTTTCTAATATGGCTCATATAGTATGATATAGTGAGAATATGAAGCTCACGCTCAAGGATAGAAACACCTACATTTTTATTCAAAGACCCAAACTGAGAAAAAAATCAGTTTTTATTGTGGGGGACAAAACAGATAATGTACAAATAAACGTTCCTCAAAACTCCTAATGTGATGTGTCATATTTGACACTTCACTTGTCTAAAGAATTACGTATGGATAATCAAGTAAACCTAAGGTGCTTCAGTCCAGTAAGAATTCATCTTGAAATATTACTAACAAATGCTATTCTTACGTTTACTTTAGAAAACATACCACAACCTGAAGGCGGACATTTTTGAATTGTACTAAAAGGCTTTTTCATCAATCAGACGACAGAAGGCATCTTGTGTAGCTACAACAGCTTTTTCAGCAAAGTTTTGATCATGTTGATAATTATAGCCTGATGTATCAAGTCAATTCACCTTTCTTTATATAGCGCTTTATACAATACAGATTGCTTCAAAGCAGCTTTACAGTGATAACAGGAAAATTATGCATTGATGCAATTATTAAATTGGTTAATTTCATCTATAAATTATGTCATCATACAGTTCAGTTCTCATACAACAGCGCCAGTACAGTCAGATCAATAATATGACTGAATATTAAGTATCAGTTACTCAACATAAAACACATGCAAACTTTTCTTACATTTGTCTAATGGTTCAAAAAAAAAAAAAAAAGATTTTTCAGACTACTATTTCATATGTTAGACTTTACAGGGTTAACTTATTCATTATACATTTCTATGAATTGGTATAGTTCTTGGGTAAACAAGTCAAGAAGTATACCAAACAAGTAGGGCACAACGGGGCTAAAGGCTCCATGGGGTAAAAGGATCCTTTGATTTTATTTTCCTCTAAACAATTAAATGGCACAAAAACTTGCCTCAGCACTTTGCAAAACATCCGCTTTTCAAGATGCACGTGAAAATTTGTCTGATCTTTGACGCGATCACGGGCATCAGCACAAAGTGGATTCTGCACTCGTTTGATCTAATAATTGATGTTTTTAAAAATTTTGTAGATTTAAGTAGTGAATAAGAATTGCTAAAATTATTGAATATATTTTTAAACAAAGGTCTTGTTAATGTTTGTCAGTTTTGTTCAAGGTAATTAAAGCAACAGTTTTACAATAATGCAAGAATAATGTAAAACTATGGTATTTGGGGTAAAGGCACCCCTGCTGTTGGGGCAAAAGGCACCATATTTAACATGATAATAAACAGCGGCTGACTTTAACATTTGTTGACATGACAAGATTAGATTCAGATTGTAAATATCATATATTAAGTTGTGCATCCACTTTAGAGATAATCACCATATTTATAATGAAACCATCAGATTTAAAAATATGATATTAATCATATTATATAATAAAATATCATTTATTGTCACTACTGTAAATCTATATTAAATTATTATGTTGATCTCCTTCAATGCTTTCAGAATCTTTACTTTTTAAAATGATTTTCCATATTTTTCAGATATATTTCTATATTAACATATTTTAATGATTGATCAAAAATGAATTCTTTTATTCATCAAAATAAACAGTTCAAACTTTGCTAAAGTGATTGTTTTGAACAAGTATTAACTTAGACATTATTAAAAACATATTATTTTAGCTGAAGTATTTGTATTAATACTGTATGCCTTTTGCCCCATGCTGGTGAGCCTTTTATCCCATGTGTGGGGTAAAAGACCCCCTCTTCACCTTATATAGTTTTAAGATTTTTAAATAAAATAAACCACTTTTATGATTTATTTTCACACAAAAACTGTTGCTCCATAAATGTTCAATACAAACATATATATGTTTCTGTATATCATACATTATAGGAGTAGTGAAAAGCACATTTTCTTAAGGTGTGCCTTTAGCCCCGTTGTACCCTACCATTTTTTTTTTCCAAGTGATCTTGGTTCTGAAATATTTTTTTTATTAACAAAAATGGAAAGTTATCTAAATAAGTGTAAATGTTTATACTGTGATGGCTAACTATTTATTTTATTTTATTTTTTGACCATTTGCAATCACCTGTCAGACTCTAGACCGGGGTGTCCAGCCCTGCTCCTGGAGGGCTACCTTCCTGCAGATTTCAGTTCCAACCCTGCTCCAATAACACACCTGTCTGTTATTTTCAAGCAGCCCTGAACACCATGAATAGCTGGTTCAGGTGTGTTTGATTCAGGTTGGAGCTAAAATCTGCAGGGTGGTATCCCTCCAGGACCAGGGTTGGACACTCCTGCTCTAGACCATTTTACAGTTTTTCTTGATTGTTTACACGCATTTTCTGAAAGCATGCCTCATACTCTCAGAACTCAAAAATCAAAAACACACACACAATGGGCAAAACCCCTCAATTCTCCTGCAAAATGAAACTTTACATACATCAAAAAAAATGTATTTCTTCTCAAAATGGTATTTTGTTTTCAAATGACACACACAAACCATTATATGAATAGATACTTATAAGAACCAGTTGAACACATGTGCTCAATGTAAAACACTATGATGAATGGAAAACACTTCTCCATTCATCATAATTACTTTTTTTGTTGGTTCAGTGTTACACATACTACAGACAGTACATACATAAGTGTGTTGTAAAATATGTGAGAATATTGTTTTTATACTTAGAACACACAAATACACGGTAACAAATATATTTTATTTTTCCCACAAAACAATGTACACAGTGTACATTCAAACCAACACAAAGTTGCACATACAGTGGTCTACGTACAAAACAACAGAAGAATTTACTGTATATAGTTACAGTAAATAAATAAATAAATAAATAAAAACTATGCTGCTCCAAAACAGAAGAGCTCACCTGTTGCTCTTTTATGCTATAGCTCTGTTTGCTAATTGTAAAACTGTGTGACAGGTGTTTGCCCATGTGATGAGTCAGCGTGCATATTTGAATGGTGGTATGTTCCTTGTGAAAACAAGAGATTTTCTGCATGAAAATTGTACCAAATGCAGAGAATTGTGTGTAGTGTTTTGAAAAAAAAAAGTGTATTTTAGAACTGCAATTTGAGTGTAAAGCAGGAAATGTGCTTGTAGTTTAGCAGAATTAGTTCAGGGGGTCGGTGCATGAGTTACATGTTGTGGTCATTGTGTCTCAAGTACCAGTATTTGAGTGTAAACAATTGAGAAAAACTGTAGAAGTCGCTTTAAAAGTTTGACATGTAATCCTTCTCAAGTTAAAAGATTCATGTAAGACAGCCTTTGAATTCATTTTGAAGGATTAATCAAACGTATCCTTCATGTTCGCCAATAACCCACACTTCTTTATTCCAATTCATGGATGAAATGGCAGAAATCAAGTTGACACTGAGCTTTTTTTTATTTTTTTTATTAATGACATAACGCTAAACTGCCCGTGATGTGAACCACTGGCAGATCACAGACATGTGGGCGGTAACCATGACTTGTCTTGTCTGATTGGTCCATGTTGTGTTTAAGATTGTGTATCCTCCTGCAACCCCACATCCACTTTGGATTTTGGCTTTCATGTGCCTCATATGTTGGCCATCATAAATCATATAGCTTTCAATTAAGGATTGAATGATCAATATGACAAAACAAGTGCTTCTATAGGAGCAGAACAAAGCGCGCATGTGTGTGTGACCTAGTAAACCCTACATAATGGGGAAAACATATCCCTACAAAGATGGCAATAGCCAAGATCCTTGTGGGGATATTTCTTGGTCCCCATGAGGAAAACAGAACAGCTTAAAATCACACTAAGAGATGTTTTTTGATGAACATGTAAAAATGCAAAAGGTTTTCTGTGAGGGTTGTCTATGGAATGTCTACATAAAACATGAAAACTGTGTGTGTGTGTGTGTGTGTGTGTGTGTGTGTGTGTGTGTGTGTGTGTGTGTGTGTGTGTGTGTGTGTGTGTGTGTGTGTGTGTGTGTGTGTGTGTGTGTGTGTGTGTGTGCGTGAGTGCGTGCGCGCTTAAGAAACTGGGAAGCGATCCCCATACAGAAATGTAATATATGTACATACATGGAATATCAATATATGCAATATATGCTCATATAAAGTAAAAACATATATGAAACCTATTAGAAATTGGAACAATTCCATATATTGACATGTATATATCCCATGTATTATATAGCCTATGTTTATGTATATAATACATATTTTGACATATATGTCTCATAAATGAAATATCCTAATATGCTCATAAAAACATATATGCACATATATGAACAGCTATGAAACCTATAAGAAATAGAACAATTACATATATTGACATATTCCATATATTATTATTATAACTCTATTCCATATATTATTGTTCAAATTATATATGTGACAATTTACTGTCACTGACATGTTACTAATAAATGTCACAGAGTCTTAGTATAGATTTTATGTATAAAACAAAAATGAAATTTAAAATATAAAATATTTTTAATGTTACTTATATGTAAAATACATGTTCATAATGTCTGTCTCATATTCTTTTGTATTATGTATATGAATTGCATAATCATACAAATATATAAAACATGGCTTCATATATTTGTTAGCCTACATATATTTTAACACAAGTTATGATCATTTGCAATCCAATTTCAAACAAAATTAAAAACAATTTGACAGTGTAGACCGCCCAAAATTAATAAGAGAATTCTAAGAGCATATATATATATATATATATATATATATATATATATATATATATATATATATATATATATAGTCGTGCTCAAAATTATTCATACCATTGGTAAATATGACCAAAGAAGGCTTTGAAAATGGATGACATGGCATCAAAGTTTAAAAAAAAAAACTCAAATTTTGATTGGTCTGACCACAGAACAGTTTTCCACTTTGCCACAGTCCATTTTAAATGAGCCTTGGCCCAGAGAAAGCGCCTGCGCTTCTGGATCATGTTTAGATATGGCTTCTTTTTTGACCTATAGAGTTTTAGCCGGCAACGGCGAATGGCACGGTGGATTGTGTTCACCGACAATGTTTTCTGGAAGCATTCCTGTATGTGATGCAGTGCCGTCTTGTGTTTCCCAACACTCAAAACCATCTTGAGTGTTTGCTGACGAAAAGCTAATTTTTTTTTCAATTCGACCAATTTCATTTTTTCAATTCAACCAGGTCCCATCTGAAGTTCCAGTAGTGTCAGTTACTTTTCAGACCTGTGGTCAGAGAAAAAAAAAAAAGAAGAAGAAGAGCTTTTTGTCAGCAAACACTCAAAGATGGGTTTGGTGCACACAGGGATAAAAAAGTACCCCATGTGTAAAATGAAATACTCTGCTGTATCTTTAATGTTGTGGGCCTATCTTTCTTCCAGAGATCCTGGACATTTTGTTCAGATACATGGCATCATGGATTCTAGCAAATACCAACAGATAACAAAATTTAAACCTGACTGTCCCAGATAGAAATCTTATAATGGGCCACGGTTGGATCTTCCAACAGGACAGTGATCCAAAACAAAATGTATCACTGAGTACAAAACCAAGTTTCTGCCATGGCCATCCCAGTCCCTGACATTAACGCTATAGAAGATAGCGAAGATATATGAGTGGGGTGAAGATATATGAGTGGGGTGAACTGAAGAGTAGAAGCACCAACATGGAGCTGGGAATCTGAAGGATCTGGAGAGATTCTGTATGGAGGAATGGTCAGAGAAGAAGACTCAGAGCTGTTATCTTGACAAAAAGAGGTTTGTGAGATATATATATGTTACGATCATATATGTAAACAATATATATTATATGATTTAACATACTGCACAGTACCATATAGAAATGCATTATATAAATATCTGTAATACAACTTTTACTATAGGTATGTACTTCCAATGTAGGAATGGAAGAAGGCTAGTACTGCCCTCTATCGTCCAAAACCGTTCAAAAAGGTCCAGAGATCCGGAAATTAAATCGTGTGATATTTGACAGCAGTAAGGCAGACGCACATTATACACTGAGCTACTGTACAGCACCATCATGATCTCGGAATGGGTCTCATTTATAATGTTTTACCTGTTCGCTGCTGCTTTCAGTGCATTTCTTGCATATTGTCTGTATGTTAGACACGTTCATCAGAAATATGATCATATACCTGGACCTCCAAGAGACAAGTAAGAAACTTTAAGAATTTGTTCTCTATCTATATGACTGTTGTTGATACAACTAAAACGGTATTGCAGTAAGTCAGTATTTGATTTAGTCATCAAAGCTCAGATAAATTAACATGAAAACTGCTATTTTGACAGTTTTCTGCTGGGGCATATACCAACTTTCAAAAGAGTGATGAAATCAGAAAGCCTTTCCACGACTTATTTCTTCAATGGTAAGAACAAAACACTTGTATAAACACATCAGATTACTTGCAAATTTTTACTTGACTAATGTCTTGTTATTTTGACCTTGCACCTACAGAACAATAGTTACGTAATAGCCTGTTATATCACATACGTATTGCATCTCTCTCTCTCTCTCTCTCTCTCTCTCTCTCTCTCTCTCTCTCTCTCTCTCTCTCTCTCTCTCTCTCTCTCTCTCTCGCTCTCTCTGAATGTTATTGCAATATATAGAATATCAAACCATCTTCTGGCATGTAAGTTTCTGAGAAACTGTTGGAAAATAATACAGTTTTATGCTTTTTTGTCAACACTTCATCCATACATTTTACTAATCTATAATAATAATAAAAAAAAAAAAAAATTGTTTTGCTGATAGCAGGCATTTACTCACTTCAGCTCAAGAAATATATAGAGATAGGGATATACTGTTTATTGATCCTCTAGGGAGAATTTGATAAACGCGTTCTCACCAGTGACCGTCTTGTTTTTAAGGGGAGAAAAATATGGTCCTGTCTACAGGATGAATAGTTTTCATTATGTCATGATCATGGTTCATTGTCCTGAGGCTACAAAGGTAAATATTTAATATTTTATGTCTTTGTAAAAAAAAAAAAATGCATCAGAAGCCACAAAAACTAATTAAAAAAAAAAATAATCTCTGCTCCCTGTTATTGTAGACAATCCTGATGTCACCTAAGTATCTCAAAGATCCTTTGGTCTACAAACAGCTCTTTAACTTGTTTGGGAAAAGGTATGTTTAATTTGTGAATATGTCATTGCATTGCTAGGTGCAGTCTAGTCTCAGTATCTCTACACTGATCGCAATAGGCTACACTAAGACACATTACCACCATCATCTAGAAGTTTGTATGGTAGAGGCCTCATGAAATCAAAATCTGAGCTATGCGGCATTTAGTTAATGTTTGATAGCTTTAAAATCATCTACAGTAGTGGCAAAAAGTGACTATATATTTTTAAATATTTTAAATATGAGGAAAGAACAAAATGCTAAAGTTGGTTAAGGTATTTATCTGACAAAATTATTTGGCAATAAAGGTAAACGACAACTGAAGGTTTTTTCTTTTTTTCTTTTTTTTTAAATGCACAGAAAAACAAAATGCTTACAGGACAAAGCATACATTGACTTACAACATATTCAGTTAAATACATGATTGCATCAGTTAATTAATACTTTTTTTGTTTGTAATTTCTTTGAATGACAGCCTGGCCAAACGTTATGTCAGCACAATTTGGCATGTTTCATTGTGTTGTCAGAAATAAAACAAATAACTACTATACAATATGTTTACAAAGTAAACAAGTTTACTTTAACAAGTTTTTAATAATATTTGAATCGAGGGTGAAGATGTCAAGTCACTTTTATTGTGCGTTATACAATATAGATTGTTTTAAAGCATCTTTACTGTGATACACAGGAAAATCAAGCGTATAGCGTCAGTTCTGGCAGGTCACGTTAGTCAAATTCGCATCAGCTGACTATCAGCTGATCACATCTACCCTCCTCCATCCCCAGCTCCTCCTCTTGTCAGTCAGGATTTGGAATTCTAATTCCCCTTTAATCAGACTAAATTCCTGAATTATTTTGTACATTTAATATGAACATTAATGATATCTGCAATACATCATGTTGGTTCTGTTCTGTTTACCCCAAGGGGGGTTATTGCTGCTCTCTTACCCAGTTCTTACCCAGAACAGAACCATGCCACCAATCCAAACTATATGCTAATAGTCAATCAATCATATCTGATGATAGTGGTCCTGACAGAAATAATGATTCAATGATGCAAAAAGAATTAAATTCTGCTGGTTTTCGTCAGCCCACAAAAAATATAGAGCTGAGTATCATCAAAGTCCCTTTCAAGGAAAGTCTTTTATATTTTGCAAAGCCGTATTTGCAATGCCTCCATGCAGCTGTTTTGGGCATCCAAGACCAAATCCTATCTATTTGAATGGGGGAATCCTGACATATCAAAAACTTCTTGCTGAACTCGCAATTAAATAACATATTTCAAATCAGCTACAAAATCTGACATGAGCTGTCACATTAATGTCGTTTCTTATGCTCAAATAGTTTAAAAGATAAAATAGTAAAAAAAAACTTATTTTTCAGCCTAGACCAGCCAATGCGCATGTGCAGTCCTAAGCGCGAGTCTCAAATTTCTATGGGAACCGGAGCTTCTAACGGCAGCTGCAGTGACGCAATAACTTGTGATTGGCTCTTTTATTTAGAAGGCAGGACGTATTCCGCTATATTGTGCGTTTCTCAAATTCAGAGTAATATGAGTGCACCGTCTTCAAAGCATCTTATGCTGTCATGATGTTCAACCAATGGTGAGTGTTTGGGGCGCGATTCTCTAATCAACAGCAGAGGGTGGAAGCATCTTTGTATATCTATAGTCTTTGGTATCATCAGTGAACAGTGAAAACGAACGGCATGTTTCCTAATGATATCTCCCAAGGTAGCATGTATAGTGTTAAAAACCATGGTCCCAGTACTAAGCCTTGAGGTGCACTATGCAGCGCTATGGTCCAGTAACACTAACAGAGATGCAACTATGATCGGATGATAAGAACAAGTCATTTGTAACTCTGATGAGAGCAGTTTCAGTAATATAATCCGGTCTAAATCCTGACTGGAAATCCTCGCTGATACCATTTATCTCTAAAAAAGATCATAGTTGTGATCACTGCCTTTTCTAGTATTTTTGGCAGAAAAGGGAGATTCGAGTCTGTAGTAAACTAATTTTCTGGGCTCAAGCTGTGGTTTATTAATGAGATTCAACAATTTCAGATGTGTTGCTTGTTCACAACAAACAAAAGTCTACTTTTGAAAAAGTAATTACTTCATAACTACTTAAAAAGTAAGTTCTCTATAGAATCTATATGTAATCTGGACATACTACATTTGCCATGTTGTCATTGTCATGTGATCTACCCGCATCAGTTGCAGTAAAATAATCGCTTCACTGCCATTCACAAATACTCTCCTGTGGTCCCATCAGCACACAAAATCTTGCCAGACATAGATCATCCCGGTACTTTTCACCTACTGTTTTGTAAATACTGTGAATTCAGAAAAACTTTCACAGATTTCACATAGGCTACTATTTTTCACTTACTAGTAGGGAAGTGTGCATTTTCAGATGCAGCTATACATATTTATATAGTAGGGCTGTCAATCAACTAAAAATCTAATTAATTACATAATATACTGATTAAAAAATGAAATACAGCAATTAGTTGGTTTTCAAATCCTTGTTATGGATGTGATTAAAAGAATAATTTTCAACACATTATATATAATTGTATTAAATTAACACTAAATTGACAGCCCTACACTTTTACACTACACTTTTCACTCCATTGACTTCCATTCATACACATGCAAATTCAGGAGACCAGATGAAGTTCAAACTTTAAAGTTGACTGTAGACAATTTTTACACTTTGTATTTATTGTTATTTGTTATATGTTGAATTTATGTTTTTAAAAAGATACGGCTTAATTCATATTTGAATTTGAATGTTTTATGGGATTTGCTCTGCCAGTGGTGACTATATAGTTGAATAAGTCACATGACTCAATCTTCTCAGGTTCCTGGGTAACGGGCTAATTACGGCTGGGGACCATGACACCTGGTACAGGCAGCGTCGCATCATGGATCCTGCCTTTAGCAGCTCGTGAGTCAAATACAGACAATCTCTGATATACTAAAATTTGATACAGATGCTCCTCAGCTGATGCTGTTTCATTTGTCAGATACTTACGAGGCTTGATGAGCACTTTTAACGAGATGTCAGAGCGCCTAATGGAAAAGCTGGAAGAAATGGCAGAGAAGAAAACACCTGCCATCATGCACAACCTGGTCAACTGTGTCACACTCGATGTCATTTGCAAGGTTTCACTATCCTTTCTGCTAATCCAAGGGAAAGCCTAATACAAGGAAAGTCAAATCAGCTGTTCATCAATACTTAGTAGTCATGTTTTCATTTACAGGTGGCTTTCGGTGTCGATTTGAATTTCTTGACGCAAACTGACAGCCCCTTCCAGAATGCAGTAGAGCTGTGTTTAAAAGGCATAGTGTTGGATCTCAGAGACCCATTTTTTAGAGTAAGAATTTATCCAAAGATGCTTATGTCACCCTAAAGTAGTAGGGTTAATGCTATATAATCTTTTTTTTTTTTTTTGTTTTTTTTTTTTAAATGTGGGACCTCAGTTTTTTCCCAAGAATTGGAAGATTATACAGCAAACTCAAGAGGCAACTGAACTCCTGCGGAAAACGGGAGAAAAATGGATACAAAACAGGAAGACAGCAGTAGAAAATGGTGAAGACGTACCCAAAGACATTCTCACACAAATCCTCAGAACAGCAGGTATGTGGGTCTCAAGTGGCATGAAATGTATTTTCCTTCTTCAATTTGTTGTACAGGTAACTTTTATATGGGCTGCGAATTGTAAAAATGTATTGTGTTTAAAAAAATAACCATTTAATCATACCATACCACATACCATACCACCAATTTTGAAATTAAGTAATTTGCCAGTTGAGCAATAAAAAAGTTCAAATACAAGGCCAAAAAGTGCAAAGTGCAACCAAAAGGAACAGATTACAGAAATCAGTCACATTTTATAAAGGTAAAATGTGTTTGTAACTTTTAATTCTAATGAATATAAAAAAATTAATAAAAAAAAATTAATAATTTACCACTGGAGCAGTCCAATTTCAAATACAAGTTGGCCAAAGATCACAGAAACAAATATATTACAGAACACATTTGAAAAAGTTAAACTGCATGTAGCTTGACACATTGACTTAAAAAAGTAGCTCTAATGGTGCAAAATGAAACTTGACAACTAAAGACGTCCATGTCCATCTAACATTTTACCATAGATCAACACAGGGCCAGAGTGGGGCCCATTTTCCACACGTGGATTTAATGCCCAAGACCAACCTTCACACGTCCCGTCCCCCTCTGTTTTTACACTTATGTTTTGACAGAAATATACAGATAAATAACAAATAGCTTACTAAACTTAAGCAAACATTCTACAATCAAACTTATTAACAGGCTCAGCTGAAAAATGCTACACATACAAATTAAAAAGTCAAATAATTTGTATATCATACAGCAGTAAAAATAAAATGTTACACGATTGTATAAAACCCACGATTGGATATGGATCAACAATTATAAAACAGCACAAACTTGATTGCAAAATGGGTTGTATGCTCAATGATATGGAGAGGAAAAAACAATATTCACTTTTAAGTCACTTTTAAAAATGCCTGTTTAATTCTTTACTCACCTGCTTCAACAGTGTAATGTTTTTGAATTATCTTCATGTGTGGGCTTTTCTCAGCAAAAATATGTGCCTTTAATTGGCCTCAATATACTCACAATGAAGTTCTTTTTCGTTCTTTGCTTTGGGGTAAAAAGAAGTTTGACATACATGAGCAGTGATATACAAACCCGATTCCAAAAAAGTTGGGACACTGTACAAATTGTGAATAAAAAAGAACTGACAAAAATGTAAAAATGTGTACCTTGAATGCAATGTAAGTTGCTTTGGATAAAAGCGTCTACCAAATGCATAAATGTAAATGAATGCAATAATTTACAAATCTCATAAACTTATATTTTATTCACAATAGAATATAGATAACATATCAAATGTTGAAAGTGAGACATTTTGAAATGTCATGCCAAATATTGGCTCATTTTGGATTTCATGAGAGCTACACATTCCAAAAAAGTTGGGACAGGTAGCAATAAGGGGCCAGAAAAGTTAAATGTACATATAAGGAACAGCTGGAGGACCAATTTGCAACTTATTAGGTCAATTGGCAACATGATTGGGTATAAAAAGAGCCTCTCAGAGTGGCAGTGTCTCAGAAGTCAAGAAGGGCAGAGGATCACCAATTCCCCCAATGCTGCGACGATAAATAGTGGAGCAATATCAGAAAGGAGTTTCTCAGAGAAAAATTGCAAAAAGTTTGAAGTTATCATCATCTACAGTGCATAATATCATCCAAAGATTCAGAGAATCTGGAACAATCTCTGTGCGTAAGGGTCTCCCTTAGACGGCACTGCATCACATACAGGAATGCTACTGTAATGGAAATCACAACATGGGCTCAGGAATACTTCCAGAAAACATTGTCGGTGAACACAATCCACCGTGCCATTCGCCAGCTAAAACTCTATAGGTCAAAAAAGAAGCCATATCTAAACTTGATCCAGAAGCGCAGGCGTTTTCTCTGTGCCAAGGTTAATTTAAAATGGACTGTGGCAAAGTTGAAAACTGTTCTGTGGTCAGTCGAATCAAAATTTGAAGTTCTTTTTGGAAAACTGGGACGCCATGTCATCCGGACTAAAGAGGACAAGGACAACCCAAGTTGTTATCAGCGCTCAGTTCAGAAGCCTGCATCTCTGATGGTGTGGGGTTGCATAAGTGCGTGTGGCATGGGCAGCTCACACATCTGGAAAGGCACCATCAATGCTGAAAGGTATATCCAAGTTCTAGAACAACATATGCTCCCATCCAGACGTCGTCTCTTTCAGGGAAGACCTTGCATTTTCTAACATGACAATGCCAGACCACATACTGCATCAATTACAACATCATGGCTGCGTAGAAGAAGGACCCGGGTACTGAAATGGCCAGCTTGCAGTCCAGATCTTTCACCCAGTAGAAAACATTTGGTGCGTCATAAAGAGGAAGACGCGACAAAGAAGACCTAAGACAGTTGAGCAACTAGAAGCCTGTATTAGACAAGAATGGGACAACATTCCTATTCCTAAACTTGAGCAACTTGTCTCCTCAGTCCCCAGACGTTTGCAGACTGTTATAAAAAGAAGAGGGGATGCCACACAGTGGTAAACATGGCCTTGTCCCAACTTTTTTGAGACTTCAAATGCTTCAAAATGCGCTTCTGGATCATGTTTAGATATGGCTTCTTTTTTGACCTATAGAGTTTTAGCCAGCAACGGCGAATGGCACAGTGGATTGTGTTCACCGACAGTGTTTTCTGGAAGTATTCCTGAGCCCATGTTGTGACAACATTACAACAGCATTCCTGTATGTGATGCAGTGTGTCTAAGGGCCCGAAGTATGGTTTTCCGGCCTTGACCCTTACTCACAGAGATTGTTCCAGATTCTCTGAATCTTTGGATGATATTATGTACTATTATATATTCTATACTATGTGATATTATAGTATATTATGATGACGATAACTTCAAACTCTTTGCAATTTTTCTCTGAGAAACTCCTTTCTGATATTGCTCCACTATTTTTCACCACAGCATTGGGCGAATTGGTGATCCTCTGCCCATCTTGACTTCTGAGAGACACTGCCACTCTGAGAGACTCTTTTTATACCCAATCATGTTGTCAATTGACCTAATAAGTTGCAAATTGCTCCTCCAGCTGTTATATATATATATATATATATATATATATATATATATATATATATATATATATATATATATATATATATATATATCCGCCTCTTATTGCTACCTGTATATATATATATATATATATATATATATATATATATATATGTGTGTGTGTGTGAATATATTTGTACAAAAGTTCATTCTGGTTCTCGAATTTAAATGGCGAGAGCCTTTTGCAGCCATGCGATTTTCCCCAGTATCAGCATATCAGCACTGGAACCGTTTCACCATTTGTATTACATTTGTATAGAGTGTCATGGCGGACGAGCTAACCACCATAATTTTACAAATACTACTGTAATTGTGTCACAGAATGTAGTTTTAAGAGTTTTTTGTAGTTTTTTGTAGTTATTTAGACCACAAATATGTGACTTATATATAAACATAGCGCATATTTGACAATTTGTTTAGATGTTTTCGGAGACGCGAGCTCCAGACGGCCAGCGGTTCATCTCTTTAGCTTTATCTCTTAGTCCTGCTAGTAGTCCTGCTAGTAGGGAATTTGCCACTGGCTCTTATGTACATAGTTTAAACATGAGGTATTATTAATTTTGGGTATACCAAGTGGGGAATCTTTGGTCTTATTAATCTATTAGGCCTACTTTTTCCTGAGCAAATTGATATGACCAAGGGCAAGGTTAAAGTTTCATTGTTTATTTAAATAATATTCAATAAATTATATTATGTATAAATAACATGCTGTATTTTGTATTGAGAAAGGGCCCATCAGTGATTTCAACTTCATTGAAAGTTAGCTACATTATTACACCATTAGATGGCAGCAAAGACTGTCTTTATGAGTAAGTCAGTAACAAAGATTTTATATTGAAAGGGACTTAAGGGTGTAAACAATAAAAAAGCAGTTTACAAATGCATTGACTAGTGCTGTCATGGGAAATCCCCTTAACTGCTAAAAGGACAAAGACAAAGATATTGTGAATATAAATATAAGATTGACCTGAAGAATATCATCTAGATGCAGGTAATGTTTTAGCACATCGTGACCATGTTTTACTAAGTTGTTCCCTCATTTTCATTGAACTAAAACAAGGGAATTAATTACAATGTGGCTACGATTTAGTAAAACGGGAGAACAAATTATTATATCATGCGTATGATTTACTTAAATAACAGGGAACAAATTAGTAAAATGTGTGAATTAATTGTTAATATGTGGCCAAGATATATACATATTTTATCTCGCATGACATGTGCGGGGCTCCGTAGTGTCGAGCTTCCGAAATGAACTCCGTTTTGGCCTGATTTTGTTTAAAATTACGTCACACCAGTTTGTTCACTTGAAGTATATCAGGACCTTAAAGTGGTTAAACAGCATATCATGTTATTAAGTTGATTCCTAATTTTAATCAATTATCAATAGCCTTACTAACAACATATTCAACACTAGGTAGAGTTAATTTTTAACTGTTTAACACTTTCCATTTTTGCTGCAGAGGAGGAAAACATTAATAACGCAAAAGATAATGAGCTGATGTTGGACAATTTCGTGACTTTCTTCATTGCTGGTGAGTTACGGTTTTGTTTCATTTTTGCTAATAAACCCCTGCCGTTACAAACAGCGCTTGATTCTTTTGCAGGGCAAGAGACAACAGCCAATCAGCTCTCATTTGCAATCATGGAATTAGGGAGACATCCTGAGATATATAAACGGTAAAACACTTCTTGGCAATTGTTTGGATTACAATGCTCTAGTTTAAATTTCTTTTCATTCCCAGGGCTAAAGCAGAAGTGGATGAAGTTCTTGGGACAAAGAGAGACATTTTATATGAAGACCTTGGAAAATTAACTTACTTGTCTCAGGTTGGTCTACAGAGATGTTGTTTTAGGACAAACACAAGTGGTTCTGTATCAATTTCTTTGAATGGTCATTGTATTATTGGCTCAATGCATTAGGTCTTGAAGGAAACACTGCGTCTGTACCCCACTGCTCCAGGAACCAATCGCTGGTTGCATGAGGACATGATTATAAATGGGCTGAAAGTTCCAGGGGGCTGTTCTATTGTAGTGAGTATTGCCAGATTTCTAGTAATGCTGGTCTGTTCACTCTGTGGCCATCATGGTCCCTGCCTGGGGCAGCTGTTTCTAGTCACACAAGTAGCCTACAGCTCCTGTCTACTTGAATGGAGAAAGATCTTCAACATTGTTTGGAAATATAATATTTTAGTTAAAGCTACTCACATTTACTCACACTGGTGTTGTTCTAATGTCATATGCCTTTCTTTCTCTTTCGGACCACAAAAGGAGAATTTAAAAAAAAAGTCATACATATAGTGGCTTTTTTTTTTTTTAAAGACACAAAGCTATCACAGAATGAACCTATGCGCACATGCCGTAAATTCCAAGTGTTCTGGGCATATAGGGTTTGGTTAAAAAAAAGGAAAAAAAAGAAATTGAATGTATTATTCAACAAAAATCCTGACCTTGGCCATTCGTCTTCTGTGCACAGCTACAGATTCATGAGACTCAGTTCACTCCAACTCACACAGAAACAGCATACAAGTTGTGAGAAATCAAGATGAATAAAACTGCGACATGAAATACAATCCATGTACTTTCTACTCTGAGGTTAATATATCCGTTTGTTGCAACAAGAAGTTATCCCATTCACATCTGTCTACTGTCATTCGGACTGTCATCAGACAATTGGAGTTCCAGTACGGAGATGTCAATAAAGAAAGTACATGGATACTTTTATTGGGATTTATAGGCGTTGTATTTCATGCTGCATTTTTATCCATCTTGATTTCTCACAACTTGTGTGCTTTTTCTGGGTGAGTCGGAGTGAACTGCAGCGATAATAGAGTCTCATGAACATGCAGTCATGCACAGAGGTCAGGATTTTCCTTAAAGTGTCATGAGTACCACTTCACCTGGCAACCGCCAAACCCAGACCCGTGCATCGGATTGCCAGACAGAGAACATGTCTCCACTACTCTAGAGTCCAGTGGCGGCATGCTTTACACCACTGCATCCAGCGCTTTTCATTGCACTTGGTGATGTAAGGCTTGGATGCAACTGCTCGGCCAAGGAAACCCATCCCATGAAGCTCACTAGGCACTGTTATTGAGCTAATCTGAAGGCCACACAAAGTTTGGAGATCTGTAGCTAGTGACTCTGCAGAAAGCTGGTGACTTCTGCACACTATGCGCCTCAGCATGCGCTGACCCCACTCTGTGATTTTACATGGCCTACCATTTCGTGGCTGAGTTGCTGTTGTTACCAGTTGCTTCCACTTTGTTATAATACCACTAACAGTTGACCGTGGAATATTTAGTAGTGATGAAATTTCACAAATGGACTTGTTGCACAGGGGGCAACCTATCACAATACCACGCTTGAATTCACTGAGCTCCAGAGAGCAACCCATTCTTGTGTCTTAAAAACAAAAGCTTGATGCTGGTTGCTGGTTGCTATACACTGCCATTATGTGGATTATGCAGAGCGGAACATTAGAACAACACCGTGGTGAGTAAATTATGTCTTAATTTTAGGGTGAACTGTCCCTTTAATTATTAAATGAAATTTCAAATCAGCAATAAATTCGGACAACAGTGGCATCATCAATTTTACTTTGTATATGAATACATAAATATTTTGAAACATTTTCACCTTTTTCCATACAGTTCAGTTCTTATGCCTCTCAAAGAATGGAAAAGTTTTTTAAAGATCCGTTGAAGTTTGATCCTGAGAGATTTGATGTGAATGCCCCAAAGTAAGTCATTATGAGGACATGCTGTAATTATGAGTTTAATGAGGATGTTATAATCATTATAGCATGAAATCTGCTGATATCAAATTTTGTTCTTATCTGAAAGGCCTTATTACTGCTACTACCCATTTGCACTTGGTCCACGAACCTGTCTAGGGCAGGTCTTCTCACAGGTGATAAAGCACAAACACACATTTTGCACCTCCTTTTCTCCTTCAGAAGTGCCAAATTTGCTGTGATCATGACAACTCTGTCATATTTCTACATTCAGATGGAGGCAAAAGTTGTGCTTGCCAAACTGCTTCAGAGATTTGAGTTCAGTCTGGTTCCTGGACAGTCTTTCAGCATTAAAGACAACGGAACTCTACGGCCCATGAGTGGAGTGATCTGCAACATTAAACCATGCTCATAGGACATGTTTAAGGCACTTGTTTTGCGACAATTCTTGTGTACTTGCATGATCTCTGCATACATGATCTTGTATTATTAAAGCATTAACCTAAGCACAGAAGTGCTAATCATCTATGATACTTCATCTGCACTTTTAATTGATTTGGTTTTATTTTATCTCGTAATCCTTCATTATGGTGTTTTAATACATTACGTGGATTATATACAGTGCTGGGTAGTAACTGATTACATGTAATCTGGATTACGTAATCAGATTCCAAAATTAAGTACTTTTCTGTTGATTGCATGATTGTATATTACTCAAACAATGGCACACAATTGGTTCTCGCTAATTATTTTTATCTTTTTAATTCTAATTTAAAAAAATAATAATTAATGTAATGTGTAATGCATAATGTAATGTTTAATGTACTTAATTTTGTTGATAAACTTTCTCTTTGTATTTTTATATCAATGTGGTACAAGATTATCATATTTAAATCAGTGTGATAAATGAGTTGAGTCAAAAGTAATCAAAAAATAGTTTGCTTATATTACCTAAAATGTGTAATGTAATAATGATTTTTGTCATGTAATCTGTAATCAGTACCAGACTTCTATCAGCAAAATCCTAAAACATTTTTATCATGTTTCAATGGTCTCGTTACACATTATATACCACTTAGCCAAACAAATTAAACTCAGTGAATTAAAAACATAAAGGCTGGTAGGTTTATGGGTGTCCTTGTTCTTTTATTCTTTTAGGATTTATTTGTATTATGTGAAATTGTAACACTTTTTTCAAGTACAACAATCATATATTATGAATATGTCCAAAGAAAAAAACACCACCATTCAGGCCCCAGCGAGGATCGAACTCGCGACCCCTGGTTTACAAGACCAGTGCTCTAACCACTGAGCTATGGAGCCAGCTGTGGCAACGCAAGCGAAAAAAGTGTATTTGATCGTAACGTTATATATTTTATTTGGGAGTGTGTAAAATTGTCAACATTTATTTTCTTTGTATCTCTTTATTTAGCTGTGTGACGTACCACACATATAACTTT
The DNA here is from genome assembly GCA_018749465.1 of Paracanthobrama guichenoti. NCBI lineage: Eukaryota > Metazoa > Chordata > Actinopteri > Cypriniformes > Gobionidae > Paracanthobrama > Paracanthobrama guichenoti. Next base: position 17,776,366 of record CM031962.1, on the reverse strand, counting down.
ACCACATTTGACGATTTAACTTTACCACATTTGGCGATTTACCACCTTTTTATATAAACTATACGAATGAATTTAGATTAATTATTAAGGTATTAAAGTAAAACAATAAAAAAGGAAGGATAAATAGGAAAGATTTTTATGTATGTTACCAACCTACCAAAATAACTTTTTATGATTGTTCGTCGAGATGTTTTCGTCGCCTGTAACAGCCTGTACGCAGAACCCGGATGGAAATAGATTTTTAACCACTAGAGGGCGAAGTTCACCAACAAACCTCTCCAAAATCACGTTCTGCAGTAACAAAGTATTTTTGTTGTCTAAAAGGTTAAGAGAGAATCAAAAGCGCTATGATTTTCAGCACATTCTAACTATTACTTTAAACAAACTAATGCCATGTTGAGGTCTCACTGAAATTGAAACATATGGCATTATCATTGGTGAATGCTAGATGTGCCAACACTAATAGGCCTAATAATAAATATTTGATACGTTGTATTGGGAAGAAAAACATAATTTGAGAGAAATGAAAGCTTAAGACTGGACCCAAACATAATAGTATTCACAGAATACCTCGGAACATGTTTTCTGAACATAGATTTTTTTCAGTATTTTGATTCCCCCCTCAAATGTCTTAAAATAAAGATCTGATGTGATCAAGTGACCACATTTTTTTTGTAGTGTGTGTGATTGTAATGCCATATTTCTTCACTTGACAAACGCCTTTATCCAAATCACGTTTAAGTACATTTTTATCGGTTTGTGTGTTCAATTACATTTTTAACTTTTTACTTATATTTTACTTTCTTTGAATGCAAAATATCCCTGGCAGCCATGATACATCCGCTGATCTATCGCTTTACATCATAACCAAATATGAATTGGTCTTTAAAATTTGTTGTTTGAAAGTAATGTTAGTGCATGGTAGACGTTCTATTTTTATTTTTATTTATTTTTTCGCACTTACAAACAAACAAATAAATAAATAATCGAGTGTGTATATTTGGGTTGGAAAGAATTTACAAATTCTATCAAATTTACCTTTCAGCATATTAACATAAAAAAACTGGTAATTATAATTAACCCAATTATATTATTATATTATATTATATTATATTATATTATATTATATTATAATTAATAATTATAGCCTAATTGAAGCAATTCTATTCCGAATAAATCAAAAAATCAGCCCGTTTAAGTGTTTCTTTACAGAGTGGTTGTGAACGTAGGCTCTGTCTCTTTAAGAGGGCAGATCCTGCTTTTTGCCTCTCATCTCTGAACCTGCTCAGATCCGCTCGGATCATTTCACACCAGTTCAGAGGAAGAGCAGAACCCGAGACCCTCAGCATCGACACACGTGAGGAGCTAAACTGCAAACCCCTTCTGATCTGATCTGATCTGATCTTTGAAGCTTCCGATGAATTGTAACGTGAATGCAGACATGTCTTTTTTTAATGAAGGCTGTGTTTATTGGTTTTATATTTTTTAAATATTACTCTTGAAACCTCTTAGATCGTTCGTGTCTAAAGGAATGTTTTCATGAGGAAACCCGTGTTTCATTTACAACGATGCTCGTGGATTTATATATCGTGCACATTTTAGGATATTTAAAAACATGCATGATTGCAAAGTTAGTGGTAAGCTAAGTGAGGCGTTAATAAAGGTGATAGTTTAAAAAAAAAAAATTGGAGTAGAATACCTGTGAATATTCAAACAATTTAATAAATGAATACTTTGGTTTTTAATTTGTTTTAATACTGCGCTTTTCTGGTGGGATTGAAACACAGCATTATGTTAGACCTATGTTGAATATTTCACCCTGAGACTGTTCCTCTGTAATAGCCATGATGGCAAAACATTGTCCTAATGATGACCTGAGTAAGATCTCTGATGATGAACTGATCAGATGGAGCAAAGAGGACTTGATTAAGAGACTGAGAAAGGTTGACGGTGAGAAGATGAACCTGATGCTGGAACATGGGAACATGATGAAGGACATCAACCGCAGACTGCAGGTGCACCTCCATGAGATCCGTAATCTAAAGGATATCAACCAGAAACTGCAAGACGATAACCAGGAGCTCAGGGAACTATGTTGCTTTCTCGATGACGATCGGCAGAAAGGTAAGAAGCTGTCTCGGGAATGGCAGAGGTTTGGCAGGTATACAGCGAGCTCTGTGTGGAAGGAGGTGAGCACCTATCAGCAGAAACTCAAGGAGCTGGAGGTTAACCAGGAAAACATTCTTCAGGAGAATGCAGAACTAAAGGAAATCATTCTCATGTTGGATGAAGATCGGAATGGAGCTGGATCAAGGAGTTCTATTGACAGCCAGTCCAGTCTGAGCAACCTAAATGGAGGTTCGGGCACTGTCAGAGATGTTGGGGACGGGAGCAGTACCTCCAGCGGTGGAAGTGCTGGCAGCCCAGACCATCATCATAATCATATACACAAGACTGTAGAAACCAAGATTGGTACCATAAGACGATCGATGGATGATCTCTCTGCTCCACATCATCACAGGAGCATCCCCACTGGACTCAATGGTGAGTAAATATCTTTGCCAATGAAGAGTTTTGTGGCTTTTAGATTTGAGACCATTCATTTATTAGTACTCTCTTTAAAAAGTACACTTTTAAATCTTTGTCTTCAAAAAAAAAAAAAAAAACCAAAAATACAGATGACTCATCTTGCATTAGTGGGTGTTTCCAATTTTTTCTTCAAATTCTGTCTAGAACGAGAATGTCCCACTTATTTAATAAAGAGCTGGAACACTCACAATGTCACTGCACCACCATATTGGATTCCCACACATGCTACCATCTTAATTAGCGATCATCTGATTTAAATGTGTGAACATTACCTAACCAGTCAAGTGTTTTATATATGAAGTTGGAAAGCAGAGTTGCCAGTAGAAAGCCCTTCCCCCTAAATTATAAATGCCACATGCCTCTGATTTATCAATTGCAAGCAATAAATCATGGCTCATGACTGTGGCAGTTTTTTTTTTTTTTTTTAGCTATTAAAAACAGTATTTCCTGTCAACTTACTGTTTCAATTGGAAATAAGTAAACCCAGGAGAGAAAACTTATCACTTGTTGTCACCTGTCAAGCCATTTCATGGGGGTTTAAACAGCATTGCTCACAAATCTGAGGTAGGAGGTTTATGAAGTTTTAAGATGCTCACTTAGAACAGTGGAATGGAAGGCTTGATTTCAAAGAGCAGTTTAACTAATACTAGCATTATTGGCATCCATCACTTCCTGATGCTTTAGTTTTAAGTTCTGTAAGTAATATGACACTAGACGAGCAAACTTGCAAAATAGCTTGGGTGAACTAATGTAAATTATTATATTAATGGTATGTTCTTAACAGTTAACAGAAAACAAGCGTTTAGATCTCACAATATTACTGAAGATGTAGCTAATTACCCCTGTTGTAATTACTTAAATCACCTCTGATCAATTAAACAACAGTATCGCATGTGAGTGTGGCCTTGAGTGAAGGTCTCGTGTTAATTGCTTTTACAGTAGATCAGGTGTATGGATTTTGGATTTGCTGATGGTCTTTGTTTTCTCATGCTGTGGAAGGGCTTACAAAAAGAAATCAATGCGATCGCCCTGTTCAAGCCCTAAACACCCACATGAGCTGACTGTTTGATAGCTGTAATGAAATGGCATGTTAAGCCTGGCTTTAGTTGCACTCCAACAATGCCATGATTTCAGATGAAAGTATTGTGCTTTTGAAGTGACATCTGAAAATGCTTCCTGTTTTGTTGGCTAGCTTTTGACTTTGAGTCGTTTAACATAAATGCCAATTGACAACGTTTAGAAAGCTTGTAATGTGTAAGCATAGAATAACTTACTGTCAAATATGAGGTTGGCTTCTGATACATTTAAAACATCAATGTTTGACGATGTATAATTTTCAGGTCTCACTTCTGCCGTCTTATGCTCACAAAGCCTCTCACCCTAAATCAAAATGAATAAATTATATTTTGCTTAAACAAAATGAACCCCCAGTTTCACAGACAAGGCTTAAGCCTAGTCCCAGATTAAAAATAGTTTGAGGTGACTTAACTGAAAGTAACTTGCACCAACATATCTTATGCCATTGTCATAAATTATGCCATTGTCTCAAGATGCACACCAGTAATGTTTTTTTTGTTTTTTTTTAAGGCACGTTTAAAAAAGCTACTTATGTCCTAATTTAATAGCCTAGAAATCTAGACGCACCCTAGTGGCAGCAAATATAATTTGCCACGAGTGTAGTCTAGCAACTCTCGGTAGACCTGCAAGCTGGAAAAAACAAACTCTGGTCAGGCCAATTACATCATGTATAGAGTTGGTGGGCGGGCTTAACATGATGGCAGAGTTGCCGAGGTTCCGCATGCTACTTAAAAACAAAGAAGCTGGCGAACAGCGGTCTTTAGAATCAGCTTTGGCCGTGACTCTGGAAGACTTGTTGTTAAACTTTTCTTTGAGAAAAGAACAAAGAGCGGTACTGAAGTCATTCTTAAGAAAGGAAGATGTGTTCGGAGTTTTGCCGACCGGATACGGCGAAAGTTTAATCTATCAACTAGCTCGGCTTCACCTTCTTCGTTGCTCTGGTTGGTTGTAGCGCTATCCTATTGCCTGCAGAGGGAATTTGACAACCGTTTATCCCACCTCTCGGATTGAGCCCTGCCAATGATGAGTTCCCAGACCCAACATCTTGTCAGGCTACTAATTTAAAGGTGCACTGTGTAAATTTTAGCGGCATCTAGCGGTGATGTTGCGAATTGCAACTACCCATCGCTCACCCCTCCCTTTCGAAGCACATTGAGAAGCTATGGTGGCCGACACAGGACAAAGATGTCGTCTGAGACAGCAGGGAGTAGCTAGCACTCTGTAGAGCAGTTTGTCTGTTTAGGGCTACTGTAGAAACATGGCGGCGCAAAATGGCAACTTCACTGTAAGGGGACCTGCGGTGTATGTAGATAGAAATGGCTCATTCTAAATAAAAACATAACTGCATGCATTTCTGTCAATAGATCCTCATAAATACTACACACTGCACCTTTAACTAAGGCCTAATCCTGGCTTAAAAGACCTGTCTGTGAAACTGGGCCTAAGCCTATTTTTAGGACTATTGAGATTTTTGTATTGTGACAATTAAGAGCATTTCCCCCAATTTTCATAATGTGTAGCTAATAATAATGTTATTAGGTTTACCGGTGGCAATTAAGTTAACTGCAGCCAGCAACTTATTTCTTATTGTTTGGTATTATCCTGAACATTGCATAAGCATTTGTTTCATGTATCATTGAATGGAAGAGAGGCTCTCTGGATGTGTGTAAATGTCACATCCTTTTGATTTTTTGAGTCCTTCTCATAAAAATCAGTCTACATGCTTTCATAAACTATTCGGACGGGATTAGTTTTACAAGGGTAGATGGAATAAAGTAATTAGCAGTAAACTAGCAGAAGTGGGATTATTATTAGTATCATTTTTACAGAAGGTAAAAGTTGCCGTAATCTTTATTGACATTGTCCGTAATGTTCACTGAGTTGGCACATTCAGACAGGACTAAAATCAGTGAGAAGCTCTGGTAATAATTACTTTACCCCATCTCTCCATGTTAAACTAATCCTGTCTGAATATGGCTATAGACAACGTAGGAAGTTGGGGAAGGTTTTTTTTTTTAAGTTGTTACAAGCTGTTCACACATTGCTCACACATTTTTGTCATTAAAATAATAGTCACAGTGCAAAAATCTTTTGTCATTCGAGGTCAAATGCAGAATGATCCCGGACATTTCTTGACCGGTTTCATCAGATTCACCCATTTCCACCTTGATAAACTCTCCATGGCTTGTGCACAACATGGTGGTCTGCTTTGATCGTAAAGAGTCCTGTCACTATGCCATCTTGTCCGATCAATGAAATAAATTTTATCATGGTCAAGCCCCTGGGGTCAGTGTGTGTGTGGCCTGGATTCAATGTGTGGTGCAGTGTCATTTAATATGATGGTCAGGTAGAGTGCATATATGTTCGGAGTGTGTATCTTGATTCCACAGGGATTCCTCAGACACGCTAACAGCCGTAGGAAGGTGATAAATGAGTGAAGTGGGACCTGTGGAAGTATTTGCCAGAGATATTGGCTAGTGTAAGGCAAATAGAGAGTGGATGGTTTGGAGAGTGTGCGTATGAGGTCCCCTGCTCTCTTTCCTCCTTAAGGGGTCTCATCAATCAGTTGAGCCGTTGGCTGTCCCAATGCACAGATGGTGCTGCGGTAATCTTTAGAGACAGGTTCATATTTCATCGCAGTGTTCGATCCCAAGCTGTGTTGCACAACTGCTCACAACTCTATGGTTTCAAAAGTTGAAGCCTTCACACACACATGAAGTAGTGCTACATTTCTAGCATATTCTAACACTGGTTTCTGTGGGCAACATTTTTTAAATGATTTTGATTGCAATTCAGATTTTGGAAGTAAATCATGATCCTTTGAATCACTGTCCAACAAGTGCCCCAACATGATTTGGATTTTGCCATCATCAGTTTCTCACTCAGATCTCCTACAACAATGTGACACCTGTGTCAGTCAACCTGGAGACCTGGATTTTGTTTTAATAGAGTGCTCAGGTTTTAAAGGTATAGTTCACCCAAAAATTTAAATTCTGTCATATATTATGTCATTCCAAACCCATAAGACCTTTGTTCATCTTCTGAACACAAATTAAGATATTTTTGATGAAATCCGAGAGCATTCAAAATAATTACTTTATTCAACAATTTTGTTCTGGCCTGTGCCAGTCTCCTACGCTGTTTATGTATATACACAGTGCAGCTCCTGCGCATGCATCGTGGGCTCACGTGAACAGCATCGGCTGCCGTAGATCTTGAGAGACTGGCACAGGCTAGACCGAAATCATTGAATAAAGTCGTTATTGTTTTTTTGTTTTTGCACACAAGAAGTATTCTCGTTGCTTCATAAAAATAAGGTTGAACCACTGGAGTCACATGGACTATTTTAACAATGTTTTTCCTACCTTTCTGGACCTTCAAAGTGTTAATTAAATAGCTGCCTATGAGGGGCCTGAGAGCTCTCGGATTTCATCAAAAATGTCTTAATTTGTGTTCAGAAGATCAATGAAGGTCTTACGGGTTTGGAATGACGTGAGGGTGAGTAATATATGACAGAATTTTCATTTTTGGGTAAACTATCCCTTTAATTCTAAAATCCATGGTGAGATTTGGTGAGTCATAGAATTTCAACCCTTTCTTTTTTTTTTTTCAATGCAGTTTCTGAATTATTAACAAACCAATACAAGCATTCTCCAGCTGTAAAACAGTGTCTCTCAACATCGCCCCTACCCACCACACCCGAGATCCAGTTTCCATTGGTTGAACTTTCAAATTACGTTGGTAAGAACTGCATCATAATCGCGATGCGATGGGATCCTGGAAGTCCTACAGATTTAGCCAAGCAGCATGTCACGTCACTCCATGATCTACACATTGTCTTATGTTTTTTTTTTTTTTTTTTTGGCTCGTTGTTCAAGACCACCAGCTATAAATAAAGATATGCAATCTACTATGGTTTACCAATATTTAGCGAAGTTACAAAATGTGGCGCAAAAGCATCATGTGTATACTGTTTACACATGCGTCAGCAGCGCTTTTTCATACATATACTTGGTATAGTTGGTCTCAAATTGAAATAAATATGCTTCTTGTATTCTGCTAGTTGCGACCTTTTCAGTGATAAATGACACGTCTCACTGTTATGAACAATGATTTTACAGATCACATTTTCATGTAAAGCCATTTTTTCACACTATAAAAATAGATAACTTCTAATATGTCAACAAATTTAAAAACACTTAAGTTATGGTCATATCCCTATATTCACTGTATAGCCAAGCTTCTAAGCTTTAAAATCACACATTTTGCTTGTTAAAGGGTCATGGAACCCCCTGTTTCAGCAGCAGTCAGTTCTCACCACAGTTTAGAAAAGTGCTACAGAAAGTGGGAGTGGTTAAGCTGCTGAACGGAGAGACACAGCAACAGTTTCTGATTCAGACAGTTTTATTTCACTCTCATTAAAAACATCAAATCTTCCCACAAATGCACACAGCAAATTACTATTACACGCAATACAATATACACATGGTTTCGTAAGCTCACCGTAAGTTACTCAAATACATACATATCCTGTGATTGGCTATAATTTAATGCACAAATAAATGCACAGCCATTAGCATTTGTTCTCTGCATCAAAAATATATGAACACGCTGTTGCAGCTATGATAACTTTTATGAGTCTTATTTTGCGGCGTTTTTATAAGCTGTTTGATTTGTTAAAGTGCCATAAAGACCGGTTACTCACAGTGTGGACGAATCACATTTGTGTCGAAGACTCGGGATCTATTGAAGATAACTCTCGCGACACAGAAACTCTTACAAAGCAAAAACAAATAATAATGCAATAATTGAATAATTATGCAAGGTGTGTTCTCGTAGGATAAGGACACGCAGTCTCATGAATAATTATTGATAATTAATAATTACTGATGAGTCATCAATCTAATAAATACAACAAAACGTCACATCCTGTGACGCTGACATGAAGACGAATTTAAACCCGGAAGTGGAAAATGGTGCAAAAAGGTTTAACATTAACTAGTTTTCTCCTACATTCAAATATTTATAACTTTATAAAATATAATTGCTGGTTTCCAGTAAAGGCCATACGTGAGTCTAGTTCGGGTGGAAGAGTGATCTCTGACCTCAGAAGGCCTTTATTAACTCCCTGGAGCCGTATGGATTACTTTTATGATGGATAGATGTGCTTTTTGGAGCATAAAAAAATGGTACCATTCACTCCCATTATAAAACTTGGAAGATAATATAACTCAGATTGTGTTTGGCTGAAAGAAGAAAGTCATATACACCTAGGATGGCTTGAGGGTGAGTAAATAATGGGATCATTTTCATTTTTGGATGAACTAACCCTTTAAGTTTGCCTTTTTCTTTTTTTTTTTTTTACATGTTTGGTGTGGCATATGCCATTAATGGCTGAACTTGTTAAGCCTGTACAATCACTTATGTTGATTGTTGCCTTGCAATAGCTCATGCCTTGTGTCAGTGGGCAGTAAAATCACTGAACCCAGTTTAGGAATGAGGGCAGTGACCCAATGAGGGTTAAAGTGAACCTGTGAAACTTGCTCAGCCAGTTCTTCACAACTCAATCATTTGCTCAGCTCGCAGATTGCATCTTAGTGTGGTGACGCTGTATAACATTCATGGAATTTCAGTCTGTAAACTTTAATCAAATGGTGACCAGAGCATTTTCATCATCTTTTTTTTTTTTTTTTTTTTTTTTTTTTTTTTTTATTATTTTAAAGCAGGGGTATCCAATCCTGTTCCTGGAGGGCCACATTCCTGCAGAATGTAGCTTTAAATGGATAGTTCACCCATAAATAAAAATTAGCCCATGATTTACTCACTCTCAAGTCATCCTAGGTGTATATGACATTCTTCTTTCAGACGAATAAAATCAGAGTAAAATGTCCTGGCTCTTCTAAGCATTAGAATGGCAGTGAGTGGCTGTTTCTGTTTTGAAGTCCATAAAAGTGCATCTATCCATCATAAAAGTAATCCACACAGCTCCAGGGGATGAATAAAGTCATATTCATATAATCCATCCAAATATCCATATTTAAAACTTTGCACACTGTAATCTCTAACTTCCGCTAACTGTCGTACACGCGTTCATGAGAGACTGGTGTTCCAGCTTATGACGAAGGACGCTCCGGTGATATGCTTTTTTTATTTAATATTTGCGAGAACCTAGTTTTGTTTTGCTCTATCCTCTGCGCTTCCGCATTCATCACCAGAACTTACACTACGCCTGCTTCCTACATCATATGTTGGAACGCCAGTCTCTCGTGAACGCGTGTATGACAGTTAGCAAAGTTAAAGATTACAGTTTGTAAAGTTTTAAATATGGATATTTTTCTTAGACAAACGCATCGCTTCACTTCCCCCCCGGAGCCATGTTGATTACTTTTATGATGGATAAGTGTACTAAATGGACTTCAAAACAGAAACGGCCATTCACAGCCATTATAAAGCTTGGAAGAGTCAGGACATTTTTTAACATAACTCCGATTGTACCAGCTAATCAAAGTCTTCTGGATCACTAGAAACTTCCAGACTGGTGTGTTCAAGCTAAACCCTGCAGGAAGGTGGAACTAAAGTATTTTAAAAATTCAAATATTACATTGCACTATAACTTGGCAGAGTTTTTTTAGCCAGGCTTGTTTCTTTTCTTAAATATATTCTACAAGTTTAAAGGGTGTGCCACTCAGCTGACCAGCGTCAGAAGTGTTGTTCTTTTAAAACTTGCTTTTCCAGTATGCATAAGACTGATGAATCACAACATGGTATTCTTAAACACAACTTCCTATCTGTGCTGTCAGAGCATGTATGACATTAATGATTCCGTGGCAGAATTAAAGGGAAAACCAATGAAGCAAGAGATAATTTTTTACTTTGTTTGTGGCTCTGCAATAGTGGAAAGTCTTTCTCGGTCATTTGGCCCAGGATTGCAAGCATGAGATGGCGCAAGCAGGCTTTTTCAGCTGGCTTTAGTCAGACAGAAAGTCCGCCTGTCACGACTTCCCACATTCCTTATTAAACAATAGTCAGTTCTTTCTTAACAACCTGAATAAAGAGATGTAAGTGACACTCATACAGTGTAGCCCACATAAGACGACAAGAATTGAGATGGAGAATTTCCACTTCTACAGTGTATAGTTTAAATAACCTTTGGTCTGCTCTCTTAGTAAATGGTTAAGTAAAATGTCTGTATATGTTCTGTGTGAAACTCTTGAGCTGGACAGCTGTCTTTGAGTGGGCAACACTGAGCATTGAGTTTTCAGGTTTTATTTGTGGGTTTACATAGTAGTAGCACGGACAGCATGCTCTGCTTTAGTTGGTAGACAATAGTAAAGGTGTCTCTGAAAAGTGTCTTTAAATGAATCCCCTTTAATGAACCACGGCTATTGTACAGCATACATATAGACATTTTTGGATGTTGCATCACAACTTGTGCTGCATTTGGAGTATTTTGTGCCATTAACATTGTGTTTTTTAAGGGATACTCCTTGATTTATCAACTGGGGTCATATGGATTCCTGTCATATTTACTTTGTGTGGTTTTTGAAGCTTCAGCTTTGGGGGACCTATAAGGTCTTATGTGGACAGAGATGGATTGTTTTTCTAAAAATGTTCCTTTGTGTGAAGAAACAAAATCATATAAATCTGAGACGGCGAAGGTGAATAAAATATTAAAGCATTTGTATGTTTGTGTGGAGTATCCCAACCCTATCTCATGGCAATTCATACGTATTTTACGATGTGGCTAATTCGTTTGACCTCTCTCGTACGAATTTGTATGATTTTTAGTAAATCGTATGTATTTTACTAGTTGAATTTGTACAAATTACCTACCCCTAACCCCTTCCCTAAACCTACCCATCACTGGAGTTTAGACAAATCGTACAAATTTGTATGAGTGAGGTCGTAAAAAATTAGCCACCTCATAAAATAGGAATTGGTCGAGCGATATCGTTGAGTATCTTGAAGATGTCAAAAATGTTCAACTTTTTCAAAACTCATATTGAGACCCCTGTGTTTTGTTCCATTCTGTTGCCTACTTGTTTTTGAACACAAGAACATGTCCTAAGCGACTGTCCTTAAATAAATGTGTCCAATCATGGGCCAGTTGAACCCAAATTCAGCCTTATTCATATTCAGGGTTTTAGACCAGTTAATCAACTGCCTTTTGGGCTACTTGTTGATTAAAAGTTTTGCACATCTCTATTTTTTTTTTTTTTTATCACCTCCACAGGCAGTGTTTATATCTAGAGATTGTTGAGCAATTTCATGGACTTGTAGCATTAATCTAGGCTTTGTCCAGTTGGGAATGCATTGATTGTCTGTTTATTTATTGCTGCCTATTGAAATTCAGAGTAATGAGGTTGTTAATGAAGCAACCAGGTGGCACATTGGCAGGGCACTAGCTGCTCCAAAGCACACATTCAGCAATCCGATTCTGTTGACGCAAACGGTGACCTTAATTTTGTGTCAAGCAAAAGTTAACCAAAGTGTCCCCAATGTCATCCGAGGCCAATTTGGACAGAGCTCTTCCTGTGAGCGTCAGCCGTTTCTGCAATCTGCCAGGAGAATAGGTTATTCTCTAAACAAATTCACAGAGTGTGTCCCTGTTTTTCACCTTTGACATTGTGTCCCAGATGTTATTCTGATGACTTTGTCCAATTTGTGGCATGCAATTGCTGGACCATCTTTATTAACAAATGAATTATTTTGTTGATGGATTTTTGTCTTCATTCATCCTCATTATGGGGGAGATTCATGAAATCGGTCATACAAGTGTCCTGCTTTCAACTTCAATGATCAGTATCGGTTGATTTAAAAGCAATTATTTTCACTATCGGCCATCAGCCGATGATCAGGGCCGATTATAGCCTGTCAAAGAGGGCAGAAAAACTTGTCAGACAAAAACTTGTCAACTCCTACTATGTGTGAAGAAAAAGTCTTGTTAACGAGACAATAGCACAATAATAGTAAAAAAAAAAAAAATTGTGGTGTTAAAGCAGGCTCTATTTGATCCTATGAATCATCTCTAGTTCCATCCAGAGTTCCCAGGTTTGTGGTTTTTCTCTACACCAAACATGATTTGTAGCACTCCTCCCATTCAATAATCACAAAGAGCTTTGTGCTTACGAAGATACAAAGTCTCAGCTTTCAAATTCTATTTTATCACAAAATTCAAACAATAAATGGTGTTTGATACAAGTTGCAGCACGAAAAAAAACATGCATGAACATCAGAAGGTATGTTGAAAGATACGGTACAGCTTACTGAAATGCATCATGTCATGTAATCGCTCAATCTGTATTTCAACTGCAGGAACACGTCAATAAAACAACTTGTGAACAATATGTCACTTAACATTGCATTTACCTCAGGAAAGTTATCCAGTGTTCATTATTTGTTATCTATAAAAAAAAAAAAAACACTAAAGAGGATTTTTTTTTTTTTTTTTTTACTGTTAATTGCATATGTATGCTTGAATAAATTTGTCATGAAGATTATGAAAACTACCTTGTGTGCAACCTTGAGTTGCATACAAACATTTCAGTTTTTATTTGTGTAATTATTAAATTTGAAAATAATAGTTTGGTCTGCGTTGTTAATTTTAACCTCTAATATTATAGTAATGTATCAAATGAGAGGGTTCCTGTATAAATTACAGCATTAGTTGGTTTTTTCGAGAAAATCAAAAGTATCAGTATCGGCAGATATCATTATTATATTTTTATTGGTATAAGACAAGGTAAGTGCTTTTATGTGTGAACGCAATGTTTCTCAGGGGAACACAATCATTTTGCAAGAGAATGCAGAGTTTGTTGGGGGAACGCAATGCTTTTGCAAGAGAATGCAAATGTTTTGTGAGACAAAGCAAAGTTTCTCTGAGAAACACAACACAACATATGTTTTATTTTATTTACAACATTTAATTTAATAATTGTTCCTACCATTTCAAATTTCTCAAATCATCATGAACCAAAAAATCATATTTCTTTGGAAGAATTCGGGGTCTGCCTCTCCATGTTCTGAGCTTATGTTTTCTGCCTAGAAAGAAATGGGCCACCTGTCCATTGCTTTTGTCTCAAAAAAAGACAAAGCTGAGGCCTTCAAAAACTGTTGAATGGTCCTCTGTTAGCATGAATGCACTAGACATATCTGCAGGCAAAATGGAAACTTGCTGAGCTGGGGAGAAATACCCGTCCTGTAAACCTTTAGTCCTGGGAGGGGTGTTACACCTTTTCTATCACACCATTTGAGCAAGACTGTCTAACACCTGTTGGCGTCTCAGTTCTCATGTTAGGACAGGATTGGAGGATTGTGTGACATCACCGGTACAACTGTGGTTTTTACTAAATCATGGGATGATGGACTTTTAAATACTTTGGAAATTTGCTGAGCTTTCTGCAGAATTGTTCAACCACTGAATTATTGAAAATTAATGCCAACCTTGTGGTCGCAAACTGGCCATGATGCAAAGCATTTTTTAGGTTTTCATCCCTAAAATGTTCTTACCTCATTGATTAAGCTTAGAAACAGCCCAAGCCACTGTTAGTAGTTTGGAAAATCTCTGGATAGCTTGTCATCAAATTTTCTTGACCACTGTCTTGTCTTTTGCTGGTTCTTTTTCTCTGGTGTTCGCTGTATTCAGTCTCCAGCAGTCTAAAGAACTAAGCTAAAAGCCAAGTGATTTTACAAAGTGCAGGATTCATGAAATGACAGCATCTCTGAATGATTATGCCCTTAAGCTAGTTTACACTGTTTGCTTCCGCTCTTAGGTGAGCTATATTCTCTACTGAAGTGATCTGTATGCATTAAAGCTATGAGACAGAGCGGTGACACAGACATACCTTTATAAACCAGTCAATAAAGAGCTGGTGAATGAATCCATCCTCTTTTGTCTTGCAGGCAATATCCATATCAGATTAGGTGAGGCTGTTTATTGTCAACTATTAACTCAATTATTTGATTCTGTCCAGTTTGAAAAAAGGTTCTATCCAAAAGTATTCTGCAGTTCACATGAAGTGAACGGACCAGACTCTTCCCTAGTTTTGTTTGTTTATTCCGTTTTGATGATAGAGGTCAAACTGGGACACATTTACATTTTTTAACCCTCTATTAATGTTGCCTCCCATTTTGTTTCACTTTGCGAGCACATGATGCAAATGCAATTGTTTTTTTTTTTTTTTTCTTGTAAAAACCCATTCAGCCCCGTCCACATGCGTTTATCTGTATACATATTAGCGTCTCGTCCAGACAAATCCGGCATTTAGGAGCCTGAAACCGGTATTTTTTTTAAACCAGGTCCCAGAGTGGATAAATCTGAAACCGACACCCTTACGTTTTCGTGTGTACAGCCAATCCGTATATTTTGTGAAACGATGATGTCATCACACCACATCCCGCACGTTAAAGACTAGAAGGCGATACAACTACGGGCACTGGGCATGCGCACATCAGTATTGCGTCATTTAATTACTGTATTTGCATTATTGCAAGGGTAGGTTTAGGGTAGGTGTAGGCATTAATAAAACACAATCTGGTAAGTAGCAAATTTATTTATTGTTATTTTATCGTGAGATTTTGCCTTACATCCTACCATTGCTGTACCCCTTCTAGCCACAACTCTGTTTTTAGTGTATTTCTGTGGCAAAATTACAGCGCCACACACTGGTCTGGCATGTATACTACATCGTTTTGAGTCGGTTTCAGCGGTTTCATGTGTATGCAGATATTTCTTGAGGCGAGGAAAAAAAAGATCAGATAGGGAAAGCTCTGGCTTCATGTGGCCTTAATTGATTCACTTAACTGAGGCACAACATAGAATATCTGTACTAAAATATGTACGCCTTACTGTATGCGAGAGACTTCCCATGAATTTCTTGCCAGGTATTTTTTCAAGGGTAGGTTACCAGGCCTTTTCCCAACCTTCCCCATTACATGGCTTGGGACGTTCAAGTCATGTTGTAAAGATCGTATTTACGAGTTGAACGCACAGGAATGCCACCACAAAGTCGTAAATACCAGTGGGAAGTTCGGGATTTTCTTAAAGCCCCGATCTGTACGAGTTGGGGGTGTGTCAGTAAGAAACATTGGGGAATCAATGGATACATTGTATGTAGTTGACGGTAAAATAGTCAAAGTAAAATATAACAGGTGTTTAGCAGTGAAACTGTCAGGCTTTGTCATTTATATCAAAGTAAGCTAGCATTGTAATATAACAATCAGCCTAATATCTAAAGATATAGTTTACAGTGGCTTCATAGATTAATTAAAAACTATAAGATTAAAACTCACCTGATGCGCATTCTTTGTTCTTCATTTTCTATAAGCAGATTTAACAGACCTTCCTGTATTTTGGTGAAATTCATTAAAAGAAGGTACACTGCCATCTTGCTCCGACCAAAGAGACTTGAACGCACATGATGTCTTAACACGACTTCTCACCTCGTAAATACAAACATCCCAGGAGGCCTTGAACGCATCATCACTCTCATACACACACACACACACACACATTCACAAATTAGCATCTCCAGTTCACCTATACTGCATGTTTTTGGATTGGGGGGAAACCCCCACACAGACACAGAGAGAACATGCAAACTCCACACAGCTCGAACAAGGGACCTTCTTGCTGTGAGGCGACAGTGCTACCCACTGAACCACTGTGCCGCCCATCAGTGGATATACACTATTTATATGTAAATTTTTACCTAAAATTTTGTTGTTAATTTAAAAAAAGTCAATGGAAATATTGTGCCAGATATATATTTTAATAACATTTTAAGTAAAACGTAAATAGAAAATGAACTAAGAAAATAATTCTATTCGTTTCTGTCAACAAACGACCCTCCCAGTTGGAAATTATTTTATTATTAGGTAACACTTTATTTCTATTGTCCCCTTTAGACATTCTACTAACTATAAGTGACTAACTCTCATTAGCGTATTAAGCTTGGTACATACTCCACAAGAACAAAGAAATGTTTTCGTTTTCTTGAGGTGGCAAGAACAAGATCAAAGTTCGTTCTGGCCAGGACATTCCATACTTCACGAGAAAAGCAGGTGCCGAACATGTCCGTTTCTCTGCATTATCCCCACCCGCTTAAAATTTCGGACCAATCACATAATAGTTCTCGGACACCCACAAGATAAAAGTTCTGCTCAGGTGTCGAGAACAAGCTGCCAGATCTCGTGATAAAGTGACAATACAGCGATGTAGTTATATGATTTCACATTTTTAGAATTCAACAGCATAGATACGGCACGTCTTCCTCTGCTTGTAAACAAAGTTCCTCGCTTCCGGGTCATGTGTCAGAATGCCGGCTGTACGTCATATTCTCACATCTACACACACTCGTCGCTTGCACACACTTGTCGCATCATAAAATTATTGTAGAACCACTGTAGTGAGATGGACTTTTTAACGACGTCTTTAGTACCTTTTATGGGTCTTGAGAGAGGATATGTCTTTGCTGCCAATGGAGGACTTTCTGAGCCATCGGATTTCAACAAAAATATCTTCATTTGTGTTCCGAAGATGAACAAAGGTCTTGAATGACATGAGACAGAATTTGACAGAATTTTCATTTTTGGGTGAACCTTTTAAGGTTCTGGTTAATAGAATAAATTGTCATACAGTCGTGGTAAATATTACCCTTAGTAAATATGATCAAAGGCTGTGAAAATGTTGATCTTTAATTAAAAAAATCTAACCTTTCATTGAAGTAAAACGAATTATTTCACATTATGAAATAAATGTTTTTCTCTAATACACTTTGACCACAATTATTGGCTCCCTAGACATTCTATATTCCCCTTCATATTTACAATTTTTAGCACACCAGGATGACTAGGAACATGACATTATCCAGCCATGATGCCTGTTTCACAGGAGTATAAATATGAGGAAACGCAAAGGCCAAATTCCCTTAATCATCTATCAAACCAAAGAATATAATTCTGATATGCAGCAAAAGATTGTTGAGCTTCACAAAATAAAAAGTGGCCATAAGAAAAAAGCATAAAAAAATTCTCAATTCCACCATCAGTATTAAGAGGTTCCAATCAACAGGAAACATTATGAATGTGCCTGGAAGAGGACGCGTGTCTATATTAACATATGTCAAAAGTATTAACAATGCAGATTTATTTTCACAGACTTCTTTGTTCATATTTACCAAGGGTGCCAATAATTCTGACCAGGATTTACTTATAGCAGTGGTTCCCAATCCTGGTCCTGACACCCTTTGTTCCCTTGTTCCTAATACTGTTAGCAGTGCCCTTTGAACTTGACAAATTTTCAGTAAAGCTCTAGATGCATTTGTGGAATGAAGTGAAACGCTCCTGCATCAGTTAAGGACATACCCCTCATTTAGCTCATAATTTTATATCAGCAATCTAACCTCTCCTCCATCACAAACAGTTTTCTACTCAAAATTCAAGTAAGAGTGAAGGGAATGTTTTCTTCTGAGTAGAGGGATTCACAAGGGGGTAAAAGATGAAAGTTGCTCTTCAAGGGGGTTGGGGTGCTTTTTGTGGCAAGCTCAAGATTAAGTCTCAGAATCCGTCAATTTTGCAGTGCAAGCAAGACTGTTAAGTCTCTTGTTGCTAGGATACCATTTTTTGTGTTTTTGGAGTGTGCACTATCCTCTCCCACGGTATTGTCACTTTGCTATTTTTTTTTTTTACTTCAAAGGAGGTCAAGGCTTGTTTCAGTCCCTCGTTTATGAATAATCTCGAACAATGAATAGAACAGCAGTTGCCTCTTAAACGAAAGTACATTTCTTGCTAGAAAAACAAGCCTGAAATGGATATATAACAACACTCTCAACAGATTTGTCTGTTCACAGAAAATGTCCTTATGCCAGGGACACTGTCCCTGCTGTTCTAAATTCTAGGAATGAGGGTGTTACATAACCCACACTAATTGGGAAACTCGTGAATTCGGTGGAAGATATCACCACTGGTTGAGCTCAGTTTTTTCTTCACCACAGATGTGTCAGTCAGGGCTTTGCAAAAACTGCACTGAAGCCGTTTCCATCAGATGAAGTCAGAGCTTGCCTGAGGTCTCCGCATTGCGGTTTCATCTCTGGCTCCACCAGTGCGTCTCATAGCTGTCCAATGGGACCAGTTAACGCTTGGTGGTCATAGATTAAAAAGGACAACAGCTCAGGGGTAGGTACTAAGACAATTAAGTACTAAGATACTTGATATGACCTTTTTGTGTTAACTACCAGAACCTGTAGGTCCTGGATCTGGTGTAGGGATAAGCCATGCTTTTAAAATTCACACCTCCAATATCTCACAAGGCCCCAGGGAAATGGATGGAGACTGCAGAAACAGAAGTCATGCTACTGCATGCACATGCACTTTTATGTTCCGATAGATCTTCGGCCTTCATGGAAAGACATGGCTTGGAGAGGGATGCTGACATGGCTGTGGTTCATTAGCATGTTGAAGTAATGTTTTTCCAGGGTCAGTTGCATAATATGTGGGAAGGAAACCTGACAATAAAGCATAAACATAGGATCTGTTAAAAATGCCCAAGCTAAGGTCATAGATTTATGACTGTTTTGAACTATAGACTTGAATCCAGCATTGTTAGACAATAGTTTATGACTTCTAGCTCTTTGAGAATATTTTTATTTGTGTAAAATTCAGACACATCCTCTAAATTAAACTGAATTGACATAGGCAAACAAAAGAATCAACACTTGCAGAATTCTAAACGGACCTGCAGTTTACTTTGAGTGCTAGTCTACACATGATTTACATTTACATTTATGCATTTGGCAGACGCTTTTATCCAAAGCGACTTACATTGCATTCAAGGTACACATTTTTACATTTTGTCAGTTCTTGCTTTCCCTGGGAATCGAAC
The DNA here is from genome assembly GCA_018749465.1 of Paracanthobrama guichenoti. Taxonomy (NCBI): domain Eukaryota; kingdom Metazoa; phylum Chordata; class Actinopteri; order Cypriniformes; family Gobionidae; genus Paracanthobrama; species Paracanthobrama guichenoti. Next base: position 17,756,820 of record CM031962.1, on the reverse strand, counting down.
CCATGACCTTGGCGTTGCTAGCGCCACACTCTTATTGTTTGAGCTACAGGAAAGCTTAAAAAAAAAATTAAAACATAAATGTAATGGCTAATTACTTGAATGTTGAGTTTTCATAATTTCAAAAAGTGTGGTTGTTCACACTGTATGTAGTATGTTAAGCTTCCATTTTTTTTTTTTTTTTTTTCATTCTTGGATATGCCCAGTAACCAATGCTAAACATTTTAAAGGTAGTGTGTACATTTAAATCATTAAATTATTGTAACACATTCTGTTTTTTAAACCTCAGTGGGACATGTCCATATTTAATGGGATGAACAACACTTGTGGTTAGAACACCTGTGTGAACTTGAGGGGAACTGAATTTATACATCCACTAAAAATTATTTTGACACCAGTTGGTTGAAAGTCTTTGCAGAAATGGCTCAGATGTGAAGATAGTTTCAGATTGTTCTGAAAAAAGGACTGACATCATTTGTTTGACACTTGCTGTGATTAATTATCTAGAAGTGTGAGTAGTACACACTTGTTCATTGGACACCTTTCCGCTTTATGATCTTCTAATGAGCTGCTAGTCTTCTAAAAAACATTCAGATTGTCTCAATTAAACGCATTCAGAAAGATTGAGTTCTACTCTCAGTAGTAATGTTCCTCTAGAGAATCTACTTCTGTCTACTTTTACTATTCAGGGATATGTGGAAGTTTTGTTTTGTTTTTCAAGTGGTGTGAGAACAGCAGTAGAACTTGAATAATCCCCAGGTGCCTTATTAATTGGAACAGTCCACTGCAAGCACCATACATTGAGATTGTTGCACAAAAACAGGCATTTATAACTGTTATATAAACCTACAGTAGACACCAAAATGTTATGAAATGTATTTAAGAATTTAAAGGACATATTTGGACAAGCTGACACATGTTATATACCTTCAAGTCAAATCCCTGGGAGCCATTGAGAAGTCAATTAAGTATTTTTTCTCTCTCGTCTCATGTTTCTTGTTATAGGCATCTGTTTAGCCTAAGAAAGGGAGAAATTCTTGTTCTCAGTGTAAGCAGGGACTCGAAAGGACTAAAGAAACCTTGTCTAAAACTGGATGATGTCAATCAATTCCCGTAAAATTAATTATTTTGGAGTTTCATGTATAGAAAAGGAAGACATCTTTATATAAAGAAGACTACAGAGACTTTAAATTTGCCATGTTGGTTTTTGGAAAGAAGATTTAATTAGTGCATTTATGATTTGTTTATTCACACTTGGTGGACATGATCACAATGATTCATGTGATCATCTTCTGTTTTTTGAACAGGACAGAACAAAAATGCCATTTGACCTAACATGACATTTGATTTTACATGAAACACAAAAGAAGGATAAAAGTTTCTGAAGCCATAATAAAATAATTTTGCAAGGAACAGATCAGCATTTATTTTCATATTACTTAACTAGTGATGGAAGACATTATCTACGTTTACATGGACTCTTGAAATCATTCTGACTGATGAATCTGAACATAGCGTTTACATGATTGTGTGTGTCTATATGTGAAAAGCTTCAAATCTTTTGACATGTTCACATTTAATATACAGTTTCCCACTGTTGCCGTAGACTAACCATCATTTTGCCATTGCTTCTTTTCTTTGTTTTAAGCAGCAGATTTAATATGTATCTCTTTTGGGTCCTGATTAGGAGATGACGAGCACATGAAGCTTTGTGCCGTGAAGCTTATATTAATCAAGCAGTAAAAACCCTCCCCACACCTAAAACAAGGCGTCTGAGGATAAGAGTCTGAAGCAAAGGGCTGCTGGGGCGACATTGTCCTGCAGCACTTCACAGACGATGAGTGGAATAAGAATTTTAGAATTACTTTTTTTTAGTCCGATTGCAAATGGATTATTAGGGTCCATGTAAACCAAGCAGCAACCTCCCCCAGTTTCTCTTGAAGCCAATATGGAAGTGACTTAAACTGCAATTCATCGAATCGCCCCTAGAGACAGGCTCCAAAAGGGAGCAGAATCTCATTGAGCCCCATTTTAAAATGCCCAACTTTACAGCAGAAAAAAACATGTTTACAGTCTGGTAGAAATTGTTGTTTTGGTCTATGTGGCAAATTTTGCCCTTCATGACAACTGTGAAGGGGGTGAATTTTTTCAACTCATTCGTTTACATTAAATAAATCCTTAAATATTTTTTAATACTTCTGCATAATTAAGAGCATGGCCACTTTGAGTGACAGGTGGATAGCCGTTTGTCTGCTGTCTCAGTCTCATAGCGCGTCACTCATAGTGACGTGCTGCCAAGACGGCAATGGCCAACCTTACGCTTCAAAACTGCTCTTCAGAAACCTATGGGTGACGTCACTGACACTAGGTCCATTTTTTTTTTTACAGTCTATGATGTAAATGCAGCTATTTACACAAACTGTGCTAATCTACCAAATACAATCGCACAACCTCCAGTAAATATCTCATGACCGCTGTCACCCTCAACTCTGAGATCATATGGAGTCTGTGGGTCTTTTTGACTTGCTACATCGCATCCACATTGTAAAATACTTTATTTTTATACTTTTTTCCAGCAACCTCTGCAATGTTAGTGGTCCATGGTGGAGGAGGAGAAATTTGTACTTTCCCAGAAACAACACAGATAATTGAAGTTCATGTCTTCCTAGATAAACACATTGGCGTCTTGGGTTACATAAGGGTTCCGCCTGCCAGTGTTGAAAAACTTACCCTTTACCCGTTTTAGAGGATGCATTGAAATTCTGAGGCTTGTGGTGTCAGCGTTAGTTAAAACTGTGTGGAATCCGCTAGAATTGTACCGCAGCCACCCACCAACAAACAAACAGCTTAAATACTCCAGTCTGCCCTGTGTCTGTTTGTCTGCACTTAAGAGAATTAAAAGTGGAAGGCAAGTCTACACGTGATTTACATGTGAACGTAGTGGATAAGCAGGTAATTTTTTAATTTTTATTTACAGGTTTCTTAATTACCATGTTCAACGAAAGACAATGTCTGGTTTGTCACACCTCATGTGGTGCATTCGATCTAGTGATGGACCAATATGTCATCCAGGTTGATTCATCAACAGTTTTTATTTTATTTATTTATTTATTTATTTATTTATTTTTATCGATTTATCAATCACATCACATTCTGAAATTCATGTGAATTCTTCAATTAAATGTCATAATAAGCATAGCGTATTATGATGATAATCAATTTGTAATAAAAATGTTGTGTTAAATTGGAAAACTGCATTATACACACATTTTTCCTCAACACCAAAATGCCAAAATGATCATGGTTACTACAGTTATGTTACTACTTAAATAAAATAGTCACTGCTGTCATCAAAAAAGGAATTAAACCACATGTATCAGTTTGGATTGTATGCAGTGTTTCCCATTAATTACCTAGACTTTCATAATAAAATAGAGTTTCATAATGAACCGAAAATATTTTAAAACTTCTCATAATTGCATAAAAGGTCTGTAACGTTTTGCTCCATTGCTTTGGCAAAATATCTGTCAAATAAACTAAAATCGAAAGTACGATATGGCTTTATGCCCTTACCAAATGTTCAGCTGTACGATGTCGGAGTCATACACTTGTTTCATGTAAACTGAATGGAGAAGAATCTCTTTGCCCTTGTTGATCTTGGCATCTGGTAGTAAATAAAATATTTATTGGACATTTGTCGTAGCTGTGATGTGCTCAGCTGTGCCTCTGAAGGCCATCTGATGCTGTGATGTGTCTTCTGTCCCCCAAGGAAATGTTGTTGATCCTGCCATGGTCTCATGTGGCCAGCACTTGCATGGTCATGGAGCTAGTAGGCCTGAGGGATTATGAGATAATTTTTCTAACCACTATGTTGTTAGAAGACAATTTGATTGTGGAAGTTCAGGAAACAATGAAAGTATGTGGAATTTTATCAAACATATCTGATATAGCTCATCAGCTTCAGTGGTCTGCATTGGATATGTTTGATGTGGAGACATCCTAAGTCCAAACTGTTTGGGGGCCATCAGGTGTTAAAAGAACACGCTACTATTTTTGAAAATAGGCTAATTTTCCAAGTTATATCATTGTGCCGCTGCACCCATGGTATGGCAGCAAAGTTCCTTGATTATTACGCAGGAATGAGAGTATAGTTCTTAGTCATGTCGGCCTAGAAAATTGCAACTTTTCATTTTCCGTCAACCTTACACAATGTAACTACAGAAGAGTCAAATTTTAAATAGGTTTCAAATTAAAAATATTGAAATTCTTTGTTTTTTGTTTTTTTGAGCAAGATGCTAACGGTCTAATCAGATTCAATCATCTATGCTAAGCTATGCTAAAAGTGCTACCCCCAGACCCGGAGATCAGCTGAATGGATTTGAAAACGGTAAAACTCAACTGTTTAACTCTAGGGGAGTTGGAAAATGAGCCTATTTTCAAAAATAGTGGCATGTTCCTTTAAGAAGCACTGTTGCTTTTCAACAATAAAAAAACAACTTTTACACCAGTCAAACAAACCAAACTCTGGTGCCAAACAGACTGTTTAAAGGCTCTGGTAAAAGGAAAGTTTCTGCAAGTTCCAAAAAAGTGCTCACTTCTCTAACAGTTTCCTTTCTTGTCCAGCTGCATTTTGGTGGGCTGGCCTGATCTTGGTAGTTTCTTCTTGGATGCACCATGTTTTTCACAGTTCACTTCACATTGCTTCAAGGACAGATCAAAGCTTTACCAGTCTTTGTATAACCTTCTCCAGCTTTGGTCCTCTGAACAACAGGTAGTTCCTTCAACACATGGAAATGAAAATAAGAGGTTATGGAAATGCTGTATAATTCAAAAGGTCTGGGAGCCCAAGCTTATAAATGAAATTAGTGTAAGAGTTAGAAGACTTGACCTCACTCATCTTAAAGGTGAAGTGGTAAGTGTATTATTTCTGCATCATTAGTGGCATTCAATGGAATGACTAAAATAACGACTTTTCAAACTCCACCCATCTGTCACTGGCCTCACAAGCAGATGCTGGTCTGGACAATCAAAAGGTTTAAAAAACCTTCAAAAATAATTAATTGATGAATTTTGCAACAGTTATTTTCCTGTTCATTTCTGTAAAGCTGAAAACAATTGAAACAATCTGTGTTGTATAAAGCGCTATACAATTTATTGTACTTAATTTGAAAATCAACCTACAAATGACTTATGTCTTACGTAGTTGCCTCCAAATAGTAGACTTGAATAAGTATTTCAACATCGACAATTTTACAAACTTCACCTTTAAACACAAGACATAATTAATGCCCTGCCTAGTTTCCTAACGGAGTAAATAAACAGCACTTTTGTCTCCCTGAGGAGGCGACTCAGCTCTGAGCAAATGGCTTCATTTGTATTTGTGTGCTCAAGTAAGGATCAAGGTCACTGTTGCAGTCAATGATTAAACTAAAGACAACACTTCTAGCTGAGGTAATGATTGAAGGTGTACTGTAACATTGTAACTTGTTATTCAGTCACTTATTTTGATTCAAATGGATAGTTCACCCAAAAATCTAAATCCTGTCATCATTGGATGAAATGACATTCATGTCATTCTGAATCTGCATGACTGACTTGGAACTTCTTTGGAACACAAAATAAACAGTTTTTGTCCATACAATGAGTCAGTGGGGTCTTGTGTTTTTTGAACCCCAAAGTCTTTCACTGTACCACTTTGATGGCAGTCCAACTGTATGTTTATGTGACCAGTTCTGCACCGGTGAGACTTTGTCGCCAATCATTTGTCGCTACATTTGCTGCATCCCATTTCGCATACTATCCGTCCTAAATAGTATTTGAAATTAGAATTAGTGAGTTCCAAATTGTATTATATTGAAATGAGTATTCCAAAAGATATCGGATGGTCTACTTTTTCCGATTACAATCTGAAGTGCAGATCCGTGCACACTCTAATGGCTAATATTATCCACAACCCATTGCGCGTTGGACGAGAATTCAATTAGAACTAAAAACTACAAACGTGCCAGATGTCTGACAGTTTAGTAGAGAGGTAAAGGGGATTGAGGGATTAATAATCAGTATCTAACCTGATGAAAATATATTTATTCAGTGCTGTCCACATCCATCTGCAGCAGCATTGCAAACTTTTGTAATGTTATGTTTGGTTATTAACTTTTAAATGCATTATTATGCAAATTGCAAACATGAGGAGAGTTCTCTGCATGAAAGACTCACAGCTGGCAGACTTAACGTGCTACTGCATTTCTCTCCTAAACGTTAGGATTTAATTGATTGTGGAGGATATGATTGACAGGGCAGTTAAAACGGTGACAGGAAAAGGATTTTAAAGACGCAATTATGACAAAGTAGTATGTCCCAAAGTTTGCCTACTCTTCTGCTACACACTCAGAAGTATGTACTTTTTCTTCACAAAAGGAGTACATACTTTTAGGGCGTAGTGTAAGGAGGCGAATTGGGACACAGCAATTGTTTACATTGTGTTGTGTAGCCCTAGCTCTTCTGGTTTCTCTTTTTTTAATTGGCGACTACAGAGTACTGCCACCTGCTGGTATGAAGAGTTTTTTCCTCTCAAGCAGGCAGAGGATGTGCATGCAGTTGGCTGTTGGCTCTAGTGTGGTGGTGAGTGATTTTTATCAGGTAAAAATTGTGAAATGTGAAAAGGGATACCACGCCTCTCACGCAATTTGAAGTATTATACATGTTCCAGGTTAAACTGTTTTTTTTTTTTTGGGGTCAAATCCCCAACAGAGCAATACTAATAGTGAAGCATGCTTTAGCAAACCCCACTAATAAGCCTAATGGATCCCAGTCTAGAACCTGAACATGAACTCTCTCGCTCTCGCTCTCTCTCTCTCTCTCTCTCTCTCTCTCTCTCTCTCTCTCTCTCTCTCTCTCTCTATATATATATATCCATTTCTGTCTTTCTCTAACATTCTTTGTTTTCCCTTATCCTCTGTTCATGTTCCCCATATCTTGCAGTGAGACAAGATAGCTTGTGCAAGATTAAGCAAGATTTGTTCTCACTTTCTTTTTAGCCAAGTTGGAATTCTAAACTCAGACAAACAGAGTGAACTTAAGTTTATAGACGGTCTATAGCTTTTTTTTCTCCTCCCTTTATTTCAAGTTTCATTGTCTGCCGTGCTGTAGTTTTGTAACAGAATGAGGTCAGACAGTATGGAATGAATTATTTTTGGGACTGTTGTTTCTGCTTGGACTGCCACATCTTGCAGCAATTGATCCAGCAACTTATTGCACACACCCATTTAAAGATTTTGCTTGGAGTTTTTTCCTCCTAGTTTTTCCCTTTCTGTTTCTCTACTTCAAGACTCAGAGTCATTCACACACACACACACACACAGTTTTTGATTTGTATTTAAAACACATGCTCGCATGCAGTAGGCAGCGCCCACAGTGTCTTGCAACAGATGTTCAAAGGAAAATGATCGACAGCATTACTGTTGTCTCATCAGCGTGCTTCCAAGAAGTCAGAATTCATTTCATTCATCAGTTCTCTCAGAACAAACCTTGAAACATTAGTGGGATTTGGGTGTGACTGCTGTTGGAATGGGCTGCTTCTGATGACATGAAGACAGCTTAACATTTGCTACCCATGCGGCCTATCCTGAAGATTCCCCCGTGAGCCTTGTGCCGCAGTGGCGTCTATGGAAGTGGGTCATGGCATTGCTGATGCGATTGGAAGCGACAAAGCGAGAGGGACAGACTAGCTACCCCACCCCCACACACTCATCCACGTTGTGCCGCCACACATAAACACATCCATGTCAGTTCACTGAGCTAACATGGACAAAATAGCTGATCAGCATGTTAGATTCTGTGATGTAGTAAACCAAACTACAAGATATGGCCTACATTATGTGCAATTTTATAAACTGCAACAATACAGACCTACACACCCAACAATACAAACACAAAAATACAACTTTTTTTGAAAATAAAATAAAACCTATTTTGCTGATTTGGAAGCAGCAGAATAGTTTAAATAATCTTCAGAAACTCAAATAGTCGGTGTGTATAAATTAATATAAAGTATATATGAAAATACTCGCATAACTTTTTGAATTTGTTACATTTACAAATAAGTATCCACCTTAATTAACACAGAAGTAAGCTATTTAATGTGAATGTGTGAGACTTCCAATTAATTTACCAGTGCGTGATTCTGATTATAATAATTAAAATAATATGATAACAAATTATATGTGCAATATCAAGCAGCATAACGAGCTGTTTTTGTACATAACTGGAAGCCTTGCATATTCAATCTGCATATGGCTGTGCTTCTCTTATGTTAAAAAAGGTGGATATATAACAGTAAAATTAAACAAAACAGTAAAACAACAAATATTCGCAAACAGGATTGCAAACGTGTGTGGTTGCAATGACAGCTCTCGACCTGTGGTTAGAAGCATAGTTTCTTGTTTGCATGATGTGGACTTTATAAATCCTTATCTTGAGCAAAATAAGCAAGCTGACATTTAGTACAATCTAAATCTTTTATTGCGAATGCATACAAATGTCATTTATGTCTTTTAAGTTTGTCAAGAGATTTAAAGCACCTTTTTTGAAGATTGCGCATGTATGGACGTGCTCTAGTACATAAGAATGAGCCTATTTGAATCTGGAAATAAAGCAAAATTAAGCTAAGAATTAGTCTTCAGGTGCCATGTCCATAATTTATAGCAAAAAATCTAGCATGAACTCAATCTCAAAATAATTTCATTAAAAGCAATTATTACTCCACCATCTGCGTGACATCATTAACCAATGTGGTTGAACGACAGATTTCCGACCAATACGTTTTCAGGAAACAGTCGTGACTAGCTAGTTGATTTCTTCAATGATGCAACGTACTATGGTAGTTAAGCAGCGAGTTACGTCGTTGTACTGGAAACGCACCCCTTTAACTCTGATCACATCATTATCTACATAACACAACTGATTGGTTGCTGTTGCATCAGCGGTGCAACATTCAAACAAATACCGGTAGTGTTGCTGTAGCAGTCTTTCAGAAAGCATTTTCAGAAACCCTCCACCTTCCCCAGCTCCACCTGTATAGATCTGCTAAAGGGGTTATTTCAGCAGCATGTCTTACATGCTCACAGCAAAGTCTGTGAATGCATTGGCAGTAGCAAATATGGTACTTGCTCTACAGCAGTGGAGCAGATCTATTCCACCAAGACCAAATAAAAGAACATTGCCATATGCATTACCATGCCTGTCTCTATCACCATACCAATCTCCTGAGAGGTGTCATGACAGAATTAAAATTATCTTCATTGTCAGTTTTGATCAATTCTTTTGTGTGTTGTAGCATGGAGAGAGATGTAATTTATTGTAAAGAAAAATAAAGTGGAAGATAGTGGCCACAGAGCAACACCCTTGAGTCGCATTAAACTTCACTGTCTAAACTTAAGTCTGTCTTAGCACCTGACATGGCAACCTGGTCACAAATGTGTTGTTTATAGATTATAGCAATTAGTTGTTGCAGCCCTATTATGTATTGCATTGTATAATATGATGTACAATACTGCACTGTGAGTATAATAGTTTTGAATAAGAAATACTGAATAATACAAGCACTGGATATTGTCTTGAATCAGGCCTAGTGGGTTTTGGGAAGACATAATATAGCCATTTCAATGTTCGTTGTCTTTTGAGCTGAATCTTATAGCAAAAGTTCAGTTATGTTGTCCTCACACCAACAGCTCTGATGACAATACTTGAGGCTGAGAGTGTTTAGCTCCCCTTAATGATGAAAACTGAATGTTTATAACTGCTTTGGGGTTGTAGAGTCATATTTTGGCAATACTTAGTTTAGAGTTCAGTTCTCACTATTAGGTACTTGCTTATTAGCATTAATTTACTAGGATATTGACTGTGTATTAGTACTTATAAAGCATATATTAATGCCTTATTCACAACTATATTCTACATCCCTTAATTCTACCCTATACCTAAACTAAACACCTATTTTTAAGGAATTATGAGTTAATTAAGGCATAAGTCGTAGTTAATAGTTATTAATGGTGAGAATTGGACCTTAATCTAAAGTGTGACCCATATTTCTAATATCTGGTTCTGGCTGGAATGGTTTTTGATAGTGGGTGGATCTTTTCACTTGGACACTGGTCCAGGGGAATTTGTGGATCGGAGTTGATTCTTAATCGGCTTGGCCCATGCTCATAGTTCAGTCAGCCAGATGAAGTTAGATTAGAGTGTCACTAGGGATTTGCAGCCGCCCAGCCCTGCCTCACTGTCCACTGCTGAGGGTTTTACTCAGACACAGCAGTGGGTTTAACTTTTAGGCTAATAACTAATGCCACCCATCTTCTACACCCTGGCATATAAAATTACACTTTTATTAGAGGAAATATGACAACTGAACATAAATGAAAGAATAAAAAAACTAAACAATTACTCCTTTTATAATCACTGAAGCTGTCTGTCAGTTCAGTATGATACTATAAAAGAACAATGGTACATTTAATAAAAGTAGAATATTTACATTTTCCCTGTAAAAAATAGTTTTTTTGCACATTACTGGTGAAAGTTCACTTAATTTACATCTCAATTGAAGCTCAGTGCTTTACTATCAAATTTCCAATAAACAAACATGTAATATTATTAGTAACTGCACTTATTAATGAAAAACAACAGCAATTTTATGGTTAAATAACTTTGATTAAAAGTCCTCCCAGTGCTTCCAAATCAAATGCTGGCGCCACCATCTGTGGAACTTAGTGGCACCAGTGCTACTGCTCACAAATGTTAGTCTGGAGCCTTGCTGACCAAGTATTGGTCATTTGAAGGTTGAGCAGTGAGCTTATTGGCTACTGATACAGCAGAAACTAATCAGCTGTTCCCTATAGAGAATGCTGTGATTGCAAGCACACTGAGTTAAGGACCTATTAGCCTGTGCCATCTAGAGTTTCATGACAGAACTTTGTATTTATCATTTACTTAATCTAAACCATGTAACCTGCAATCTTATAATTCAGTATTGGGACCCACTTTATATTAGGTGGCCTTAACTACTATGTATTAACATTTAAATTACTCAATTGATACAATACACTTATTGTGTACATACATGTTTTTACATTGTACTTACATTTTTAAATATGCCTGCATGTAATTACATCTGTAATTACATTTATAATTACACGGTTGACACTTCCCTTACACCTAACCCTACCCATACCACCACACCTGTCCCTAACTTTACCCGTATCCCACCTCGATATCAGCAAAAGTGTTCCCTTTCAGTCGGTCACATTCTACATATGTCCGAACTGACTGACGAATTGGGATCTGTTTTCAGAGACCAATCTACTTTGAGTGATTAAAAACAAGCCAGTGGACACTAGCATGCAGTTTGGATGATATTATGCACTGTAGATGATGATAACTTCAAACTCTTTGCACTTTTTCTCTGAGAAACTATTTTTCTCATTGCTCCACTATTTTTTGGCAGCAGCATTGGGGGAATTGGTGATCCTCTGCCCATCTTGACTTCTGAGAGACACTGCCACTCTGAGAGGCTCTTTTTATACCCAATCATGTTGCCAGTTGACCTAATAAGTTGCAAATTGGTCATCCAGCTGTTCCTTATATGTACATTTTAACTTTTCCGGCCTCTTATTGCTACCTGTCCCAACTTTTTTGGAATGTGTAGCTCTCATGAAATGAAATCCGTGTGCCATCGAGGGGCCGGCTGACAGCATGGGTTGTCACGGCAACCCAGCGCGTCACTCAGCGCTCTAGATGCGCTGTCGAGACTATGAAACCTCAAATGGGGTTGAGTCCCTTTGCCTATTCCCTGATCTAGTTCCTTTTCCAGAAAAGGGCTACTTCAGCTAATAAGCCTTGGTGAGGGTTACAGTGGGGTTTCCCTGCCAGGTACATCTCCTTGGGCCCCCACTCTTCTATCGCATCACAAGCATACTGAGACTGTGTTTGTGGGTGGTTCATGTTCTCTCATGAGAACATGACCACGTCGGCACGCTGTTCGTCTTGCCTTTCTCATAAGGGCTTGAGCATTCAGCACACTGTGTGCCATTCTGATGGCACTGCTCACTGTCTCACATGCCTGCTGGTAGCTTACAGGTGGGATTGCTGGTTCTTAAAAAAGAAATGGGGACCTAGGACAGATGTCAGTTGCTGCATCGGAGAGAGGGAAATCTGGAACACTAAAAGGGCCATAATCTGTATAAGTGTTTTGCCTCTCTCGCTACCCTCTGTCCTGCATGCACGAGGGTAGTCCCAACCCAGGGGTTATGCAGGAACTGCGTGCGGTAATGGACCTCGGCAACAAAAGTCACCGCACACTCCCTGGATCAGGTGGTGTCCACACTAGTGGTCCAGGGCTAAACCTGGCAGATATGCTTGAGCCCGACAAAGTTCGGTTCCTCAACGCCCCTGTCTGTCAGGCTGGCCTCTTCGGCGACGCCATCGAGAACTTCGTTTGCTTCTGGGACACCAAGAACTGCTGGGTGGAGGCGTAAAAAACAAACAAACAAAAAAAACATCCTGTCCCAACGACCAGCTGCTGCCTCCACCCAGTCGTCGGCCGCAACACCTTCGCCTGTTTGTCGCCGAGGGTGTCCCCCTGCGTCTGCCTTTGCCCCTGCTAAAGCCAAGCAGCAGCCTCCACCCGGGCAGCAGGTGGCCGGGCACAAGGGAGGCGCCCAACCCGTCCAGGGTCCCGCGAAGTCCGCTCGCAAGCGCAAGGGCAAGCGGCCCTGAAACGGGTAGCCTAGTGAGAAGGGGATCTACTCTCGGGGAGGCGGTGTCCGCACCCCTTCCTCCCCCAGAGGAGGACTGGGGAGAGACTAGGTTTTGTTCCTGCCACTGGCTCTCCGGAGTCCAGCAGTACCCACATTCTCAATAAAAGAGCAGTTTCTTCCCTCCCTGGGCCCAGAGAGGATCAAGTTGGCAGTGTGTGATGCCCCTGCGCCTTGTCACTCATTTTCTCCCCTCCCCCTTGCCAAGGGGCAGCAGTGTGGGCACCGAGGATGCCACCAGGCCTTCTCACCCACACTCTGCCCCACCTTGGAATGCTCAGACAACACTCCGGGCTGCCTCCGTCTGTGGTGCCATTGGTCCCGCTTGTTCAGTCTCTGGGGTCCTGGCTAGAGCTCCCCAGGCCGTCTCGCTGGCTCATCCATACCATCAGACTCGGCTACACGATTCAGTTCGCTCGCCTATAAAATTCTTTCAGAGGCTCCTGTGGCATATGGCATCTGCAGCCACGGTAACGCCACTCAGATTACTGCATATGAGACCGGTTCAGCACTCTCAGGAGTAAAACTCCAAACTAACTCTCCTCACGACAGCACCTCCCTGGCCCATTCCTCTGAGGAAGGACCTACTTTCTCAGGGATGGGGCACACTATGGCACCCGCGTCCAGACCTCTGGAAACTCTATGTCTGGTCCCTAGATGGGACGCGGAGATTCTAGGTGGCCTACAACAGGCAGTGATAGACACCATCACTTCTGCTAGAGCCCCGTCTACAAGGTGCCTCTATGCATTGAAGTGGAACCTGTTCGTTGAGTGGTGTTCTTCCCACCGCGAAGACCCCCGAAGGTGTTCGGTTAGTGTCGTGCTCTCTTTTCTGCAAGACTGGTTGACTCCCTCCACCCTCAAAGTGTATGTCGCAGAAATAGTGGCGTATCATGATGCAGTTGATGGTAAGTCCTTAGGGAAGCACAACCTAATCGTCAGGTTCCTCAGAGGTACGAGGAGGCTAAATCCTCCTCGTCCAAACTCGGTACCCTCTTGGGACTTAGCTCTGGTGCTCAGAGCACTCCAGAGCCCTCCCCTTTGAGCCTTTGCAGTCCACTGAGTTAAAGATCCTGTCCATGAAGATAGTACTCTTGGTTGCATTGGCCTCCATCAAGAGGGTAGGGGACCTGCACGCACTTTCGGTCAGCGAATTGTGCCTAGAATTCAGGCCAGGTAACTCTCACGTCGTCCTGAGACCCCGGCCCAGATACGTGCCCAAGGTTTCCACCACTCCTTTCCGAGATCAGGTGGTGAACCTGTAAGCACTGCCTTTGGAGGAGGCAGACCCAGCCCTAGCTTTGCTCTGTCCTGTCCACGCTCTCCGTGCCTACTTGGACCGAACTCAAAGCTTTAGGACCTCAGAACAGCTCTTCATCTGTTATGGAGGCCAACAGAAGGGAAAGGCTGTCTCCAAGCAGAGGTTAGCCCACTGAATAGTGGATGCTGTTGTCTTGGCATACCAGTCCCAAGACGTAACTTGCCCATTCGGGTTACGAGCACACTCAACTAGGAGTGTGGCTTCCTCCTGGGCGTTGGCTCAAGGCGCAACACTGACAGATATGTAGAGCTGTGGGCTGGGCGACACCTAACACGTTTGCTAGATTCTATAGCCTCCATGTAGAGCTGGTATCTTCCTGTGTACTCGCCCCCAGTGGCCAGTAGTGCTAAGTGCCAGTTCTAGTGTTGGCTTGCAACGCCATTCCCGCCCCCTTGGCCAGATACGTGCATCTATTGTCTCCAGTTGTGTTCCCCAGAAATGGCTAACCTTGTCGAGCTCCTCCGTCACCCCTTCGGTCTCAGACGTTGTGGCCGTCTGACGCCAGGCCTGCACCCTGTCAGTTCCGACGTATGTCGAACGTGACCGACTGAAAGGGAACGTCTTGGTTACGTATGTAACTCTCGTTCCCTGAAGGAAGGAATGGAGACGTACGTCCCGTTGCCAGGTGCTGTGCTTCAGCTGAAGGCAGAGTCACTTGCCTCGGCTCCTCAGTTGAAAAGCGATATGCGAATGTGTGAACCACATTCCAATGTCCACTGTCTTGTTTTTAATCACTCAAAGTAGATTGGTCTCTGAAAACAGATCCCAATTCGTCGGTCAGTTCCGACGTACATCTCCGTTCCCTCCTTCAGCGAACGAGGGTTACATACGTAACCAAGACGTTTTGCAATACAATATGAACACAGTAAGTACATTGTACTTATAATATTTTGATGTAAGTACATAGTAGTTAAGGCCACCTAATATAAAGTGGGACCCAGTATTGCATTGGATTATTCCTTTTTGTTTGTTTTTTGTAACTTTTATAGAGCCTTGAATGTTAAGTCTGTGATGAGGTGTATAATTTTCCATGTGGCCTTGCAGAACCATGATGCCAGTCCAGAAATTAAAAGAGTACTCATTTATTGCAATGTTACTGGCACTTTACAGACCACATCAAACCATGAATAATGCATTTGGTCATTTAAATTCTTTGACACTGTGCACAGAGAAAACAGAAATAATCTCAACTGTGTTACCAGAAGGGAGGCTAATTTTAGGCTTAAAGCAATGTGGGATTAAATAAAAACACATGTATGAGAAATTAAGTAGGCTGAATCAAATTAAAAACAACCCCCAAAATAGATCACAAGATGTATTCTCAAGTCTTTAATTAAACTGAAATTTTACCTTGTGATAGTTAGTGTTTAAGCAGGTTGAAATACCAACGGTGTGTGTTTTTTGGGCAGGAGTGACTTCAAAATACTTCACCTGATGTGCTAATTAGTCTTCATGGCTTTGATTGAACAAATCTTTTGATTACAGTACCCAAAAAGATTTTATCAGATTTGTTCATTGATTCATTTAGCTACCCTTTCTTTCATTGCTTGACACTTATGCTGAACTGAAATACCCCCTTTTGTCGAGAAATTGTTGGTCAGCAGATTCTTGTAGAGTGTGTTTTTCAGGTCCAACAAATTAAATGTTCCTTTACAGTAAGTTCATAGCAAAAATTGGTTCACACAAATTTGATTTTTTCTTTCTTTAGATTTCTTTTATTTTGTTTAATTGCCCTCCCCCTTTTTTTGTCTTACAGATGCATCCTCAAGCTACATTCGCCAGCTGGAAACCAAGGTCCGGATTCTAGAGGACAATAACAACAAACTGCTGTCACAAGTAAGTACTGAGTTAACAACATGCTTTCTTTCTATAGCACTTGAAAATACGATTAACTAGACCTAGATTTGCCGTCGGGTGCCAACCCTTAGTGGTGGCAGTTTGGGGTTACGAAAGAGGCAGCCAATCTTTAATTCATGGTGGGTCAAACTGTTAAATTGGCACATAGCATCCCCTCCGGCAGGAAGAAGGAGCAGCTTACCGTCACGCTGGGATTGTGTGGGCATCTCTGAGCGTCTGTGGCCTCAATTTAACCTCTTTCGTGGAGAATGAGTGGGTTTTACCAACCAAAAGAGCATTTAAAGTTCACCTATTTATCCTGAGGGTACCACAATCAACATGCTTATCACCAAATGTCACAAATGTATTCCTCCACTATTGTACAGACATCTACAACAAAACACTTGCCGTCAACCCATCCAGCAGAAGAGCATCACAGCCCACTCGCCTCAGCACTTGAATAGGATTTTGCTAGTTCTTTCACCTCAAGCTTGTGTAGGTAGGAATAAGATGTGCATATTTAGAGAAGTGAGGGGCAATTACATTTTCATAGCTTCACATAGGTACTGTTGAAAAGAAGCCACCGTGTTCCTTTTTAAATGCAGGTAATAGTGATAGTTCACCCCAAAAAAAAAAATGACTGTACATTACAGGGCTGCTACTACTGTAACAATTGTTTTGATTATCACTTAATCTGTTGATTTATTTCTTCAGTTAATCAATTATTCAGATACAAGGATTGCTGTATTTTATTGTTGTAAATCCTGCCCCTCTTAAGCAATGAGCAAAATGGATGTATTAATGTAGGGTATGTAATATATTAACAGCTTTCAAATATAAACATCACATTATAAATAACAAATCAACTGTTTGTTTACAGATACAAACATTTACATATACAGTCATGTGAAAAAGAAAGGACACCCTATTGAATTCCATCTGATCCTTGACAGGTCTTAAAATTAGGTAAATACAACCTCAGATAAACAACAGTACATGACATATTACACTGTGTCATTTTTTTATTTAACAAAAACTAGGCCAATGGAAAAGCCATGTGTGACTAAGTAGGTACATCCTTGCTGCTTCCATAGGAATGAAGAGGGTAAGTAGCAGTTAGGTGCTGCTAATCAAATGTCTTTGATTAATTGATCATCAGCAAGTGTGATCACCTCTATAAAAGCAGAAGTTTTGGCAGTTTTCTGGTCTGGAGCCTTAGAGAAGCAATTTCCAAACAATTTGAAGTCCATTATTCTACAGTAAGGAAGATTATTCACAAGTGGAAAAGACAGATGCCAATCTTTCCAAGAGGGGGCGTCCCAGCAAATTCACCCCAAGATCAGACCATGTAATGCTCAGAGAAATCGCAATACACCCAAGAATTACACCTCAAACTCTACTGGCCTCAGTTAACATGTTTAATGTTAAAGTTCATGACAGTACAATTAAAAATAGACAGGAAAAGTATGGCATTTTTGGAAGGAGAAAGCTTCTTCTCTCTTTAAAGAACATGGCAGCATAGCTTAGGTTTGCAAAGTTGCATCTATACAAACCTCAGGACTTCTGGAACAAGGTCCTTTGGACAGATGAGACCAAAGTGGAGATGTTTGGCTATAATGCACAGAAAACTAAACTCAACACAAACACCTCATACCAACTGTCCATCACGCTGATGGAGGGTTGATGACTTTTGGCTTGTTTTGCAGCTACAGAACCTGGGCACCATGCAGTCACTGAGTCAACCATGAACCCTTCTGTATACCAAAGTATTCTAGAGTCAAATATGAAGCCATCTGCCTGACAGCTAAAGCTTGGCTGATATTGGGTCACGTAACAGGACAATGATCCCAAGCACACCAGGAAATCTACAACAGAATGGCTGAAAAAGAAAAGAATCAAGGTGTTGCAATGGCCCAGTCAAAGTCCAGACCTCAACCCGTCTGAAATGTCGTGATGGGACCTTAAGAGAGCTGTGCGTAAGCAAATGCTCGCAAACCTCAATGAACTAAAGCAACGTTATATAAAGAAGAGTGGGCCAAAATTCCTCCAGAACGGTGCATGAGACTGATACTGTCATACAAAAAACAATTCCTTCAACTTATTGCTTGCAAAAAAAGTGGCTCTACAAGCAACTGAATTATATGGTTTGTCACCCATGGCTTTTTCATTTTGGCTTTATTTTTGTTCATTAAATAATGACGTGTAATGTCATTTGTTGTTGTTAATCTAAGGTTGTATTTACCTCATTTTAAGACCTGCTAACGACCAGATGATTACTATTTTCGCTGTATTTTACTGTAATTTATCTTTGGTTTGAATATGATTATAATGCCATTACAGTACGTATATCATTGTAGGATTAAAATTAAATAATTAACATTTTTAAAACTTTTTCCTTTGTCTAAAGTTTTTATATATATTTTAGTCAAAATGATGGATGAAAGAAAGTCGTATATATTCGGATTGGCACTGTGGTGCATAAGTGATGACAGAATTTTAATTTCTGGGTGAATTATTCCTTCAGTCTCCAGTGAGAATAAAAACACTGTGTGGGCACTAGAAATACTGACTACAAAGCAGTTCTTATGAAGGCCTTTGTAGGTAGCATTCATCACAGTATTCATAGAAACAAAGCCGAGAGTGTTAGCATGGCCAAGGGCTTGAAAGAGTCCTTGGATCTGCAATAATTCTCTCTTTTAATCATATATCCTCATTACGTTTTCATTGCCAGCCCCCCTCTGTCTCACAGTGGAGGTGGGTGTATCAGTCGGTTAAATTGTTGTGTTTCGAGTCACAGCTATTTGAGTCTCTTTCTCCGAACATGTGGAACGTAGTGCTTTGTATGTCTGAAAGCATTTTATCCCCAGGATGGAAAGCACTTTGTAAGACTGTGATTAAAATGCGAGAGAGTTACTTTCCCCCTCTGGTCAAATGAGAGAAAACGGTTTGCGTCTCATCGCTGTAGTCCTCTGAGAATAGTGAATTCACTTGAAGCATGATTAATTCAGAGGAGAGCTCAATCCTTCAGAGAACGCTGTCCTGAGCGCACATGAACTGAGCTGAACTCTTGATTTCCCAGGATGCCTACACTAAGCTTTTCCTAAAAGCCATTTCAGCTGTTGTGATAGATGACACTTTGGTTTGTAACTTACTTGTGACCCTGAGATTGAAAGGTATGTTGTCATGTAAAGGCCCAATAAGTCTTTTGCTGACAACATTGCATAACTCCCTAAAGAAGTAACTAATTGCATTACTTGGTTACTTTTTATGGTTACTTTTGTGTTACTTTGTGTCACCGGCTTGCTTGTGTTTTTTTGTTTTTGTTTTTTTACTAAATTAAATAAACAAATAAGTAAATTCTATTTTTTATAGCAAATTTAAAGGCCCTTTTACAACAAAAGTGAAATGAATAGGAAATGAGAAATGCAAATTCCCTCCTGTACAGTAGAGGTCACAGCTCAAACAAATCTTTCAGCAGTGCTGCCATTCTGAATTGCAGAAGAATATAACGCAGGAGAAGTTCAGCACTCTTGCTTCTGTAATAAAAACAAAAAAATTAAACATAAATGTGATGTTTATCTAAAGTCATTTTTGCTTATTAGTACGGTTAAATTGGATCATCAAAGGTCAGCAGCAAAGACATTGGTAAATAAAGCGAGATTAAATGCATAAAATATATTTGTGTGATTATAACATATTTAATTATTCAATTAATGGGCTAATCTAATGTTTTGGAATAGAAGCAAAATTTTGGTGAAAGACCCCATGAAATCAACAAAATCAATATATCAAGTCAAGTCAACTTTATTTATATATCGCTTTTTACAATGCCGATTGTTTCAAAGCAGCTTCACAGTGTTAACAGGAAAATAATGCAACAGAATTTGATTCGGCTGTACAGCCGCTCTGGTGAAAACGGCGATGTCATCCAGTTAATTTAAATTATCATATAGTGTCAATGCGGGCAGATCGGTAATATAGTTGAAATTTAGGTGTCCCCATCTGAGCAAGCCAAAAGCCAAAGGCAATGGTGGCAAGGAACCAAAACTCCTTCAGGGCCAGAATGGAAAAAAAAAACCTTAGGAGAAACCAGGCTCAGTCGGGGTGCCAGTTCTCCTCTGGCCGACGAACAAATAGTATATGATTATGATTCTGGCAACATTACAGATCAGAAGTCATATTAGATAAATAGATATTCGTAGCAGTATAATATATGAATGTCTTATGAATGAATATCAAACTGAATGGCATTGAAGAAATAAAACAAGTTCTGAAGTTCATTTGACATTTTATTCTAAAACAATAGATATGGTGTTCAACATATTCGTAGTTATTGTGGTGAACAACTGCGGTTACTTTGACCTGTGTGAACCTGAGGATAACTTAATTCATCCACTAACACCAGTTAGTTAAAATTCATTAAGAAAATAGAAGTGTGAAGTTAGTTCTGAGAAAAAAAACTTTAGCATCTTTTGTGTGGGGTGTCAGTTTGATATTTCGTCATCTAATTTTATGCGTGACAAAAGTGTTGAAATAGGGGAGACAGGGTATAGTTGTAACACGGGGAGAGTTGTAACACTACCAATTCCAAGAATCACGGATAAGATAGGAGTCATATGACAGTTTCAGTTTCCTCTGGCTTCCTTTACGATCCCACATGGAGGTTTTCCAGTCTGTGTTGCTATCTCTCCTGAAGCTACAGAAGAAAATCTAATTCTGAGGTAAGAAAGTAAAAAAAAAAAATATATATATATATATATATATATATATATATATATATATATATATATATATATATATAAATATTTTATTTTGTTTAGTACTTCTACCGTTGCAGATAATGTTGTATGAGTTATATCAGCTCAAATTGTAGTTTCTCTAGTAAAGATTGGTGTATCAACCTCCTGCTAATTTAAAAGCACCATGCTAATACAGCTAGTTAAACAATGGGTGACAGTGGTGGGGTAGGTTGTAACGTGTTTTGAAACAACTATCCACTTACATACAACTAAGAACATTTTTGTGATTTTTAATCATTCTACAGAATGCCTATTTTTATGTTAATTTTCTCTTGCTCTCTCTCACACACACATACACACACACACCCATATGAATGTGCAGACATGCACAAACAAACGCACATGTGTGTATGCACAAACACACACTATATGCACATACACTCCCCATGTTCACACATATTTTATTGTTGCAACCATTCATTTAAAATAAAACTGTTGTTGTGGCATATCACTTGGAGTACACTTAGTTTTGTGCATTTTGTGTACCTGTTACAACTTACCCCAGTATGTGTTACAACCTACCGCAGTAGTGGGGTAGGTTGTAACAAAGCACCGATTAGTATTTGTCATCATCTCACAAAGTCTGTGATATAGTTGGAGAAGTTTAAATTGTTGCCATTTGTAGTAGACAAATGTGAGTACTTTGCCTAAAAGTTTCAGACGTGTAGTTATAAAAAAAAAGGGGTAGTTTTAGGTGCTGAAGAAAAAAAGTGTTACAACCATACCTGGTCTCCCCTACTTTTTGGGGCCACTGTATATGCTTGTGTACTCCTAAAAAATGTCCAAGCAATCTTTATAGCTACATTATGCATATAAAATGTACAGTCTAAATGAAAATGTCCCTACCTTACATTTTATTTCATTTCAGCAATGGATGCTGTGGTCAATCTTTAAACAAGTAAAGTACAAAGCAGAACCAAGGTCTTTAAAGCCAGAACATCCATGAATTACAGAATCGTTTTGTTTTGTTTATCCTGTGTAAAAATCTGTTCAGTTCTTAGCTTCTAGTACAAAAAAAAAAAAAAAAACACTAGCTTTATTTTCCTTCTTAAATTTCAACAGGTGACTAATAAATGGGCCTGATAGTCTTTAAAGAGATCTAAACGGATTGTGCATTTCATTCAGAGTTAGGAGGTTAAATTTGAATGTGGTGACATCAGATGACATGCTAATTTTGAATGTCCTGCATAAACACAGATAGAGGTCCAAACACTGGGGCTGCAGCTGGACTTATATAAGTTGTTTTAACCCTCTGGTACTGTTCAGACATTTTTAACAGAATTTGTTTTTGTTTTTTCAGAATTTTTTACTTTATCGGAATAGTATGAAACTTGGTAAAGGTTTTGGCTCTTGCTATGTGAAGACACAAAAACACACACACACACACACACACACACACACACACAAAAATCATGGACATGATTCGAAAAAGTTAAATGGTCCTAAAACAAATTGTCACACTTGCACTGTTTGCAATTAAAATTTACCGCATTGGAAATAAATTTCATCTAGTAGAAACATTTGGTACTGCGTAGAAACAAATTCTTACTGAAAGCAAATTTTTTGAGATATCAACTTCAAATTCGGACAGTCATTTTGTTGATCCTGGAACAACATTCCTGTCCAAAAATGTAGTCCAAACCCTATCCCTACCCCTAAACCTAATCCTACCCATAATTTATCCCTAATATCAGAGAGGAAATGATAGGTGAATAACACTTAATGTAGAAGCACCTAACCATGGTTGTAAGCCAAAACTTGACATAAACTGTAAACCTGTCCTTCAAATCTGATTGGTTGATTGGAATGTTGTTCCATGATCAACAAAGATGTTGATGCATTCAAGATTTACAATAGTTTAAGTTGGAAATTTAATATTGAAATTTGAAAAAATAGACAAAAGTGATTTAACAGGTAATAAATGGATCATAACTATTCCATCAATATAATGTAGTAAAATAAAAATATTAAATAAAAAAACTACACTAAAATATAGTATATTGATTTCAATGGGGTGCTCATCGGTCAAATTGCCATGTGAGCAGCAACAGAGGGTTAACACAAAAGTGTGAAGTCCAAAGCCTAACTATTTGAATAGGCAATCTATTGATTATGATGGATTTGTTTAATTGGTTTGTGAAATGTCTCTTGTGTTCTCCAGCCCTGTAGCCGTTATAGCTTATCAAAGCTATCCATGAAGGTAACTTTACCACACTTTTGCTCGGTGGTGGTGGAGCTCTATGTCCTCTTAGCTCTCTTCTTTCTTGTTTGTTTGTTTTTTTTTTTTTTTTTTTTTGTCTCTATAGTTCTCTAACTTTAAAAGCTGGTGTGTAAAATGGCATGCTAGTCTAAGTGCTTGTGCTAACATGCTGGGCTGTGCTCGGGGGCTTCTGGCGCATGAGCTCATATGCTTGTCCCTCTTTCCGATCTTATCATTTATTCAAGCAACACAGGTAGTGCAGCGTCCATTTTTCATGTCTGACAAACTGATGGATGTAAAGATGAGTATGAACATATTTTAATTTTTAATAAATGCCCCCTTATATGTCTTGGCCATCGTCCCATATCTTCTCTAAGAAAATGCACCACTCTGTGTTTTAGCACTGTCTGTCAAGCTTGAATCCGGTCGAATTGTATGACTGACTAGTTTTTGGGTTGTCTGACTGAATGAAGAAACCCTATAATTAGTCCATCAGACCTCAATCCGACATGTGTAAAAAAAAAAAAAAAAAAAAGAGAGAGAGAGATTAGAACAGAATGTAGCACCTTTGTTTAAACAAATGTACATCAATTGACAATAATTTGTTGTTGAATGTGGTGAAGCTGTTAGAGTCTAGACAGTAATTGACTAGTCTTTTGTTGAGTGACAGAATGATCCTACTCATCTCTAGCATAATGGTAATTAAATGTGCAAAAAGTCTTGTCAAATAAGAAACAATGCAAAGTGTATATGTCTAGTCAGGAATAACTGCCTTACCATTTTGATTTGTTACTCTATTGTAGTCAGATGTTTAACTAATTACGTATACAGTCAGATGAGGATTTTTGGCCCTTCAAACAGGTTGCATTCTGGCAGTGCAGGTGTGTCATAGGGTGAACCTATTTCTGTTGCCACGGTGACGAGAAATAACGTCAGTCAACAGGAATTCTGACACTCCCTCAGTGCATTCAGGCTCATTTAAAAAATAAACAAGATTATAGACAAAACATAATGCATAATAGAATCACTTTTGAAGTGCTTCTCGGAATTTTGGACACCACTGCATATAATTCCATTATATAAATCTAACTTAACCATACAGTTTGTACAACAAGCTTAAATTTGTCCCATTCTTACCTTCTTCAGTAGGTAACTAAGCACAAACACACCCTGGTTTTATGCCCTCTGTAAGCTGAATAGTTTTCCTTAACTTTCTAAAAAGAAAATGACATCTGTCAGCAATTTTAGAAGAAACTGTATTAGTAACAAGGTCATTTCTCAACAGTCAAAACTGTAGAATGAAGAGAGGATGAATATCCTGAAGAAGGATAGAAAACTCTCTAAGGATAATGATTATTTAAAGGGGCTTTATGTAAAATTCAGAAACCCTTGTTATTAGCGACACCGGTGGCCATTAAGTGAACTGCAGCCAGCAACTTACTGCATACAAGAGACTTACATACAAGAGAGTGAACGTGAGACTGGCTCCGATATACTCACGGCAAAGTTCTTTTTCGTCTTGGCTTAGAAGTAAAAAATAAGTTGAATGTCCTAATACTGTATGTGCTTAATAACACAATAAACACACAATAAAAGATGAGGTAATTAAAATTACACGGTTATGATAGTTTGTTTATGAAGTCCTCATGAAATCAAAATTGACCCCATTTACTTTGTTAGCACACATTACAGGTCTTAGGGTGAACAATTAATCCGTGCAAGTTAATACACAGAAAAAAATTGTTTGTCGCGGTAATCTTTAATCAAAGTCTGAAAAGTTACTTCCGGTCTGGAAACGGCGTTCCTTCTCAGATTATGTCAGTTTGATGGCTTAGGTTTGAAAATGCGTAACCACTCCCCTCCAACCGTTAGTCTGCTATGAGCGCGAGATGGCGAGGAGGAGTGCTGAAGTAAAACCCTGCCCTCTATTCAATATTCTGTTTCACTTGGAAATACGCCACAGCACTGAAGAAAACTCAGTTGCTACTTCTGGTTCACTGGGACTTTTTAGTGTGTGTATATGTATATATATATATATATATATATATATATATATATATATATATATATATATATATATATATATATATATATATATATATATATATATATAAAATGTGTCACATAAACATAAACGTCACATCATTTGGATTTTCCTGGCTTAAATGGTGAAGGTTTCATTTTTTTAAGTTAATTTTTTAAGTTTCATTACAAGCTGTTCACACATTGGCAATAAAAATAAATTCATACATGAAATTCTATAGCCCCTTTAAGTGGAACTGTAATGTAAGCATCATAGCAATTGCTGTAATAAGTTACTAAACACATTATTATTAGGCCAGATATAAAAAAAGAGTATCACCTGAAAATTTTTCCATTATTTTCTGCCAATTTTGATCAGCATTCTTCATCAAATTCTACACAAACTGCATACAAACAAAATTGTACTTGTCTATACAAGTACATCAGTGCTGCGTCAAGGTGTCCTAACTACCATGAATGGTTTGTGGGCAATACAGTATGTTTAGGTTGCAGGCGAATGTGAAGTTCAGATCTTCCTTGCAGCCACCAAAAACACAGTTTTTCTTCTAAAAGCGAGTGACAGATTTATTTATAGGTCTTTCTTACAGTGATCACATGCATTCAGAGGACATGAAAGCAAGACATTGAAAATGTCATAAGGATCACTGGTGATTAGAGATGATGCCAGCTGGAGCCTGTGGGTGTCTCTATTATAGCAGCATGAAGAGATACGAGCTTACTTTCTATGGACGAGAATACCTACAGGAATGAGAGCAGGAAGCTGTGTGGGAGTTTGTTCTGGTCGGGGGAAGTAATGCTAAGTTCCATTCAGCTCAGATACTCAGAATTCATACTTGGAAAAATGCAAAAGAATGCAACTTTGAAGTCAGCCCTATTTCGATTTTGTCGAGATGCAGGAATATGATTTCACACAAACATAGCGGCAACAGTGAGCATGTGCACAATTAATGATAAACTTTCACTTTTAAAATGCATTAGTTAACAAAGTTCCTACATTATATCACAATAAAACACATCAAATGATCTTCTCTGTTGTTAACACAAGCAAAACAAAGAGCTTACTAAAGGTTTGGGTATAGCCAAACCAGACCTTTTAAGGCTAGTCAGTTCACTCTGCGGCCATCTTGGAAACACTATTTTTGTTCGTATGTAATGGGAAAAAAGACCAACATCTCTTTCAAGGATACGTTTCAATAACATTTTCAAGCTAGCCAAAATCTTTTTAACAATTATTTTGAATTGAAGCAAAGATTCCCAGTTTCTCTTAATAATAGTGGCCTGTCTCCTGTTTCCTCATACAGGTTGTGACTTACAAAACTTTCTCTCACTTTTTATCTTGACACTATTAGTTTTATTGAGAACAGTGACATGTTTTGTTTGATGGAATGTTTAATATGTTCTGAATTACCTCTCTTTTGCTCTTGTGTCATTTGACAGTGTAATCCGGGAGACCTGCGTGCCCTGCGGAAGGGCATGACCCTTTACCACTCGGAGTCACAGCTGTCCTCCCTCCCCCAGAGGCAGGAGGCCCTGCTAAATGTGAGTGATCCTCTCCAAGCCACTGTACAGACGGAGAAATCAATCTAATCATAAGTAACTATGGTAACTGCTATTACAGTATTTTCAAGAATATAAATCACATTCTTATCAAAAATCTCTAAATATAAACCAATGTGTGGCGACGTGTATTACAAAGCATATTTATCAGGCATAACATTATGACAGGTGAAGTGAATAACACTGATTATCTCTTCATCATGGCACCTGTTAGTGGGTGGGATATATTAGGCAGAAAGGGAACATTTTGTTCTCAAAGTTGATGTGTTAGAAGCAGGAAAAAATGGGCAAGCGTAAGGATTTGAGCGAGTTTGACAAGGGCCAAATTATGATGTCTAGACAACTGGGTCAGAGCATCTCCAAAACTGCAGCTCTTGTGGGGTGTTCCCGGTCTGCAGTGGTCAGTATCTATCAAAAGTGATCCAAGGAATGAACAGTGGTGAACCGGCCATGGGCGTAGATTATGCAGGACGCATAATCTACGGGGCGTCCCCATAATCACGCACTTGTCCCCCGCAATTTTAATAAAACGTACATTCGTCCCCCACACTTTTACCGGGTCTCACCAGTCCTAGACGACCCGAACTGGTGTCTAACTGCACGGGAGGCAGGCACGTTAACAAGGACGCTAAAGACAGCATCCACTAACATCAGACGATAGTGCTCCTCTTGACGTCAGGGGAGAGGAGGTTTACTCGCATCGCTCTGACTGGCCTACGTCTGTTACACGGGCAAGTGTGTTTACGCAGAAGCCAATGTGAATAAATCTAGAATTAAATTCAAAGACACAAAATACATGACCTATCATTTTATTCAAATACAAAAATGAGGCGATCTGAACACTATGGAGTACTAACACTCTCGTGCAACACTAATTCATACTTTCTGGAGGGTGCTCTCTCACAGAAAGTCCAAAACGGATTTGTACAAGTAATACCCTGTCACGTTCCAAAGGCATTCAGTGCTGTAGCAGAAGCTTAATAAAAAGAATCGTTAATTATGACTGATGAAACGTGACGACAAACACACGATTGCAACAGTATATGGTTTGTGTTTTTCAAGCCATCTCAAGGTATTTATTGACAATAAAGTATATGAATAATGCAGTGCTAACTGACAGCCTTTTAATGTTTAGTATCTTCTGCTCACCAAGGCTGCATTTATTTAATCAAATATGCAGTTAAAACAGTAATATTGTGAAATATCATTACAAATTATAACAGCTGTTTTCTGTGTGAATATATAGTAAAGTGTAATTTATTCCTGTGATCAAAACTGAATTTATCATCATTACTCCAGTCTTCAGTGTCACATGGTGCTTCAGAAATCATTATAATGTGATGATGTGATGCTCAAGAAACATTTATGATTATTCTCAGTGTTGAAAACAGTTGTGCTTTAATAAAGCATTTATTAAATAGAAATCTTTTGTAATATTATAAATTGTGATCAATTTAATGCATGTTTGATGAATGAAAGTATTAATTTCTCTTTTTAGTCTTACCACAAATGTTTGAATCATAAATGTTTCTTCAAATCATCATATTAGAATGATATATGAGGATCGTGTGACACAGGAATAAATAAATTACAAGTATTTTTTACTATATATTCACATAGATAACAGCTGATTTACATTGGCATAATATTTCACTCTATTACCTTTTACTGAAATTTTTATTAAATAAATGCAGCCTTGGTGAGCTTCTTTCAAAAACATTTAGCAATTGTAATGTTTCCAAACTTTTGATAGGTACTTTTTTTTTTACATTGCATAAAATGCATGGGGACTTAATGCACAATGTGCATGTGTTTGTACTACATAAACCAATCATAACATTTGCATAAAATATAGGGGAAAATATTAAAGTTAGAGAAACTTTATTATCTATCACCAGTGATGTGATATACATTTTTCTTAGGTTAAGAGGCAACCATAAAAATCAACGATATGTACAGCATTACAGCAATCAACAAACATATAATACATTATTAAAAGAGACCTCTTATACATTTTAAATTACAAAAAATATAAACAACAATTGTGCATGATTCTACAACCTACACACAATCACTTAACCTGGTTTAAAATAGTTGCTGCATTGGACACAAAGGAGTTCCTATAAGCCTTCTTCCTAGCCAGAGGAGTTCTAAACCAGAAGCCTGATGGAAGTAGCTGAAAAGCTTCATAAAGTGGATGAGTTGAATCTGTAATAACATAAGCTGCTTTCCTATATACTGCCATGTTGTAAAGGTCTAAGAGTTGAATCTGCGGGACCCCGGTAATCTTAAATGCCTGCTTAATAATTCTTGATAATTTTTTCTTGTTTTCAGCTGAAATTAAGCTATACCATGAAACAATATTAAATGTCATGACTGATTCCACAAGTGACCGATACACTGTTATCATAATATCCTGTCTAACATTAAATCCTTTCAGCTGTCTCAGAAGAAATAAGCGTTGCTGAGCCTTCTTATAGATACAATTCACATGTTGCGCAAAGGACAGTTTGCTGTCAATCACAGTACCCAAATATGTAAAGGACTCAACCTGTTCCACTTCCTGACCACCCCTCAACCTAAGTGGTTCAGAAAGGGCAGAAGAAGAAATTTTGGATGGACGAACTCCCCCACAGCACAGCTCTTTGGTCTTACTTATATTCAGCATTAAGGAACTGTCAAGGAACCATCCAACCATAGATTCAACAAACTTGCCTGTATACTGCCAGGGACTGCTTATCTGTTATGCAGGCCACCAAAGCCATGTCATCCACGCATTTCAAAAGTGGCATCCCCTTAATTCCACATCTAATTTCATTTGTGTATATGGAAAATAAAATGGGTGACAAGACACAACCTTGTGGGACCCCAGTATTTATGATAATACTACTAGATTTGTGATCATACATTCTAACATATTGGGGTCTGTTCGTTAAAAAGCCCTTAATCCATTGTTAACTTGTAGACCTTGAAGACGGTCCAATAATAAATGAATATTGACTGTGTTAAAAGCAGATATAAAATCCATGAATAAAATCCTAACAAGTGAATTTGGAGCATCCAAATGTCTAGTAGCAGTGTCTAAAAGAGTTAGACAAGCATCCTCTACTCCCCTTTTCGACTTGTAAACTGTGCAAACTGGAGTGGGTCTATCCCCTGACCTACACTGGCAGTAAGCTCTCCTGCTACCACCCTCTCCATACATTTACAAAGAACCGAAGTAAGTGCCACTGGTCTGAAATTCTCCATGTCTGTAGCATTAGTTTTTTTAGTTAAAGGAATTATAATAGTCTCCTTCTATGCTTTAGGAACATAGCCAGTGTTCAATGACCATTGGAAGAGCTGAGCCACCATTTCCCCCTAACTGAGCTGAACACTCCTTCAATATACGACTCTCAAGACCATCTGGGCCAGGAGCTTTTCCTGGCTTCAACCTTGAAAGAATGGAAATGACCGTTTGCTCGTCCACCCTGAATGGAGTGGGAGCATTACTGGCATTATTCTGGACCCAGACTTTCTCAGGGCTGTTCACATTGAACCTTGCATAAAAAGTATTCAGTTGCTCCACAAAGGCAGTAGGATCTGAGCACTGCAATATTATTATTATACAATATAAATATTATACATATTAGTGGTTAATCTTACTGAATTAAAAGCAAGAGATGAGATCAATTAAATCTGTCAATTAGACAAGGGTCAGAAAAAAAATGGTATTATACCTGACATTTCTGTCCCTCTCACGTCTGAAAAGATGGCTACGCCCCTGGAACTGGCGACAGGGTAAAGGCTCATTGATGCACATGGTCAGCGAAGGCTGGCCTGTGTGGTCCGATCAAACAGATGAGCTACTGTAGCTCAAAATGCTCAAGTTGTTAATGCTGGTTCTGATAGAAAGGTGTCAGAATACACAGTGCATCACAATTTATAGAGTTTATAAGTTATTCACTTCACCTGTCAGTGGTCATAATGTTATGCCTGATCGGTGTATATATAATGCAGTTATATGTAGTTTGTTTTATACTTTTATTTTCATTCTTGTTCTATTTTCAATCCTTTGAATTTAAAGGATTTGTTGTGGTATGAAGGAAACTAAAATACATTGTAAAAAAAAAAAAAAAAAATATATATATATATATATATATATATATATATATATATATATATATATATATTTTGCATTATTTCTAAATCTAATATTAATATGTGACTAATACACCGATGCAACTTATGTATGAACGCTGAAAAACGCTGTATTATTCATGACAGGCCAGTAGTTGGCGATGGCTACATGCCTATAGACTGAACACGTAATACACATGCACATGACCGTTTTGTAGCTTTTGAGGCGATAATGATATTGTTTTCAAAAACGTGCACTTTGAAACCATTTTCAGGCCCCTAAACGCTGTTGTTTTGTAAATGCACAGCCAAAATGCATAAAAGTTTTTTGTTGAAAATTGTGTCGTCTAAACGCTGCCTAACTTTAACAGATTTGATTCTGAGCAAACAATAGGCTACTGTATATATATTTAATTACTGAATTACTGAACAAACTTTTTGTCATTTCTGTTTAATGATGTTCTGGTCTATAGCAAAAATGTATTTTGGGGTCTTTGTTCCATAAATATTTAAGTGTTTAATTCAGGTAATAAATTAAATGTTTTACATTTTGCAATTAATTAGATTTAAATGTGTAATTATTTGTTACTGGCAGCATCAAAAAATAGCTCAAATATCAATAGAACACACAGAGAATATTCCAAAATGAAAGTTCAGCTTAATCAGTTTGACACTATTCTTGGGGAATAAAATGGAGATCCTTGGTGCGTCAAAACTTTCATCTGTTGTACTTTGCTTTAGGCTTTTCCTGTACGGAACCGGGGGCACTTTTCATATCTTTGAAAACTGTTTGCCTTTAATTGTCGCCTGGAAAATTAGCTTAACCATATGCTGAAAAATCTGATGAATAAAAGGAAAAGCAAATGCGCCTTTAGCCAGTGCACAGGAAGTCTCGCCACTGTGTTTTATGTTGTATGCTTGAAAACCTTGCCATTGTCAGCTGAAATTCTTTATAACGTTAATGCAGAGCTTGAATTGAATTTCTTTAAATTGTTTTGACTCAGCATCTCCTCTGAGAAAACAGGTCAAGGCCCCATTTTATTCCATTTGACCTTCCATGTTTTATAGATTTTTGGTGTCACTTCCAATCAATGTGTGGTTTGAACAAAAGCATTACACATTACCATCACACAGCATTGTTTTGTGTGTAACGCTAAATTATCTGATTGTTAATCAGGTACATAAGGCAGCTAATCTCGTGTCATTTACTAATGGTTTAATTACTTTGCATCACAGAATTAATGATTGTGTTCACCTTTTATTTGAAAATAATATCATGAAATAATATCAAGTAATGAGCTTACTGAAGTATTAGCTGATTTTTTTAAAGTGTTGTGAGTTCCTTTAGAGACATTAGTTTTCTGTGATTGAGAGACTGTTAGGAATATTGCATAATGCGCATTGTAACGTTGATGTTGTGAATATTGTTGATTAATCTCATGCAAATAGGATGTGGCTGAGTGAGCTAGTTAACCTGTTAGCAAAGCAATATTCTACTCTTTTATCTCATCGTACTATGATTGGATTATTTTGAATGATTTTTTTCTTCTAAAACCATTGTTAGTGCATAGTTCTTCATCAACATTATGGTTTAATTGAAATAGTTAAATTATAAGCGTAATGTGCATTTTTCATTCCGTCTTTGTTATTGTAATCAAAAACTTTTTGCCAACAGCTGATTTTCATTTTGAGATTAATGTGAGCTATGTTTCCATCCAAACTTGTGAATTTAACTTATGCGTAACATTGAAACAAAGAGAACAAAGTCATTACTTCCTGGGAAACTGGGAAAATATCTGTAGTAAAAATTAAAGTTGCTGCAATTGAGAAAGAAACTGGCTTTTTTCCTCCATCATGAATGACTCAGAACGCGCAGACAAAACACAATAAACGCTGTCACGTTCTCTTGCTCTCGGATGCCTGGTGTTTGGGAACGCAATCATGTGAGACGCTTCTGGGACAGAATTAAATCAAATCATTCTGATGATAGACATTGGCGCAGGCATTTCAGGATGACCAAACCAACATTTGAGATGATGTGATGTGATTGGTCCGCTGGTTAGTCCATTTATCCAATCACATCCACTGTTGAGGCAAGTTACAAGTTTTTTTTTTGCTGCTCATTGAGGAATTTATTTGGTAAATGTCTTTTTATCGGTTAAAATTGCCTTAATTGAGCGCATACGGTTTTTATGTGCAACTTTAGAATTTATGCTCATCTTGGCTGTCCACCCAGCGTTTTTTATGCGATATCCATCATAATGCGCATACTGGCAGATGGAAACCTAGCTACTGAAAAATATGTAATTTCTGTATATAGTAGAAGCATGCAAAAAGAATTCAACCACAGTTTCGCTGTCTAAGGGACAATACCAGTTTGTCCTCTGTAGTGAGTTTTTATTAGTCTAAATAGAGTGAGAATGACTATATTCAATCATTTAAAAATAGTTTTCTGGTGTTTCCATAGGAACATCTCATAATATGGAGAGTTCCTTTCAAAAGCTTTTGATTGATAAGCTCTCTCATGAAATAGTGTATTAAATACTTATTAGACCATTATTAACACGGCACACAGCACAACACATAAGCGCTTGTCCCCCATCATTCTCCGCTTAAAAACATTTTTTAAATTAGCTGTTTTGTGGTCATCATCAGTATGTATGCAGATCATGTCCGGCTTTCTTCATGCGGTATGAATGATTAAACACAACCAGGGGCTTTCTGTCCTCCATAGCTGTCTGGGATGCTGTGTGCAATTTTGAGCTAAGATGAATGTTTTAGATGGAATGTAGTTTTAATTATGAATGATCCTCATATCTCTGAGTTGAGACAGATAATTACCAATGATGTATTAGTCAATATATCACCAATGTGAACAGGACTACGATGCATATGTGCATGGTTTTTGGTTTGTTTTTTGGTCCAAAATGATCTACCAGCCTAGCCAGGCATCCAACAGCTGGTAGTCTGACAAAAAGGAAAGTCTGTCTACTCAGCAGTCATCTTCACTCCTATGTACTTGAATGGCAAATCATCAGATTCTACAAGACTGTTGGTCACACTGGTCCCACTTTATATTAGACATCAAACAATAAGTGCAATGTATCAAATGATTAATTTAAATGTTAAGGCCAACTAATATAAAGTGTGACCGTTACACTTGCTTCTCTATAGGTTTTTATTTTTTTGGTCACCCACTTAAACCAAACTTGACCCACTAATGACCAGCTATAAACCAATTACCACCTTTTTAGCAGGATGTTTTTATATTTTTAATGTTGTGCCCTTGTCTTTTACAACAACAAGGGCGTATTTTTTTTTTTTTTTTTTTTTGAAAGGTAGTTACAAAAAGGCAGGAGTCAGCCCTGAAATTATAATTTTTAAGACAAACCAGCAATTAAAGCAATGAGTCACAGGACTTGAATCATATTCAACATGTTGTTAAGAAAATGGTTGAAGGAAGTATGGAAATATAGCGAAAATAATATTGTGCTGGTCTAGCTGGTGGACCAGCATAGTCATGCTGTTCTCAAGAAATCTAATATTAATATGATTTTTTGTAACAATGTAAAAGTGTTTATGGTCAATTTGGAGCAATTTTATTCATGCTTGCTGAATAAAAGTATGTGTGGGAGTAACTGACCACAAACTTTTGAACAATAGTGTACACCATATCCCAAAAAAAATATGTACTATGGGAATACCATGGTCTTTTAATCAGAATGTTGGCTGGAGCAAACTGACCACCCTATGCATTCTCTTCTCCAGGGAACTGGAAGACTACAGACCAGTGAATCTTCTCCCTCCACTGGGTTTACCTCATCTGTACAGAAACCTGAAGCTGTGGTTCATGCAATGAAGGTACATGCATTACCACACTCACACATGTTAATTGTCACGGTATGAGGCTGATAACAAAGAGCACGACGAAGGAGATACTCAAAATAGTCTTCAATAGTACCAGGATAGCACACTCTAACACTGACAAGACAGGACAGGACAATGAACAGAACAAAACAGCGAGTACTTATACTAGAACTAAACGAGGGAACTAATAAGTTAATTAACAAGGGCCAGGTGAATGAGATGAATCAAAGAAACACATGGGAAAACTGGGTCAACTGAAAACGAGCAAAAAGAAGGTGAACAGAATGAAAACAAAGACAGAACA
The DNA here is from genome assembly GCA_018749465.1 of Paracanthobrama guichenoti. NCBI lineage: Eukaryota > Metazoa > Chordata > Actinopteri > Cypriniformes > Gobionidae > Paracanthobrama > Paracanthobrama guichenoti. The sequence continues at coordinate 17,721,971 of CM031962.1, read as the reverse complement.
GACTCAGAACAGACAGTTATCAAATGGTGTATAGATAGATAGATAGATAGATAGATAGATAGATAGATAGATAGATAGATAGATAGATAGATAGATAGATAGATAGATAGATAGATAGATAGATAGATAGATAGATAGATAGATAGATAGATAGATAGATAGATAGATAGATCAGGTATAACATTATGACAGGTGAAGTGAATAACACTGATTATCTCTCCATCACAACATCTGTTAGTGGGTGGGATATATTAAGCAGCAAGTGAAAAAAACAAATAATTCCACAAAGTTGATGTGTTAGACTTAGAAGCAGGAAAAATGGGCATGCGTAACGATTTGAGTGAGTTTGACAAGGGCCAAATTGCCCTTGTCAAAAATTACCCGATGGCTAGATGATTGGGTCAGAGCATCTCCAAAACTGTAGCTCTTGTGGGGAGTTCCTGGTCTGCAGTGGTCAGTATCTATCAAAAGTGATCCAAGGAAGGAACAGTGGTGAACCGGCATCAGGGTCATTGATGCACGTGGGGAGCGAAGGCTGGCCCGTGTGGTCCGATCAAACAGATGAGCTACTCTAGCTCAGATTGCTCAAGAAGTTAATGCTGGTTCTGATAGAAAGGTGTCAGAATACACAGTGCATCGTAGACCAGTCAGAGTGCCCATGCTGACCCCTGTCCACCTCCGTAAGCGCAAACAGTGGGCATGTGAGCATCAGAACTGGACCACAGAGCAATGGAAGAAGGTGGCCTGGTCTGATGAATCACATTTTCTTTTACATTTGGTGGATGGCCGGGTGCATTTGCGTCGCTTACCTGGGAAACACATGGCACCAGGATGCACTTTGGGAAGAAGGCAAGCCGACGGAGGCAGTGTGATGCTTTTGGCAATGTTCTGCTGGGAAATTTTGAATACTGCCATCCATGTGGCTGTTACTTTAACAAGTACCACCTATCTTAGCAATGTACACTCTTTCATGGAAAAATATTTCCTGGTGGCTGTGGCCTCTTTCAGCAGGATAATGCACCCTGCCACAAAGCAAAAATGGTTCAGGAATGGTTTAAGAAGTACAGCAACAAGTTTGAGGGTCCAAATTCCTCAGATCTCAATCTAATCGAGCATCTGTGGGATGTGCTGAACAAACAAGTCCGATCCATGGAGGCCCCACCTCGCAACTTACAGGACTTAAAGGATCTGCTGCTAACATCTTGGTGCCAGATACCACAACACACCTTCAGGGGTCTAGTGGAGTCCATGCCTCGACGGGTCAGGGCTGTTTTGGCAGCAAAAGGGGGACCAACACAATATTATGTAATAATGTTATGCCTGATACTATTTTTATATATATATATATATATATATATATATATATATGGCAAAAACTTTTGCATTTAGGCATGTAGACACGGTCAAGAAGACGATCTGCTGAAGTTCACACTGAGCATCAGAATGGGGAAGAAAGTGACTTTGAACATGGTATGGTTGTTGATGCCATACAGGCTGGTCTGAGTATTTCAGAAACTGCTGATCTACTGGAATTTTCACGCAAAATCATCTCTAGGGATTTACAAAGAATGGTAAAAAAAGACAGGCAGTCCACGGCAGTTCTGTGTGTGAAAATGCATTGATGATGCCAGAGGAGAATGACCAGACTGGTTTGACTTTGAGCTGATACAACAGTAACTCAAATATCCACTCGTTACAACCGAGGTCTGCAGAAGAGCATCTCTGAATGCACAACGCATAGAAGCAGATGGTCTACAGCAGCAGAAGACACCGGTGCCACTCCTGTCAGCCGATAACAGGAAACTAAGGCTACAATCACACTGCCTCACCAAAACTGGACAATAGAAGATTGGAAAAACTTTGCCTGGTCTGACAAGTCTCAATTTCTGCTGCAACATTCAGATAGTAGGTCAGAATTAGGCATAAAAGCATGGATCCATCCTGTCTTGTATGCATCCTGTCTTGTATGAATGGTTCTGCTGGTGGTGGTGTAATGGTGTGGGGGATATTTTCTTGGCATACTTAGTACCAACTGAGCATCGTTTAAATTCCACAGTATTGTTGCTGACCATGTCCATCCCTTTATGACCACAATGTATCATCTTCTAAAGGCTACTTTCGGTAGGAGAACACACGGGTCACAGAGCTCAAATCATCTCAAACTGGTTTCTTGAACACAACAATGTATTCACTAAACTCCAATAGAGCACCTTTGGGATGTGGAGGAACAGGAGATTCACATCATGACAAATCTGCAGCAACTGCATGATGTCTTCATGTCAATATGGACCAAAATCTCTGAGGAATGTTTGCCATGAATCCATGCCATGAAGAATTAGGGCAGTTCTGAAGGCAATATAAACATTAATCAACAGCCATCAATATGTTAAACAGAAGCTAAAATGCATGAGAACCAATTAGGTTTGTGTTCTGAAAAAGAACAAAAGTCTTAAGAGTTTGGAATGAGTAAATGATTATAGAATCTTTATTTTTAGGTAAAATGTCCCTTTTACTAAGGTTTTTTTTTTTTTTTTCAATTATAAAATGTATTATCAACATAATAATTTGGGAGAAATGTTAAGATAAGATATTTGCTTTACTATTTGTCCTTTTGCAAGAAATGATATTAGCAGTTGTACAGAATGTAGAGTGACTATATGAGCTTGTTTAAAAAATGCTCTTGACCATGTATTAACAGGTTCTGGAGGTCCATGATAATCTGGACAAGCAGCTTCCAGAAGAAAGTGAGGAAGACCTGAGTGAGAAAGAGAAAGCCATAGTGCGAGAGATGTGCAACGTGAGTGTTTGTCTTGATTTTTGTTAGTGATAAGGCCCATTCTCATTAAGGACAATAACTATAATGATAAAGATGTAGTTCTAAAAACCATTCTAAACATAAAAGAAAGGCAGAGTTCATACCACAATTATAATGATAACATTACAGAGAAACTAAATCGTTGGAATCACTTTCATAGTTTTTTTTTTCCAGCTGATGAACAATAAAAACAACGACAGCCAATCAGAATCCATCCTGCTTTAACGAGCTTGAGCATTTAAAGCGGCACTGCACACTTAGAATAAACAGAACGATATCGGCCGCCGGTGTGTGTGCGCTAATATAGTTATTGTTATGGTTGTGAACAGGCCTTTAGGTGTTTCAGGAGCTCTAAAAAAAACAAGCAATCCAAATTCTTCAATGACTTCATTCATTCAGTTGACCCTTTGTTAAGTCTGCATGATTATTGCGTAATTTAAATGTTTAAAGATAAATGGAAGAGAAAAATGATTACAAAAGCACACCAATCCAGCCCATCAATTGTTTTTTTTTTTTACTTTTTAAGCAGATTTTACTTAAAATCATGCTGTCCACGGAAATGTCCAGTTCATTTCTGTTGAATCTTCTGCAAAGCTTCCCTTCACAAGGAAGTGTTACCAAGTGGGTGGAGCTTAGAAGGGTCAGTTAATGGACAGGTTGGTACACAGAGCTCTGAGCTCATGATAGCATGAGCCAATAGTTTGATCTGTTTGTTGGGCACCTCAGTGGAATGTGGGAATGAAGGAATCCAGCTCAGATATCTAGCTCACAATAACACGTCTGTGCTTCTCACCTGCAGACGCCTGGCCTGTTTAACACCATTGTGAACACTGTTCATAAGAGTTCTGGATGGATTGACGTTTGTGCTTGTTTTTGCTTGCTTTCTGTGGGTGGTAATAGTGTTATGTAAAATATGTTAGACAAATAGAAGTGACTTTTGTGAATTTAAATAAATTATAATTGGGATGCACAATATATCTGTATCATATGGGTTATCGGCCGATATTGCTATTTAAAAATAAATAAATAAACAGTCGATGTTAGTTATTTAAACCTTTCACACAAAAGTTTAAAATATTCTAGCTGACCCCCCAGCATGAGTATTTAAGTCAAGTCAAGTCACCTTTATTTATATAGCGCTTTTAACAAGTCCAATTGTTTCAAAGCAGCTTCACATTGTTAACAGGAAAATAATGCAACAGAATTTGTACAGCCGTTCTGGTGAAACGATGATGTTATCCAGCTAATTTCAAGTATCATATAGTGTCAATGCAGGCAGATCGGTAATATAGATGAAATTTAGGTGTCCCCAACTGAGCAAGCCAAAAGCCAGAGGCAACGGTGGCAAGGAACCAAAACTCCTTCAGGGCCAGAATGGAGAAAAAAACCATGGGAGAAACCAGGCTCAGTCGGGGTGCCAGTTCTCCTCTGGCCGATGAACAAACAAATTTAAGGTGATCATTATTTTAGAACGTATCACCTTATTATTATAAACCTGTATAATGATCATGTTAGCTGATCTATAATGTGGCATGTTAGTTTGCACCGCAATTCAGAGAATCGTATCTGTCGGATTCACAACACGTCAGTTCATCCACTTCTCCCGCAATACATAAAAGTAAATAGCCAGTGAAGTGGGAAAAGAATAGAGTACATTTTATAGTTTTTTATAGCCTAATACACTATGAATATACATTTGTCATCAATTTATTTAGTCTGTATGATGCACTGAACAGTCTAATCACACTGATGTGATCTAAACCTCAAAGGGTTAATGCTCATTTCCCCATAGTTTTACTTTACGTCACACGACAACTATGCACTAATAACAGAAAAGTTTTTCCTTTGTGTTTCTTCGCTGTTTCTCGTTTTCAAAACGATCCCCTTTCACACAGATCAGTTCATGCCAGGGCAGTAGTTGGCAATGTCACTTTTTAAAGAAACACTACGTGCCAGTACTGAACACGTAACATGCATCTGCATAACGTCACCATTTTTCATAAATTTGTGTTATTGTAGTTTACACAGAGATGATACAGTATCGTTTTCAAAAACTTGCACTTTAAAAAACGTTTTCAGAAGTTTGTGTTTTCAGGCCCTAAAAATGCTGTTGTCGTGTAAATGAACGGCCAAAACGCATTTCCAGTTTTAGTTCAAAATGCCCCCTTAGATTATTTTCCGTCATCTAACACTCACTTTAAATCCCAAATAACACTGTTCAATGTAATCTTTAAATTCAAATCTCAGTCAATGTATCTTCAAATCTTTCAATGTTCGTTATAACATTGTGATGCTTAAATTTACTTGTAGCATTTAAAATTATTATCCACTGTTTTTTTGGTTATTGGCCATAACAAAAGTAATAGTCCATAATCCATAATTAGAGACTATAAATTATATACAAGCCTAATTTACATGGAAATGAGTGAAGATGGCTTTTAAGATGCAGGTTTTGGACTAACATACTTACTTCTATTTTGTGACTCACTCCTTTGTGTTAAGGTGGTGTGGCGAAAGCTGGGTGACGCAGCAGGATCAAAGCCATCCATCCGACAGCAGCTCTCTGGGAATCAGTTCAAAGGTCCTCTATAGCAGCTCTAGCACACGAGGAACATTCCTCCTTCTGTTCATCCACCATGAAACTCCAGCAGGGCCAAACTGAGAAACTGCTCTCAGCAACAACAGGCAACTCGAACACTCCCGTCCACAATCATCTTCCATGTCAAGTCATTAGGAGTCGAACTTGCCATTGACGTTGGATCACTCCACACCAGTTTTCAGATAGCCATGTTTTATATTCAGTGAATCAGTGAACATTCAAAGCAATAATTAGCATTGAAATAACATTGTTTGACTATTAATTCTATTTTTTTCTTTATTGCCACAATGGATCTTGTTGGAATTTATGGCCTTGGCTCAAATAGCACCTATTCTATGATGCGGTCAAATGTGGACTCCACAAAGGACGGTGTGATTTGGGACAAGGCCCATGAAGTGTTTACGACTGGCAGCTAGTCATGTTCAGTCAGTTTGCCTCATCTGATTTTTTTTTTTTTTTTTTTTTTTTTACATAACAGTGATGTCAGAAAACTTGTTATTGTGTCCTTCGATCTTCTAGACAAAGTTGGGTCCATCAAACTTCCAGAGCAAAAATGGGCGATACCAGATAAGGCTCACTTTGTTCTGGTACCCTTTCTGTGCACCAATAATGTACAGAAATGACTCTGAAAGACAATGTAAGATATGTACAAAAGCTTTAAATCACTTTATTATTATGTTTTCTTTTTAAGTATTTTTACTTTTTCTAGTGGCTGTTTTTAACTCAACAGCGTATGGAGTTTCTTAACAGCGCAGACAATGCTTTTTAGACAATGCAACTGAGACACAATAGCAGCACAATGCATGCTAAATATGATTATTTTTTCCTGTTCCTCTATAAAAAAAAATCTGGCGGTCAACTGAAATCCATTGTTTTTGTATGTTTAAGATGTCAAAACTTAAAATGGTGTGCTGTACATTCTTGACAATCATGTCTCTCAGGTCTGGGAAATACAAGTATACATCATAATCATGAGATTAATCATGATTAATCATAATCATCAAAACAAAAGATTTGTCCTTTTTCCAGCCCTTTTTTTTATGTCCATGATTACAGCTGGTTGAGAATGACACTGAATCCATTTTAACTGACCCATTAACAGTCAAGACTAATATAGTGACAAAAATCATTGTGCTAACCTAATGTTTTAAGATCTAAGATGTCCGGTTCAACCCTAAGTAGGGGAGACCTTTAAATCTAAGACTCCTGAAGGCCCTTTCATGTGATGCAGGTCAAGGCAAAACACACCACCAGTGTTGGGGGTAACATATTACAAATAATGTCCATCCATCCATCCATTATCTTCCGCTTATCCGGGGCCGGGTCGCGGGGGCAACAGTCTAAGCAGAGACGCCCAGACTTCCCTCTCCCTAGCCACTTCCTCCAGCTCTTCTGGGGAACCCGAGCGTTCCCAGGCCAGCCGGAGACATAATCTCTCCAGCGTGTCCTAGGTCTTCCCGGGGCCTCCCCGGTGGGACATGCCCGAAACATCTCCCCGGGAAGGCGTCCAGGAGGCATCCGAAATAGATGCCCGAGCCACCTCAACTGGCTCCTCTCGATGTGGAGGAGCAACGGCTCTACTCTGAGCTCCTCCCGAGTAACTGAGCTTCTCACCCTATCTCTAAGGGAGCGCCCAGCAACCCTGCGGAGAAAGCTCATTTCGGCCGCCTGTATCCGGGATCTTGTCCTTTCGGTTATGACCCACAGCTCATGACCATAGGTGAGAGTAGGAGCGTAGATTGACCGGTAAATCGAGAGCTTCGCCTTACAGCTCAGCTCCTTCTTCACCACGACAGACCGGTACATCGACCGCATTACTGCAGAAGCTGCACCGATCCGTCTGTCAATCTCCCGTTCCATCCTTCCCTCACTCGTGAACAAGACCCCAAGATACCTGAACTCCTCCACCTGAGGCAAAAACTCTCCACCAACCTGAAGTGGGCAAGCCACCCTTTTCCGACTGAGAACCATGGCCTCGGATTTGGAGGTGCTAATTCTCATCCCGGCCGCTTCACACTCGGCTGCAAACCGCCCCAGTGCACGCTGAAGGTCCTGGTCAAGTCATGTGAGTTATGTAATCAGATTACTTTTTGCAAGTAACTAGTTAAGTAACATTTTACTTTTAAATTTACATCAAAATGTTACTTTTTCAAATAAGTAATGCAAGTTACTTTGTTTTCCAATTTATAGACTGACGCCTCTCCTGTCCTTATGTTGAGAGAAATCAGGAGTAAGGGCAGAGGCGTGTGAACATGATGGTTATTGTAGCTCTAAACTAAATGTGAGCATGCATTTACCCATCTCAGGCCCTGTTTACACCTGGTATTATTAGTTTCTGAGTGTTAGAAATCAAGAATGGTGAGAGAACATTGTTCTTGGTAAATTTTTCTTCTTTAAACCAAACTTGGATTTTCAGCCAACAGTTTAAATCCCGTCTGGCTAGCACACTTTCCATAATGTTTGCGCATTAAATCAGTAGGCGGAGACTAGACTGTCTTTTGTGGCTGTTTGTATGCATTCGACCACATGAACATTTACACTACAAAAGCTCGACTATCTCTGGAAGTGAAAGTGGTCAAGCACAAAACATTTTAGACCCCGTTTATACCTGTATTTAGCGCCATACACTTGTGATCCAATTAACCAAAATGCATCTTAACACCAGGTGTAAACAGGTAGTCACTAACACAAAAACAGATTCAGTAGTCATCAAAATGAATAAAACTGAAATGCAAACTCAGAATATTACGCAAACCTGCAATAATTAAACGTTAAATTACACAAATACACTTTATGTACTTAATCTCACTTTATCAACCTTCGATAATCCAATTAAACTGTACTAATAAGCAAAATCACATTTGTGTTTCTTTCGTTTATTGCTGAAATAAGAATTTTGAACTTCTCCTGCTTCCTAGTCTAATGCTGCGTTCACACCAAACGCGAATAGAGCATCTGGAGCGAGTGATTTCCATGTTAAGTCAATGGAAAGGCACATTGACGTGTGTCTGGAGGTCCTGCAGCATGATAGACACGTTTAGTGTGGCGCAGTGGACGCGATTTCGCCTCATCCACACGTCCATTTCGCGCAAATACGCGAATTTGACGCTCAATTCACGTTTGGTGTGAACGCAGCATAATGGTAGCACAGCTGAAAGTTTCGTTTGAGCTGCGCCCTCTACTGTACAGAAGTGAGTTTGCATTTCCTTCAGCCTGATGCTTATTTCACTTTTGGTATGAAAGGGCCTATACATTTGCCAAAAATGTAACCTCTGGTTTTTGTTATTAAAAAAAAAAAGTCCAACTCAGGTGAGAAAAAGTAACATAACACATTACTTTAAATTAGTTTTCCTAAATAGTAATTAATACAAAAAAAAAAATAGTTTTAAGAAGTAATGCATTATTGTAGCACATTACTTTTAAAAGTAACTTTCCCAAACACTGCACATCACACACGCCATGCACCGCTTTGATCGCTACATGAATGCATGGCACATTGTGGCAGTAGTAAACACAAAGTTTACAAATAATTTTTAAAAACTGACGCTGGTTTATGTCTTTAAAAAGTGGACAAGTACATCAATATGTCCTGCCCCAACTTTATACTTCACCCCAGGAAAGAAAACTACACTCATCAAGCAATTTCATTTCAAGGTATTTAGATAGTTGTTGCAGGGAGATTCCCTGTCCCTGTCAGTATTATTGAGTTATTTTGGATAAAAAATTATCACAAGCCCTCATGGAATCTAACTCCTCGTGGCGTTTGAACGCCCACAAAGTTATTCATGTTCCCCATCCTTTGCTCGTTGATTTATTCGATATTATGGCTAATTTGATGATGTCTTCAGTTATCAATGTGTAGTGTAGCACTTTCAGCACTATATAAACGCATTTTATGTTTAAATTCCACACATTTTCCCTCAAAAGTCTGCAGGGCCTGCTCTTCGGCAGAGAACAAGCATCAATCCTAAGTAGTGATCAAGGTCTGGATATAGCAAGTGATGTTCAGTTAATTTAAATGCATGTCAGTAACAGTTTAATGTATGTGTGTCTCTTATTCCTGCTATTTCTTTTTCAATGTCAGATAAACTACTGATTTAACCAAGTTCTAAAACAGGCATGCTTATAAATAAAATACTAAGGCTGTGTTCAGAATGCAGTACTAGCATACTGGTTATTGTGCAATATATGTTGAATACTAATATTTTACAAAAGCAAATAGTATGTAAAACAATACACATTATACAACCATAAACAGAAGTACTATATTTATTCATATTCAAATAAATTGCAGATAATTCCAGTTCTATCTTCACACTGGAAATAGAAGGTTGAACGCATTGCGTTGTGGGATACAATGTTGTGAAATGTTATTTTCTGTATACTGCATTTCGGTAAATATATACAGCAAAAATTATAAGAGTAATATGTTAGTAAGATATTCTGAACATAGCCAAAAAGTGGAGTTTGAAGAGTTTTAACAACTTAATCAGAGGTGTTTTGTCTATAGGGAAGAGTGCATTTGATTGGCTGGCATGAGTTTTGACCCACCTGCCACAAACATGAGAAGTTGTTATTGTTAGTGAAGGGAGTCGCAAACAGATCCTATTCAGATTCTCCTGGGAAACGGTCTGAACACAAAGCCATGAATTTTTTTTTTTTTTTTTTTTTTTGGGATGATTGTATTTGGCTCATGTGCTGCCTCTTTTGTGCATGGGGTTTTGTTTGAAACCTATGCACCTATACCCTGTGTTGTTTTATTGTGTAAAACCTCTGAGGTTTATCCTGTCTTCAGTGTTAATAGATGCAAGCATGACTGCAGGAGACATCGGGGTGATATTTTATGGCAGAGATGTACAGAAAACAGTTGTACAAAGTGAACCGGGCCAAATTTGTCAATAAAACAAACTATTGCTTTGACTCGTCACATTCATTTATTTTTACAGTATAGACAGTTTCTTCACGGTAACAATCTGTTTTAACAGTGTTAATGTTGAAATCATCAATTATAAAACAACTTCAATTTCAGCTATAAAGCAGCTTTACAGAAGACAACTGTGTCATTTCTGTCTCAAATTAGTTAAGTGTTGACTCAATTCAGTTTAATACCTGTCAGTGTTGTAAAGTATCTTCACAAATGTGAAAATTCCAGTATACAATGACTTTATGCACTTTGTTTTAAGTGTCTAGAACCTAATGCAATAAATCAACTATATCAGCAACAGATCAACTATACTAAACATACTTTACGAGGCATATTTAGTTCAGTGGTTCGCAAATGGTGGGTTGTGACCCTAGAAATGGGTCACAAGGCTGATCTCATATGGGTTGCCAAAAGCAGTGGTAAAAATCTGATAAATGTCATTGTGCATCTTTTGTTGGTCAAAAGTGAGGTGCAAATTCATGTCACTTGCTAAATTAGGATAAAAAAAAACCAAACACTGGTTTGTGCTCACCACATTTCTGTGGTCAATTATTAATAAAAATAAATTGGAATATATGTTGGTATTGTGGGTTGCCACTTGATGTACAATGTGAAACCTGGTTCCAATTCACATTCCAATGTAAAATAATAAAATAAATGTTTGAGAATTGTGCCCCTAATGGAAAAAGGGTAAATTACTCATTTTCACACTGGTTAAATCTCATAGATATCATGAAACATTTGAAAGTTGGTAGCTTTTGATAATCGCTGTATTATGACCACAATTTTTTTATTATGCTTTGCAAAATGCTGCTAAAGTAAAAGTAAAATAAACACCTACAGAAGATTGAAATTTTGTATCTTTGTTAAAGCGGTTATTCTTTGGTTCCAAAAGGTCATATGAGCTTGTCTCCTAAATTATTATTTTATCACAGAGATCTACAGTCTACACCTCTGTTTAGTTAGTTAAACATACGATACTTGCAATGCCTTAGCCGTTGAGTGAGCGTCCAGAGAAAGTCTTGATGGTTCAGTAGTTTGATGGTGAAGAAATTGCAATTTCATCTGTGTTGGACACAGAAATGATTATGAACTTGCTGTGTTAGCTTGTTAGCCTACAAAAGACACTATACAAGACAGTAATAATCATACACACAATGTCCTGGAGATATGTTAATTCATAGAAAGTTTGCCTATGAATTAAAGGAAATAAGTCCTTTTTTTATGAGCCTTGTGAATCTTTCCTATGGTCTGTCCTGTTGCATGTAGCCACCTTCCCCCGCCTGGAATGTCTCTGAGGTCCACTAGTTGATGGGCTAGTGTCAGCTGTGGGGAGTAAAAACTGATAATGATCAGTGGGAGAGCAGAAATCTTGGTGCCTGCTTGGACCTTTGCTTGTTATGGTCTTGAGGCATCTGTTGGATTATTCATTAAATATAATGAATAATTGAATGTCTGATTGGTCCAGCTGCTACAACAGCTCTGATATGCATTGATGTATGGACTTCACAAGACCTCTGATGTGTCCTGTGGTATCTGGCAACAAAGCATTAGCAGCAGATCCTGCAAGTTGTGAGGTGGGTCCTCTGTAGATTGGATTTGTTGGTCCAGCGTATCCCACAGATGCTCAATCAGATTTTAATTTGAAGGCCAAAGCAACACCTTTGTCTTGCTCCTCAAGTCTGAACAATTGCACTACAGGGTGTTTTATCCCAGTGGTTCCCCCAACCCTGCACATTTTTGATGTCTCTATTATCTGGCATGCCTGTCTGAGGTCATGGAGTATTTACCAAAGGGCTGATAAGTTGAATCAGGTGTGTTTGATTGGGGAGACATGTAAAATATGCAGTGCTGGGGGTACTCCATGACCAGGGTTGGGATCCACTGCATTATCCTGCTGAAATCGGCCACTGCCAAAAGGAAACACCATTGCCATGAAGAGCTGTACTTTACTGTACTGTAGAGTCTCAAACCATATTTAGGTAGGTGGTACATGTCTAAGTAACATCCACATGAACATCTTAGGCACCTTCGACAGCGGACAGGTCATCTTGGGCATTGGGCAGAGTGCCTGATCGGACCAGATGGGCTAGCCTTCACTCCCCAAGTACATCCAAGGTTGTCCTCTTCCTTGCACCACTTTTGGTAAGTGCCAACTACAACATACTGCGAACACCCTACAATACATAACGTTTTGGAGATGCTCTTATTGATGCAATCAATATTTAGCCCTTTGTAAAAGTCACTCCGATCTTATTGATTGCCTATTTTTTTCTGCTTCTAAAAGATCTCTCACCGTTCACTTACTAATTTATCTAACCCCTTGACAGGTGCCATTATAACAATATAATCAACGTTACTCACTTGTGAATGTTACACACTTGTCAGTGGTTTTAATGTCAGTGTATACTGGCATACATCTTGAGATGTTTTTTCTTCTATCATTTTATGCATGACTGGTTCATTCAGCCAGAAGATTATTTATATTGCTTGAACATGCACAAGCAAGGTTTATAAGCGACTTTCCAACACTATTCTCATGTTAAACCATATCATTTTTAAACCTTGTTGCTATACTTCTGTAGCACAATGTGTATTGTAATGTTTGTCCCAAAACAAAATTAGTTTCTCTGGTAATTGATAGCATGGCAGTGGTGCAGTCATTAATTTCTTTAACACAAGACAATTTAATAAATGCACAAGGGGGAAAAAGACTTTTATTATCTGCCTAAAAAAACAAAGCAAACACATGTGGTTGAGCATAGCAAGTCCTTTGCCGATCAACTATTAACCAAACTAAGGCACATAAGGGAAACTATGAAACTATCAATGTCCATCAATCAATGCACCTGACCTCAGGTCAGTCAAAGATGCTAGAAACGCATCTGAATAAAAGGACTGCTAAGGATGATTACTGGGAATATTTTCCCCATGTTGCTAAGAAAATAATATGAATTCTGCAACACACCAAATAAAAAGCAAAGCCAGAGGAAAGTGAAGACATAACATTGAAAAAGAGTTCTCTAAAGATTACAGAATAAATCATATGTACAACCAAGAATTCATAATTCAGAAAGGTGTTTGGAATGTAAGTGGTGATGTGAATTTAAAGGGATAGTTCCTCCAAACTGAAAATTCTGTCATTATTCACTCTCATGTTGTTCCGAACCTGTATGATTTTTGTTTCCAAGGAACACACAAAGAAATTGATGAATCTTTACCTCTTGTCAAATCTTTTCAGACAAAAAAAAAACAAAAACATTTATATTGGACCAGAAGCTATGAGAATTAAAAATAATTCAAAACTATTTCATGTCCTCTGAAACCCAAAAATTGCTTAGTGTGAGCTCTAAATTCTGTCTGTACTATTAAATGACTTAGAAATGTCACAAGTCCACTTTTATAGTGTTTTTCGGTGAATGAGCACCCATGATCACTGTAAACCACTGAAGATTTTACAAAATTCTCTTTTTCACACAGATTAAGAACAACATGAGGGTGATTTTGATGTGAACTATTCCTTTAATTCGAACACGTGGAGAGAAAGTCTACCAAATGGTGAAACTCTGAACCAAAGCAGAAGTCTGTGGTAGTTCATGGCCTCCCTGACACTCAAAAAATTCCACCAGTGTTCAACTTGGCAGCTGAAATGTCTGTACCTTCCTGTGAAACCTGAATCGGAATTCATATAAACCTGGTACAGACAGTGTGTAATGTATACAGGCACATGTATCATGGGCCAAAACCAAGGTAAGAAAAACTGATTTCATCACCTCTCATCTCATCCAAGCCCCTCTGTTCATTCCTGCAACAGGCGGCATGGCATGGGGCGGCAACGGCACCTGAGGTTGGCCAGGCGGAGGAGGGTACCCAGCGGGCGGTAAGCCCATGACCGGAGGGGGCACACTGTGCCCTGGTGGCATGCGTGGGGGTGGAGGGGGGTAGCTGGGGTTGTAGCCTGGAGGGGGAAAAGATGGGGTGGGCGGGGGCAGATTGGGAGGGTAAGTGGATGGGGGAGGGCCTGGAGGCGGGGGATTTGGATGTGGATAGACGTGTGGGTGGTAAGGTAGTCCGTATGAAGGGGGCATGGGCGCGTAAGTGGGCCCTTCGGTCTTCATCATGGACTGCAGACTCTGAAATCCCTCCCCGGACATGTACGAACTGGATGTGGACATTCCCATGATATAGCTTGAGGGAGGAGGGGGTGGAGGGCGGTGAGGTAGAGGGGGCCGGGCCCCGTGTGGCAGAGGAGGAGCCGGCCCTTGTGCTGGGTCCATTTCAGCTGATGTGGCTGGTTCTGCTTCAGCAGGAGGTGCTGGGATGGCAGATGGAGCCTTGCGATCTATGTGTGGGCAGATATCGAAGCAGGAATCATTAATACAAATCTAATAAACAGATAATCATTGATAAACATAGCAAATTAATAAATTACAATTATAATTTAAAATGTGATTTAAAACAACAACAAAAACAGCAACAATAATAATAATAATAAATACTATTTTATTTGACATTACATAACCATAAAAATACAATACAACCCTAACAGCCCTTATTTCTTCATCTTTAAATGTTAAACCAATTAATTTTTATTTTGATGGAAAATACGAGGGAGCCCTTAAAGATTCTCTTGTTGATAAGTGATTATAATTAAAGTATGGGAAGATGGTTAGTCCATGTTGCATTCCAAATACACATTAAAGCAACCCAAGCTCAGAGCAGATGACAAGATGGAGTTTGTGTTTAGCAGCATTTACTGCAAATCGAGCCTGTCTGAGATGCTGCAAACACCGGCGGATCATGAGCTGTTTGCGTAAGAACACAGTGCCACGCTTCACTCTGAAACACGCAGTGCATATGTTTAATTAAATCGCAGCCTTTATGGTTTGATAATCAATTAATCATGCAGCCCTACTTTATGCTAGAACAATATAAAGATAAAAGCATATGCAAGTGCCGGCAGGGCTGCCCTTTGTCACCGGTTCTGTTCATAATTTTTATGGAATTTCTAGGCGCAGCCAAGGGCCGGAGAGTGTCCGGTTTGGGAACCACATGATCAGAGTAGAGCCGTTGCTCCTCCACATCGAGAGGAGCCAGTTGAGGTGGCTCGGGCATCTATTCCGGATGCCTCCTGGACGCCTTCCCGGGGAGGTGTTCCGGGCATGTCCCACCGGGAGGAGGCCCCGGGGAAGACCTAGGACACGCTGGAGGGATTATGTCTCCAGGCTGGCCTGGGAACACTTCGGGGTTCCCCCAGAAGAGCTGGAGGAAGTGGCTAGGGAGAGGGAAGTCTCAGCGTCTCTGCTTAGACTGTTGCCCCCGTGACCCGGCCCCAGATAAGCGGAAGATAATGGATGGATGGATGGAATTATGACAAATCTCTGAATAGTTTTACCATGTTATTGAACATCTTGGAGGACTAGATCTGCTACGCTGCTGCTGCACAGCAAGTGTGAACTTGCTACTGCTAAAAGATACACAGACATGCTGCTTTGAGCATGTAAGATATGCTATTCCTGCTGCATAAATGGACATACACAAATCCCGTGGCAGGTCTAGGGAGGTGGAGGATTTCAGAGGAACTGCAGGACTAGCCTACAGCAAACAATGAACCAGACAATTTAGTCTGTTTGGGACACTTAATATTCAATAATATTACTGATCTCATTGGCTGCAGGATCAGCAGAGGCCAATCAGCTTAAGCCATGTAGTAATGATGTGGGCCTGTGCCCTCTAGAGTTATGACTGAACTAGATATGTCAACAAAAAAAAAATTCTGACCCCAAACGTTTGAACCGTAGTATGTGCATGTTTGCATATGCATTACTAAAAGCAGTTTGTCTTAAGTACGAGGATGTAGAGTAATCTATCATATAATATTGAGAGAATTTTCCTTTTTTCCTATAACCCCATTGGGAAATCCTCTAAAGGTTGTGCAAACAAAATCAGATTAATTCATATTTTGGTTTAGGATGAGCAATGAACATGTATCCAAAGATTTACTCTGCTGCCCATTTCAAACTACAGAAAGCCTGACCTGGGGGTTGGGACACAGGAAGAGGCGGCATGGGACTCTCTAGGCGCGGTATCTTAGACCCAACTTGCTCTGAAACAAAAACATAGACAAATGAACACTTAATGCAACAGGTAATACATAATTTCACAATAGACATTTATTATCATGTCATCATAAAATATCCTCTGCATGCAGAGTAATTTACCTGCTGGGGCTTTAGGTTCATCTTTAGGAGAGACCTACAAAACAAAATAAAACTGTTTTCAAATATAGTCTTAAAAGACCTAACAAATAAATAAAAATGATGGAACTGGACAACTATTCTGAATGTTCCGATCTGATCTGACTTGTAATGTTTGCCTGAAATCATAATCATACACTGTTTGTTCGTTGGCCAGAGGAAAACTGGCACCTCAACTGAGCCTGGTTTCTCCCAAGGTTTTTTTTCTCCATTCTGTCACTTGATGGAGTTTTGGTTCCTTGCCACCATCGCCTCTTTTGCCTTTGGCTTTTGGCTTGCTTAGATGGGGACAGTAAATATTCAACTATATTACTGTTCTGCCCGCATTGACACTATATGATAATTGAACTGGGTGGGTGACATCACTGTTTTCTCCAGAGCGGCTGTACAGCCAAATCAAATTCTGCTGCATTGTTTTCCTGTTAACACTGTGAAGCTGCTTTGAAACAATCTGCATTGTAAAAAGCAATATATAAATAAAGGTGACTTGACTAATCCAATTAATTTTCTTCTTAAAGAAACTGATAAAGGTAGTGGTGCACCGAAATAATTTTTACCGAAACGTCGGAATTAAAGATTTATTTTAGTTTTGGTTTGAAGCTGAATTAAATTTGATTTAATAATTAACATTTATTTAATAAATCAACACACAAATAAAAACATTTACATTGCCGAGACTTTGTTTCACATCAAAAGTAACAAATTGCAAAAAAAACATTTAATTTTCAGCCAAATATTTGTTTATTTTGACATCTATACCACAAGTTCCAAAATTGTTAGATTGTAATGCTATATGTTTTTGTAAAAGCCAAAAACGGGGGGAAAAGGGGGATCTATTGGCTCAGAATCAGTATTTTAAATGTTTCTGTTCATGCGTTCCTTCCGTTACATTGTCGTTCCGAAAATGTTTTGATTAAAGAAAACACTGTACTTATTCAAAGTACCAGGTTTTTTTCTATTCAAAACACGATGCATGTAAAGGCGAATATTTTAAAGGAGTGGAGAAGAGTGTCAGTCTGGTATTTGCCGTCCCGTCATAGCCAATACAGCCTGTGCGTAAAACTTTGTCTTTTATAAAACAAGCAGTAAAAACCGAGTGCCCACAGTTTTTAGTTTTCGTTTCTTGAACCGGTTTAATTTAATTCAATTTAATATGATTCCCAATTTTAAAAATAAAATCAGTTTTAGCCAAATTCCCAGTAAAGAAAAACACTGCACATAATCCTTAAGGAGGCATCACCTTAGACCCACCAATTAAAGTCAGGATTGTAAGGATGTGTGCCAGGGAATTGACTGGAAAGTCAGGGTGGGGGAAAAATTTTATTCTTAAGGCTGATTTATATTTCTGCGTCAGACCTGCGCCGTTAGCCTCTACGCCGTGGGTTACGCGACTATTTTCATTTATACTTCTGCGTCCTTATCCGCGTTGACATGCAGTTACACATGCTGAGGGAACCCTTGAGGGAGGGGTTCTGGCAGACCAATCACAGCGCTTGCGGTCCGCATAGAATCGACGCGTTGTTTCATTTTTGGAGAGGTGCATGTCAGGGTACGTCGTAGCTACGGTGTACACTTGACGCAGAAGTATAAATTGGGCTTTAGATGCATCGCGATGCAGATGTGGACAATTCTGAAACGATTCACAAATGTCAAAAAAATATATATTTCTAAAATGTTGATAATGTAATGGTGTCAAAGTAAACAATATTTTCAAAACATGAGAAACTATATTACACGTTTAGTAGTAATGCTGCTAACCAGAGAACCACAAACTATCGCAAATTTGATGGTCAAGGATTCGCGTCTGCAGATGTTAATTTAGTGTTCAGATGTTCATTTCATAAAAGCCGTTTTTGATTGTGGTATAGAGCAAAAAATGTGTCTGTGCTCAGGATTTAGTTAAGTCATAAGTCTTAGACTATTATTTATTTGTGTATAAGAGCAGCTGTATGTTAGCTTATGTTACTAGTTATTCAGAATATGCTGAAGTCCACAAGCATGACTTTTGTATGAGAGCTGCTTGTACAGAATTCTATATTTTTGTATAAAAGCTGTGATTTTGGTACAGCAAAATGTTTATTTTATTTTTGTCTGAAGGATTATATTGCTCATTGCACATAACAGGAGGGTGTTGGTTATTACTTTATGTTAAGGGATTCAGAATATGCTGAAGTCTGTATTAATTTACTACAATTATGCTGCTACAGACACTTTTCCTGTTGGTTCTTTGCAATGTTGGGACGTATTCTGGCAAAAGTAACCTTCCTGTTGACTTGTAAAATCACTTCCATTTGTTTTGCAAGCCCGCTTCCAAAAAAGTTGGGACACTGTACAAATTGTAAATAAAAAAGTAATGCAATAATTTACAAATCTCATAAACTATTTTATTCACAATAGAATATACACTCACCTAAATGATTATTAGGAACACCATACTAATACTGTGTTTGACCCCCTTTCGCCTTCAGAACTGCCTTAATTCTACGTGGCATTGATTCAACAAGGTGCTGAAAGCATTCTTTAGAAATGCTGGCCCATATTGATAGGATAGCATCTTGCAGTTGATGGAGATTTGTGGGATGCACATCCAGGGCACGAAGCTCCTGTTCCACCACATCCCAAAGATGCTCTACTGGGTTGAGATCTGGTGACTGTGGGGGCCATTTTAGTACAGTGAACTCATTGTCATGTTCAAGAAACCAATTTGAAATGATTCGAGCTTTGTGACATGGTGCATTATCCTGCTGGAAGTAGCCATCAGAGAATGGGTACATGGTGGTCATAAAGGGATGGACATGGTCAGAAACAATGCTCAGGTAGGCCGTGGCATTTAAACGATGCACAATTTGCACTAAGGGGCCTAAAGTGTGCCAAAAGACATCACCCACGCCATTACACCACCACCACCAGCCTGCACAGTGGTAACAAGGCATGATGGATCCATGTTCTCATTCTGTTTACGCCAAATTCTGACTCTACCATCTGAATATCTCAACAGAAATCAAGACTCATCAGACCAGGCAACATTTTTCCAATTTTGGTGAGCTCATGCAAATTGTAGCCTCTTTTTCCTATTTGTAGTGGAGATGAGTGGTACCCGGTGGGGTCTTCTGCTTGTAGCCCATCCGCCTCAAGGTTGTGCGTGTTGTGGCTTCACAAATGCTTTGCTGCATACCTCGGTTGTAACGAGTGGTTATTTCAGTCAAAGTTGCTCTTCTATCAGCTTGACTCAGTCGGCCCATTCTCCTCTGACCTCTAGCATCAAAAGGCTTTTTCGCCTACAGGACTGCCGCATACTGGATGTTTTTCCCTTTTCACACCATTCTTTGTAAACCCTAGAAATGGTTGTGCGTGAAAATCCCAGTAAATGAGCAGATTGTGAAATACTCAGACCGGCCCGTCTGGCACCAACAACCATGCCACACTCAAAATTGCTTAAATCACCTTTCTTTCCCATTCTGACATTCAGTTTGGAGTTCAGGAGATTGTCTTGACCAGGACCACACCCCTAAATGCATTGAAGCATCTGCCATGTGATTGGCTGATTAGATAATTGCATTAATGAGAAATTGAACAGGTGTTCCTAATAATCCTTTAGATGAGTGTAGATAACATATCAAATGTTGAAAGTGAAACATTTTGAAATGTCATGCCAAATATTGGCTCATTTTGGATTTCATGAGAGCTACACACTCCAAAAAAGTTGGGACAGGTAGCAATAAGGCTGGAAAAGTTAAATGTACATATAAGAAACAGCTGGAGGACCAATTTGCAACTTATTAGGTCAATTGGCAACATGATTGGGTATAAAAAGAGCCTCTCAGAGCCTCTCAACTTGTCTCCTCAGTCCCCAGATGTTTGCAGACTGTTATAAAAAGAAGAGGGGATGCCACACAGTGGTAAACATGGCCTTGTCCCAACTTTTTTGAGATGTGCTGATGCCATGAAATTTTAAATCAACTTATTTTTCCCTTAAAATTATACATTTTCTCAGTTTAACCATTTGATATGTCATCTATGTTGTATTCTGAATAAAATACTGAAATTTGAAACTTCCACATCATTGAATTCTGTTTTTATTCACAATTTGTACAGTGTCCCAACTTTTTTGGAATCGGGTTTGTATTAATAAAAGATATTGGAAGTAAATTCATTATGGGTCATTACAAATACTTTGCTTTAAAAGTACCAAGTGAGAAAAAAGAAAATCTGTGTAGAAAAAAAAAGATGCATCAATAATCGTTTTATCACCGCAGCCCTCTGAATCGTAATCGAATCGAATTGTGAGGTGCCTAGAGATTCCCACCCCTACTGGAAAGAATTTGGGATACCAATTTGTGTTTTCCAAAATATATCAGCTGACTGTAAATGCTTTACTTACATGCTGGCGTTTAATCTTGGCAGGTGGGCTGGCCTGGGGGGAATTTTTCTTGGAGGGAGGTTGAGCAGGAGGGTTCTGCCCCCCTGACTGGCCGGGCTGAGCAGCGGGAGGGGGCGGCGGTTTCTCTTTGTCCTGCATCTGAGGCTGCTGGGGTATCGGCTGCTTGCCCTGAGAGTACAAATCCAGAATCTGGTGGCAGATGTCTGTAGAACAAAAGAAAATGGTACTGAGATGAAGAAAAGCTGGAAGTGAATAGTACATCATGGTGACAAACTAGACTGCTAGGGTTAATGTCTAATTGATTATTATGACAGAAGGACGTAGAGTGAAACATTCACGTGCCCTGTCTGCTGCAGTCTCTTACCCTCCAGCAGCTCCACCGGCACATCCTGTACAAACTGCTCCCACCAGCGGCGAGATGACTGCTTAGATGTCCACTCCTGAATGTCAAACTTACACAGCCGGCCAGCAAGGTACATGACTGCCACTGCTATGATCTCTGGCTCCCACTGAAGGGACAACATTGTGCAGAGACTGGAACATGTGACACACAAACATGTTAATACTGGGAAAGAGTCAAATATGATACATTCAATATTTTGCTTGTAAGATATTACATTACAATACATTACAATATTTTGCCTTTCACATTATTTTGTTACTTTTTTGGTGCAAAAGAACAATAACTAGGTTTAAATGTCCTTGTTAAAGGCCCCGATATACTTCAAGTGAAATCAAAGAACGAACTGATGTGATGTCATTTCGAACAAAACCAGGCCAAAACAAACTTTGTTTGGGGTTTTGTTTTGGGAGTTTGAAACAGCTTGCCAAAGCAAACATTCCAGAAAAGTTAGCTACGGTTGGTAAACACCTTTGTACTAACACTGGTCCATGAAGATTACGTAATAGGTAGGTGTGTGCCGAGGCTCTGCCTTCTTTCACGTGGAAATCTTTTCCGCTTCATTTATCCTGTTGAGTCCGTCAAGGTCAGACATCCACGAGTAAAAACAAACACACCAGAGAACTGCTTTAGTAGAAAACGACGTTGTTCTTCTGATGACATAAACACTGACACTGTTTTTCATATTTAATACAGTAAAGCTGCTTGATTTTAAGCTATCTATTGTATAAAGTGTTGTTATATAAATAAAACTTGACGGGACTTTACTGGAGTACCGAATTGCAGAGCTTGTGCAAACATATCCACATTGCACAAGTTTTCACAATTTTGTTATTGAGAGGAAAGCACACACTTAGCACATATTTACATATTCATCTAAGCGTGAATATATATGTTCAGTGTGGGCGGTGTCGGGATTAAGGGTGTGCACGAATAGTCAAATATTCGATCTGTAATTAATATTCGAAAAATAAAAATACTACAAAAATTACACTACGTTGCTTTGCTGGCAGTAAATCCATGATAAATCCCACTAAAACTCACAGTTATAACTAAAACCACTGGATGGCACCGTGGAACGTGTTAATAAGTTGATTGTGTTTGATCACAATGTCGTCTGCCTCACAATGTTTAGAATTAGTTGGATGAAAATTGCAAATAATCTTACAAAATGGAGTTACTTTTGATAAACTGAATTAATGAAACCACGATGAGAAACCACGTGCAATCCAAACACCGGGCGAAAGAGGAAAGACAGCTGTCCATCACTGCATTCACGAGTGCAGGTACAGTAAGCGCAGTGAGAGCGAGATAACTTAAGTGATGACAAAATGATCAAGAGACATATGCTTCCTTTAACTTTTGTCGAGGGTTTAAGAACAGAAAACACAAAGTGCTGTAAGAAACTTCACTTAACACCATTATCAGCGGGGTGCGTTTTCAACCGAGAATAATATCATCCACATGATATGATTGTTTTTCTCAAGATGAAAGTGTGAAACAATATAAACACGATAACCATACTGGCTCGAGTGTATATGTAAGTTCTGCACGATAACTGGCGCAGTCTGCTTTATTAGCGTTTTTTCCCCCGCTCGCGCTGCTCAAGCTTATAATGCTTTGTTCTTTAGGTCTTTATTTTTGGTTTACACATATTGTTTAATGTTCTGAAACAATCGTAAGCTTGTTCAGAAATGGTGACAAAAACTTGAAAAAAAATAAAAATAAATTCTCAAAATAACGTAATTTAAATAAACAAATATAATTTTTTTTTATGAGCCCAAATATTCGATTACAATATTTCAGAAAAATGCGCATCCCTAGTGGGGATGTTCGCTAACAGAATTTCGCTGGTCATGCATTTCAAACTTAGTTTTACCCCTAAGTGAAGAACAAGAAAGAATTTATAAGTATATCAGGGCCTTAACAGTTCCCTCACTGTTGTAAATGAAGCAGCTGAGGTGATCAAAAGACAAACAAAATAAGTCGCAATGTCACAAATTGTGCATCCCTGAACAGCTTCTGGAAATCTACCATTAGGAGTCTAAGATGCCTCAAGTTCTCATCCAGGTTGAGCAAGAACAATGGCACAAAATAAATCATCAATATCTCTTAATGTTCTTTTGACAGGTGCAGTTTCACAGAGAGACAGAGGCTGAATGAAAATGGATCAGTGTTATTTTAGCATCACTGAGATACTATTATAGTTTTTATATATTGTATTTTCTTTTTTCATTTGAATTAGTTAAATAGATTTGTAAACTTTTTTATTCATTTTTATTTCTTTTAGTAAATCAACTTAAAATGAATGAAAATGAGAATTGTTGTTTTGGCAACTAGCTGAAAAAAAAAAAAAAAAAAAGTTTATTTCAGGTAAAAAAATTTTTTTTTAAATTATGTTTTAGTGATCATGACAATAGCTGAATGATAACAGAATCATGAAGGCAAAAAATATATACTTAATGGTATGAATAATGAAAATACAGTTTCATTGCTGGTTATAAATAAAGTCAATCCAACCTGTCATTGACAAAGGTCCACGCCATCTGCACAAGCTTCTGAACTTTGTTTTTGTCACCTGAAAAATCAAACCATCCGATGAGCAACATTACAAAGCAGCACTATACCAAAAAAAAAAAAACAACTAAAAAACCTAAATTGACTTCTTAAATTCAAAATTTTATTTTAAACTCCATCTCAAGCATAGTAATACCTTTCAGCTGTTTAGCGTAGCGCAGCAGAAACTGGTAGGGGTGTTCAACTTGTAAATCAAACTTGATTGTCTGGAGTAAAATTCTTTCCAAGACCATGACCTCTTCCTGTGGAAACATCCCACAACAAACACTGAGGTTTAATACAGTACTGACATCACAGGACTGAGAGTTTGTGTGTTGAAGGGGTTGCAAACCTTTGGATCATCTCCAAACTGTGCAAACTGCACATCGTTGAGCAGACTGCGAGCTGTTTTGATGATGTCTTTACATTTCTTGGGGGTTTCTTCCACTTTACCAGCCAAGAAGAGACAACAAGCCCCGGTCACCTGTAGAAGGAAATGTAAATTAATAAACATCATTCAATTTAGAGTGTGCTACAGGCTACTGCTAGCCTTTTAACATGCACACTGTTTACTCAGTCCCTATCCCTACCGAGATCCTTTTAGCTCCCTCCTAGCACAACAGAAATGCTTCATCAGCTGTTTCCTTAAAGACACCCTGTGGTGAAAATCAAGTTTTTAATGTTTTTTTATATGTCTATGTGGTGTTTTTAATATGCTTTAAGACAAATCATGCAAATTCATGTCAACACCATTGCTGAGTATTTTCCTCTTAAAACTGCAGTAGGGTTGGGCGATGTCCCCTAAATTGGCAGTTGACGGGGGTATATTTTACTATATCTCTTTACATAAATATAATTTTCTACTTAAACTAGAATTTCATTATTTTATAACCCAACTAATGACTCATCCGGGCTTTCCAATAGTTTGTACATGAGGGGGAAAACGTAACTTTCTTCCACTTAAAGGGTTAGTTCACCCAAAAATTAAAATTCTGTCATTAATTACTCACCCTCATGTCGTTCGACACCCGTAAGACCTTTGTTCATCTTCGAAACACAAATGAAGATATTTTTGTTGAAATCCGATGGCTCAGAAAGTCCTCCATTGGCAGCAAAGACATTTCCTCTCTCAAGACCCATAAAAGGTACTAAAGACGTCGTTAAAAAGTCCATCTCACTACAGTGGTTCTACAATAATTTTATGAAGCGACGAGAATAGTTTTTGTGATGGGCGATTTCAAAACACTGCTTCATGAAGCTTCGGCGCATTGTGAATCAGTGTATCGATTCATGATTCGGATCGCGTGTCAAACCGCCAAACTGCTGAAATCACGTGACTTTGCCGCTCCGAACCGCTGATTCATAAAGCTGCGAAGCTTCAGGAAGCAGTGTTTTGAAATCAGCCATCACTACACAAGTCATTATTTAGTATTTTTTTGCGCACAAAAACTATTCTCGTCGCTTCATAAAATGATTGTAGAACCACTGTAGTGAGATGGACTTTGTAACAACGTCTTTAGTACCTTTTATGGGTCTTGAGAGAGGAAATTACATTGCTGCCAATGGAGGACTTTCTGAGCCATCGAATTTCAACAAAAATATCTTCATTTGTGTTCCGAAGATGAACAAAGGTCTTACGGGTGTCGAACGACATGAGGGTGAGTAATTAATGACAGAATTTTTGGGTGAACTAACCCTTTAAGAAGATTTGTGGATTTTTAAGCTATTTTTATTTTACTATATCTCTTTACATACATATTTTTTTCTACTTAAACTATAATTTCGTTATTTTACTAACCCAACTAAATTACTCATCAGGGCTTTCCAATAGGTTGCACGCACAGGTTTCGCACTCCCTTACGGAGCTATTTAATTTTGATTTTGCATATTGTTTTTTACAATTACATTTATGCATTTGGCAGACGCTTTTATCCAAAGCGACTTACATTGCATTCAAGGTACACATTTTTACATTTTGTCAGTTCTTGCTTTCCCTGGGAATCAAACCCATGACCTTGGCGTTGCTAGCGCCACGCTCTTAATGTTTGAGCTACAGGAAAGCTTTTAAACGTCTTTAAACATTCATTCGTGTAGTTCATATGACCACCTTACAATATTTCAATAATTTATTTTGTAGCCTATGCTATGCTTTGCACGACAAAAAGTTAATTGTGCTGCTAATTATAAGTGAAATGTACCTAAATCCCGAGATTCGGTCTGAGTGTTGTTCCCCGTTTTCTTGTTCTTGATTTGTTCTCCTGTGTTTCAATAAATGTGTGTTATCAGAATCACCTTCATTCTTTCATTTGATTTGACATTATGGCCAAGGCAAATTTTCTTTTATTAACCAGACAAAAGTCATTTGACGTTCACTGAAGTCTGGGTTTATCTTAAACTGCCGCTTCAGTGCAGGAGCCACAGAAGAGCGATGTGACAATGAGCAAGATTTCCTGAGATACTAAAATAGGCTACTAATAATTCATTAATAAGGGCTGTTTTCTTGTACAAAATTAAATATTTTAAAGTTAAATGCACAGTGTAAAACATGTCAAAAAAGACAAGAGGCTAAAATGTCAAGATCAGTATTTGTGTAGCCTGCCTGACAGTATTTTCACAGACAAACACATCACGTCTCTGGCATAGACTACAGTATTTAAAATAGCATATATGCAGTAGGTATATTCTCAATTTAATTTACAGAGCAATCCCTGCAAAGTTTTTAGGTTAACTGTAGAAGAGACTAGGATTAGTGTGCGTCGCACTCGCAAGACTCGCAGCGGGGGACCCCATTTCCTACCATCACAAACATGCAACCAATCCTGTCACATGTGGGTGAGGCTTTTCTCCACTGTTCAAAGCGTTTCTAATGATACTGATTTTTGTCTGACTCTGAGATGGCGAACGGGAACATGGTTTGATAATAGTCAAGCCAAAGGCTAATAATATAAATTATTGTTATGTGTCCGACTCTGCAGAGAGAGCAACATAAAATGCATAACCATTCTGACACATTGACTTGTAGAAGAGTCTCAAGTCAAGAGTATAATTCTCTTCTGAATCAGTTTCTGATTCAAACATACATGGCTGAATTAAACCAACTTTTTGAGTTGAGTTGAGTGAGTGGATCAGGAAGTCCTAGCTGAGTGAGTGAGTGGAGACGGGGACTAATTTACATATTCATGGTTTCACGTATATTAAATAAAACAAGGGTGTAATGTTACATTTAAACTATTTAAGAAGAAATTATTTTCATCAAAAAGGTTTAAATATGTTATTTTGATTATCAAAGATGAGTTTTGAGGATAAAATTATTAACTTCAGGGGATTTTAAAGGTCATCACAATTAAAAACGTTCCGACTCCAAATAACTCTACATAACCATAAATTGGACCAAATAGTAATTGTATGGTCTAGTAGATTAAATGTTTAAGTAAAAATCCACTTAAAATAAAAAGAGCTCATTGAAGAATATTAACAAACAGTGATATTTACCCACATACGTATGGTAAAACATAAGCAGTTCATGTAAAAACAAATAAAGTGAATGGCCTTTCAATGTAAGAACAGCGAATTTCACCGAAAGGCGATAATTTGTAGGTTTGCTCTCTACGGAGCCCCTAAAGAGACATGGTGGTGAGAAAAAAATATGAGATGGAGGAAAAATAACAAAATGTTTTGTGTTCTTTGCGTTTACTCGCAAAACCTTTTGAGCTCTTTGCGAGTGAATGCGAAGTTTCTTGGTAGAACACAAAAACATTTGCAAGAGAGCTTATATTTTTTCCTTCACCATGTCCCTTCAGGGGCTCCGTAGTTCTCTGTATTTTTACAATTGAGGTTTATTAGAAGGAGAAATATAACCAAAGACCCATATTCCCTCAATCGTACTTGAGATCTACTTCTGCAGTATTCAACGATTGTCAGTATATAAATATAAATGTAGTCTATAGCCTAATGAATGGGTGTTAGTGCTGGGTGGTATGACCAAAAATTTATATCACAGTATTTTTCTAAATTATACCGGTTTCGTGGTATATGACAGTATTTTTTCCCCTATGCATGACCAGGTGTTAACCACATTTTCTACTGATTGAGAAAGGAAATACTGCAGTAGATTGACTAGAATAGCCTCTTTTACTGACATGACGAGTGAATATCGTAGATAAATTTCACACTATAATTAATACAAAGGTTTGCAAAGCCCCACAAAATGATGCTGTGGGGAGACAACAACCAATAAAACACAGACCTGCAACACATTTAGTTGAGGGCACCTTAAGCATTTAAAAAATTCTAACCCTATATAACAACAAACTGCCAAAACGAGGGAGAAATGTGGAAGAACATTTAAAAGGTCTAAGGATATTTTCAATACATTTAAGAACACTACAGCCTGTAAACAAACGACACAGGTCAGTTTAACACAGAAAGAATAAAGCAGTTACTTTTTTGCCCATTCTTTTATTTATTAACTTACTCTGTGTATCAGAATAATCCATTGTGTCATTGCGGTCGTGATCAGACGTACGGCTGTAGTATCAATGTCCTTGTTTGCACATTTTTCATTTGAAGACGACGTGATGAAATATGTGCGTTAAAACTTAAACGTGCTCGCTCCGCTCTGTATCTGATATGATCCATGCAGTGATCATTGTTAATCTTATGGTGGCTCTCCGCGCAGAAACCGCTCTCATGCGCGTGCATGTTGTTTGAATTCTCCGCTACAATCAAGGGCTGAGTTATCCCTCCCTACGTTATCCACTAATATAGTTCACTTGAAGGAGTGAATGAAAACGCATGTGAAGTCGGTTGTACACTTGTTATCGCGGTGCAATGTGTGGGATTGAATGAGTGCACTCAATAATGTCCACTATGGTTTCGGACACCACTACAAATGGCTGTCCCTTCAAATAACGCCCTATTTGAGGGTATATGGGGTGATTTCGGATTCAGCTATAGGCTGTAATGCGATCTCAGCTGTGTCCTCACTACAGTGCAACAGTGAAATGGGACCCCTCTCAAACAGTGTCGAGCTGCGCCGCATTCCCAATGTTGTTTGAGCAACATATACCAGTATTGCGGTATCAAAATTCATATCATAACTAGGGTTGGGTATCGAAACCATAAAAAAACCAATATGGCACCGGTACCTAAATAACCGGCATGAACCAGACCGAATAAGAACTTTAAGAACCACTTAAATTCAAACTTGCTTTTGTGCTTTGGCACCGAGCCGAGTTGTCACATATCACAACAATTCAGTGTTTTCAATCACATAATGTTTATTTTAGTTTTCAGACCTTTAAATGCACATAAGTACTAGCAAAAACACACTGATGTCTATGGAAGCAGCAATAACAATCCTTTCAGACAGTTATAATTTGACTACATGTCTTATTTATATCAAATACACATTATATAGTTTACTCTATAGTTTACTCTATAGTTTACTCTATAGTTTACTCTATAGTTTACTCTATAGTTTACTCTATAGTTTACTCTATAGTTTACTCTATAGTTTACTCTATAGTTTACTCTATAGTTTACTCTATAGTTTACTCTATAGTTTACTCTATAGTTTACTCTATAGTTTACTCTATAGTTTACTCTATAGTTTACTCTATAGTTTACTCTATAGTTTACTCTATAGTTTACTCTATAGTTTACTCTATAGTTTACTCTCTTCTTCTCCCAGTTCACCGATCACTTACTGTTATGTATTTTGTGAGATGATGTAAATCCAACAGATCCGATTCTCTGAGGCACAAACTAACATGGCGGCGCCCATCGCGCATTATCAATAAACTAACACACATTCACTTACACATATTTGAAAATCAGAATATCAGATAGTTCATGACATAGTTAACAAGTTTGTGTATTTTGAATAAAAAAACAGAATAAAACCGATGGCCTACATCTGTGATACAGCGCTATTGTGGCTGCTGTGTGTCATGAGCGAAACACGACACACTGCCATGGAAACAATAAGGCCATGCATTCTAAAATATTTAGCCAGAGAATATGGTCATATTTCTGCAAAATAAAGCTGAACCTTGAAGCTGGTTTGTAGCATACCAAGAATACAGACTACTTTGCTGTTATTAGTACTGTAACGGTTATTTAATGTTAAATAAGGCCTATTCTAGTTGGGTTAAGTGGCTTCGGTTTTACTGTGAATTTAAGTGAATTTGTTGTTTTGTATTTACTTATACATTTAAGTATACTTTAAAATTAATAAATTGTTCAATTTAAAGAATTTATTCTTTTTTTTTTTTTCAATAAAAAGCCATTCTTTATTGTCATCCACCATCGTTTTGTGGCTCTTTTTTTTATTAAAAGTATCGGTTCAGGCACCGGTACCGTTTTAAAAGTATCGGTTTGGCACCGGTATCGTAAAAATCTCAAACGATGCCCAACCCTAATCACAACAAAGATAAACACCGGTATTTGGTATGAACCGGTATACCACCCAGCACTAATGGGTGTATATGCAACCATTTTTAATTCAGCAAAATAGTAAAAAATCACTGTAACACTCAATCTCAAGTGCCTTTTTGCTTTATCGCAAAAAAAAGTAAACTGTAAACAAATAGAAATGACCAGATTTTCAAGAGCATGTTGTACTTACATATCTGGGGAACTGTTTGAAAGAATGAAACATGTAAAAACGATGAAAGTATGTTATTCCAGTCGCCAGAGTGTCATAATGTCTTAAAAAATTGGTTAAGGATAATATCAAAATCCTCTCAGTATTTAAAACTCAGTCCTATGCAGATATACTTGCACTAAACAGGTAGAAATGGCAGCATTAAAAGGATACAGTCCCAGACGTGTCCCAACGTCAAATATGAACCTGGCCCCCTCTCGTCTGTACCGGGCTTCTGTGGCTGGGTCCAGGCCATCGGACTGGGACGGGGTGTGGGCCAGATCCTTCTTGTCCCAGTACCAGCATGGCTTTGTGTGGTCCAGATTTGTGGCAAAACTTCCAAAAGTGGCGTTAGAGTTCTCCTTGCCGTCCTTCATTTGGAAGGAATTGAAGGCTGATGCCAAACTGGACTATCAGCCCGCTGTTGGACAGTAATAGCCGTGCAGGTCTGTGCTGCAAAAAACTGAACATAGTTAGTTAGTTAGTTAGTTAGTTAGTTGATAACCTCAAATATTCTTAAAGGACAAATAATATATATTGAGAAAATATTATTAATTTGACTGTAATGACATTATCAAATGTGAATACTGAGCTGAATAATAACAATACTGTCTTCGGTAAAGCTGCTTTTGAAGTTGTTTCATAACTGATAAACTTTGCAACATTGTTATTGCACTGAACTGAATCAACATTGAACTCAATTGAACTGAATAATGACACTACTGTCTCCTGTAGAGCTGCTTGACCGCTGAAAGTTGTTTAATTTTGCAGCATTAAATATATATGACTTGACATTTCATTGTGGATACCAACATCGATCACAAAAGTAGATGTTTTAGCTTTTTTTTTTTTTTTTTTTTTACATTTCTCATTTGCCTTCTTTTCTCTTTTCGTCAATTAAGCACATTTCACAGCCAAATGTTCATTACAGTAAAGCTTCTGGACATTAAACTAATTTTGTTGCAATTTTCATTATAGGCCTATTCAAAGATTCTGATTAGATTCATAAATATTCAATAGAATATTATTATTTGATTCAACATTTTTACTTTATTACAGTAAACAGATTCACTACTCAGTATTGTCAGTAATAATTTCATACAGTAATATGTAGTAAAAATGTAGTAAAACAGAATTATATTAATGTAGCTTAATACTAGTACACACAATTCAAATAACTTAGCACTTTTTTTCCCTCTCTCTCTCTTTAAAACTGTAAGAATTCATAGAAAATGTGTTTTTTGAAATGTACATTTGGAGATGAATTATGACCTGGACATATTTTTGACAGGGTTCATGAACTCCACCAATATCATTGTATTACCACCAGATATCATTACTGTACCGTGGTTATTAAAAGGGGATTCACAATAAATAAGATCACCTAAAAGTCTGTGTAACATATTTAAAGTTTAAAACATCTTGGTTTCGTAAGCTCAAGTGATCACGCACAGAGCACAATAAAATCCATTAACGTTACACCAAATCTTTCAGATATCGCTAATCAAGTATAATATTATGTTACTAACGCAGCCAAATTAACCATGTAAATGTGATGTGTGTGTGAACATAGCTGTTTGATCTTTTATCCCTGGCCTCAGTTAATTTTGACATTAATAGACAGTGGGAGATACAGCGCTTCTGAAAGCGCTGGAGTAAAATCAGATCAATTATTCCTCATTCATTTTATAAATCACATATAGCATACAAAATTCATTAATCTTACCGTTGTAATATATGACACGATTGTAATCTCGATGAGGTGGGCAATTAGCTAAAGATTTTAATCTTTGTCAGTCTCACATTCACGACATGGAGGCAGCCATTTACAGCCCGTCTTCTTCTGACACTTCTCAGCGTCACTAGTGCTTTCATTTACACAACTGAAGCAAAATTAGCGCCTTCTGCAGGCCTGGAGGACAAAGCGCAAATCTGTTGTGGGGATTCTTCTTCTTCTACTGTAACCTATGCTTCAGACGGAACAAAACAAATAAAATCACACAAAGCTCACTACGTTGCTCCTGGAATTCTTAAAGCTGGCATTTGAGATAATATATATAAAAATTACATCTAGCCATCACAATTTGGCCCTTGTCAAACTCGTTTTTCCTGCTTTTAACACATTAACTTTGAGAACAAAATGTTCACCCACTAACAGGGGCCGTGAGGAAGAGATAATTAGTGTTATTCCCTTCTGTGTGTGTGTATATATATTTTTTTTTTTTCTTGAGGGAGCGCAATGGTTTTGCAAGCAAATTAACTTATTTTTTCACGTACATTTTTCTGATAGAATGCAAAGTTCACAAGGTATCGCCTCATGTCAATACAAGTTATCTTTATCAGATTTTAATATTTATAATAGATAAAATGTTATTATTATGCAACAATACAAAAATGTTTTGTTTTGTTTATTCTAGCATGCACTGCAGTTATATTTGGTCCATTTATTTATTCACTTCATGCTGTTTGAGATCAGTCCTGCCACCCAGACCAGTCGAAACAGAACCCATCTGTAAGAAGTATATGACCAGTCTATTAATCAGCAACAAGACTTTAATGAAAGCATGTGTCCTGGTTTTAAGTGTATTGTAGGATTTGTTTTAGATTCTGCAATCACAATGGGTCATCACACAACTAACACATTTCATAAACCTGACGAAGTGTTTTAACTCTACAGCCACTTTGTAAACAACTTTAGTGTTGTTGAAGTCCTCAACACATTTAGTTTCATTGTCTGGTTGAGGGAACCACAAAGCAAAAAAACCCAACAGCCATGAATGAGATCTACACAGAGCTCTATATAACAGAGGGTGAAAGTAGCGAGATCAGTAATGGACATGAGGTAAGACAGATTGAGACACACCAGTCAATTGTAATGACATATTTATCGGAACTGTGTTGACAAAGGGAGTTGCTGGCCTTGGTAAAACAGTCTCTGTGCAGAAAATCATTGTGGACTGAGCTGATGAGAAAGAAAATCAGGATGTGCATCAATTTGATGAAGGACAAAAAAACTCAATCTTTCAGATCTTCTTAATGTATTTTCCAGGGGAAAACAGAAATGAAAATTTCCAGTGATAAATATAAGGTATTGTTAATATTTGATTTTCAGAGCAATATGAAGTTGTGTGATGTAACTGAATCAGCCTTAGTGGACATACTGCTGACGAAACTCATCAAACCTCATCACTCTGCTCTCATCTGGATCACCTCCAGACCTGTAGCAGCTGATCTCATTCCCTCTGAGCATGTCCATCGAGTGACAGAGGTGCGAGGCTTCAGTGACCCCCAGAAGGAGGAATACTTCAGGAAGAGAATCAGTGATCAGAGTCTGGCCAACATTTTATTGTGTCAATTAGTGGAGCATTATTGCAGCATATTCAAAGAACACATTCTGGAAGACAACCATTTAAATCTAAGTTGCCTTTATAATTATTCTACACTGATTTGTTTAAAATAATTTTAAATGTAATAAAGATTAGCTGATTAGTACATGAACATTGACTTATTCCACAATTCTTTATTGGTGCAAAATTGAATATGAAACTTGGAAAAACGTGCTAATATTAGGCATGACATCTTTGTCAAGTCAATTCAAATCTCCATACATCACACTGATTACGGTTCAGTGACAGATGTGTTAACTGCAAACCCAGTTTTAGGATTACTGTTGTCATGTTTCAGACACTTTTATAAGCATATGCTGATAGTCTGTCACAACAAAAACTCCTTTTCTCGCAAGTCACAGATGCTTAACAATAAAAAGAGTAGCCTTTTAATTGTTTTTTGTATCAGTCATCAACAACTTCAGATTTTTTAATAAGTTGACATTTATGTGATTAAATTCGAGTCGGCATTGACTTGTTGCTGATGACGTCATTAATGAACCAATAAGCCTGAACCTCGAGCCGAGACTCAAACATGGGTTGCCTTGTGCACAGATATGGCATATGACATAGCGCTGCCCGCAAGACTATATTGCTCCTACATAACAGCTACTTTGGTTTGATATATTTCTCACAGATTTCTGCTCGTTCTAAATTAGATACAGATAAAATAGCACAGTAAAGATTATATTTATATGAATGCATTAGTGAGAGAGCGATTGCGTGTGAATTCATTCTACCTGGCAGCAGCTCTCTAATAGTGAAGCTGTGGGTTTTAGTTTCTAAGAAATATATGCTAGATTTTCAGTTTTTAAGCTATTTTATTGATAAATCACAGAACAACGTTGCCAATACATTTCTGCCCGGAATTTACAGCATAACTTTTGGTAATTATAGTGTATCTATAAAGTATCTATAAGAAAGAAAATCATTAAAATGCATTATTTGTTGCCACAGAGAAGTTGGTTTAGCGCTAGCTAAACAACAGTCTCAGTGTATCTCAGAGTTAGAGAAACAGAACAAAGAGCTCTGTGTTAGAGTAGCATCTTTGACTAAGAAATTGAACCGCAACAAAGCTGCAGAGAAAACTGATGTGAATGAAGTTAGTCAGCCTGATAGTGCTTATCCTGACCTACAAGCTTTCTTTGAAACAGATGTAGCCATCCACTCAGTAACTGATGTGCCTGTAGATTCAGTGAAGGTATGTGGCGCTAGGAGAAGATCTCAGGGAATTGAAAGTGTTCCTCCTAACTCTTCTGTCCAAGTACAAACTGTTGCCAAAGCGCTAGGACCTAAATATATAGAAAGATTATCACAGAGCTTACCCTCAGCACACACAAATTTTTCTGAATTTAGAAGGGCATTCATAAGCAAGTAAAGGCGATTTGAGAGAAGGTGTTTTGAAAATTCTAAAGAATATCATGGGACTGAAAATAGACTGGTCCAGAGTCGTTAACTGTGTGCAAAGGAAAGAGGAAACTGTGAGTGAATTCACTGAAAGATTTTGTCAGTCAGCTGTAACTTACAGTGGAATAGTTGATGATGTCTGAATGTGTGCTAGATGACAAGGGACTCTTAGTCCGCATCTGGTCAGATGGCCTTTTAGCCGAGTACAGAAAATTCCTTGATCGAACTTAACCTAACAAAACCCTCAGAAGTAACCTAGAAAGGCTAGTTACATGGGAAAGAGATGCTGATGTTAAAGTAAGCGTGAGAGTAGCAGCAGCTATGTTTAGCACAAGAAATCAAGACAAGAGATGGCCTAAGAGAGAAGGCAAATGCAACTACTGTGAAAAATCAGGTCACTGGCAGAAAGAGTGTAGGAAGAAGTTGCAAGATAGTAAAAGAAATACTATGCATAATTCTGGTCTTCTAAGAGCACAAAAATAACCGGAAAAAAATAATTGTTGGGGCTATACCTTTCCCCTGTAATCCATCATAATGACAAAATAATTTTTGTAAAATGTAGCATAAAAGAGAAAGAGACTGACTTTTTGCTTGATACAGGTGCAGAAAATAGATCTATTACACAGGACTGAGCCGCTTCTGTCAAAGCTATACCTCCGCCTAATACAATTAAAACACTTCGACCATTTTTAGGAACAGTTTTTTACTGTAGACCTTGGATTGAAGAATATGCCTCAATTGCGCAGCCTCTCTATGACTTGTTGAAAGGCCAAGTTAAAGATTCTGATACTGTTTGTATGGAAGAAATTCAGCTCAAAGCTTTCAATGATTTGAGGAGAGCACTATGTCAAGCACCAGCATTAGGAATTGCACAGTCTGATAGGCCATTTGTGCTTTATGTCCATGAACACTTAGGCTTCATGACTGCATGTCTAATGCAAGATCATGGGGGCACTTTACGCCCAATTCATTACTATTCTGGTAAACTTGACATAGTCGCTCAAGGGATGGGCCCTTGTCTTAGAGCAGTGCAGGCAGATCATCTAGCCCTTCAGGCTTCATCAGGAATGGTGTTAGGACAGACTGTAAATGTAAGATGCCCTCATGCAGTGTCCGCACTAATGAATCAAGCAAAAGTCACTTCTGTCACCTCCTCTTGTTGGGGAAATTGGTTAACAACCCTCACAGCCCTGAACATTGTTTTACAGCGTGCGCTAATCACAAACCCATCCTCATATATGATGTCTGCAATGAATGAAGTTGTGTTAGAGGATGAAGGAGAAATGACTCTCGATGGTGTTACGCTTACATACGCAGCTACAAGTGAAATAGCAGAAATTCCCAGTGAGAATGCAGAATTGGAGTTGTTTGTTGATGGTTCAGCTCAAGTAATTGAAGGTAACAGACGAGCAGGTTATGCAGTCACTTCCACCACTGAAGTGGTAGCTTCAGGTCGTCTTCCAGATAATTTTTCAGCTCAAGCTGCAGAACTTGTAGCCTTAACTAGGGCATACACGCTAGCTTCATGATCGGTTGCAAATATCTACACTGATTCTAGGTATTCTTTTGGGGTAATTCATGATTTTGGTGTTATTTGGCAAAGTAGACAGTTTCTAACTTCTACTGGATCCCCCATTAAGCATGCTGGATTAGTAAAAGATTTAATGTTTGCCATGAAACTTCCAAAGAAATTAGCGGCGATCAAAGTGAAAGCACATCTCACAACTAATACTATGGAAGCTAAAGGTAATGTTCTTGCTGATGTAGCTGCTAAACAAGCTTATTCCTATGCAACTGTACAAGTGTGTTCAGGTAGTACAGCACAGAAGACAATTCTGCCTCCTGAATCAATCATTGATCTGTACAAAGACATTCCTCTATATGAAGCATGGACATGGTTAGACAAAGGAGCCACAGTGGATTCATCCGGCTGCTGGACCAAGAGGGGAAAGTATGTTGCCCCAGAATCACTGCTGCCATATTTGGCTCAACAAATACACAATTTGGGTCACAGTGGTCCAGCAACAATGAATCACGGGTTCTCAAATCAATGGTGGAATCCAAAATTCAGAAATGTAGCCACCAAAACAGTCAAAAGATGCGTTACATGTCAGAAAAAATAATGATCTGCCAGCAGCAACACATACCCCAGCTCCACCAGGACCATTTTGTCACCTGCAAGTTGATTACATATCGTTGCCTCCTTGTAAAGGAAAAACTAACATTTTGGTAGTAATAGACAAGTTCTCAAGATGGATAGAAGCTTATCCAAAAGGGCGTGCTACAGCTGCACATACTGATAAATGTCTTGTCACTGATCTCATTCCCAGATGGGGATTACCAGATCCCATTGACTCAGATCAAGGTACACACTTCACAGGACAGGTAGTCAGGGAAGTGTTGAAAATTAAGTGGAATCATCACTGCCCCTACAGGCCACAAGCATCAGGATGGGTTGAACGAGCGAACAGAACAATCAAAACCAGGCTAAGCAAAAAGCATCAGAAAGGAGAATCATGGGTTAAGGCGCTGCCAGCGGTACTATGTAGTATGAGAGCGTCACCAAACAGATCAGTAGGACTTAGCCCTCATGAGATTATTACAGGATGCCCAATGCAGATGCCAGGTGTGATTGATCTTAGAAATGCTGATGTACACATTGCCTCATATGCCCTGATCACTTACTGTAAAATCCTCAAAAAGGTAGTACAGAGTGCCAGAAAGTGATTTGAGTCGTGTTGGCAGATGCCACCAGAAGGTGGACACACGATCATCCCAGGTCATTAGGCGATAATAAAGTCATTCAGAAACAAGCTGTTAGAGCCTAAGTGGTACGGACCACATCAAGTGATGTTGATTACAGCA
Source organism: Paracanthobrama guichenoti (assembly GCA_018749465.1). NCBI lineage: Eukaryota > Metazoa > Chordata > Actinopteri > Cypriniformes > Gobionidae > Paracanthobrama > Paracanthobrama guichenoti. Next base: position 17,683,735 of record CM031962.1, on the reverse strand, counting down.
GCTGCAGTGTTGTGTCAGGGAGGGAAACCTGGAATCATGTGTCACACTGTAAAGTTGTTCCCCGACCTACAGGGATAGGATAGGACACACGGACCAGTGAGGAGCCCAGGAAAGAATCGAATGCAACAGGCTTCGTGGGCCAATCCCATGGTGAAGATTCCCTCATAGGCCTTCCCCTACCCAGTAGTCCATCCTTACCTTACTGTTCTTTAGGTGTTGCAGGAATTAAGAAGTCTTTTAGAACAAATACTGCTCAGTTGTCTTTTGTTTTCTTTCGTACTCTGTGCAGATACCACTTGATGGCTGTCCCCAGACCCATACGCACAGACCGCCTCACCTGCGTATGAAGCCACAACCTCTAAAGGACAACTAGACCCACTACCAAACCAAGTGTCACGAAAAAAAAAATACACAGCGCAGAAAATCACATACTGGAACTTCAGTCATCCATCAACATGATCAAGATTGCCGTACTAGTAATCATCATGGACATCGCACAAAGTGTAGACTCCAGAAACAACATATTCTTAGAGCTGATGAATATGTCAAGAACATTGACATATTCATCATAGAACATTTGCATGCCACACCCACCTTCAGTTGGAGCAGGAATCCCATATGGACATTACTCCATCAGCAGGCAGAGAGGAAAAGGACTTAGAAGGGTGTCTCCACAGGACACCATCTCTCCAGAAACTCTTTGCAATAAATCAGTGGTGTATGATTCCTCCACCGACTGGCATCTTTTGGTTATGTGGAACTTCTGTCTACAACATCCTACCCAGCCAATTCAACGGCAGGTGCACCCTGGTTTATGTTCTACCAGCTATCAAAGAAAATACACACTCCACCCAAGCTCTCCACAGCTACATAATTCAGCTCCTACCATAAACAAAGAAGATGGCTGCATTCCAGGGCTCACTTGTGCACAAACATGGTGGTCAAGAACTCTTGAACAAAATCCAACAAGACATTCTTGATCTTTCAGCAAAATGACATCAGATGACAGAAGATAATTCTTCATGGTTCGGAAACATGTTAGGTTCGACAAATGACCCTCGAGGAAAGGACTGTTCCAACCAGACTGTTACCCATAAGAACTACACGGACCCTAGTGGCATGTTTGTTTCTGTGTCAGCATGCCATTCGTCACTACAGACAATCAACACAGAGCAAGTGATATGTGCCTGTAACTTTTTCAAGTTACATGACTAGAAGATTGGACTTATGCTAACAAACATAAGATACAGAATGGACTTACGACGGTTTAAATTTGTATTATGTGAGAGTTATTAGAACTCTCAAAGGGGGAACTGTGATTATCAGAGAATAAAAGAGACAGAGCAACAGTTACGATCTTCTTTTTATCTCTTCCTTGACCATGTGACTGAAACCCTATTATGAGTCATTCAAATTGACCAATCAGACCAAACTTCCCCCACTGTACTACAGGTGTGACACACATTTGGCCTACAGGCCTTCAGAATCTCATTGTTTTTAGGAATTCCAAATGGCCCTTCTGGTAAGAAAGATGGGGGTTGAAAACAGTAAACTATGCAAATGTCTTTGTTCAATTTAAAAATCAAATATCTTTGATTATTTTCAATCCTTTCAGTGAAAAGACTGAAGAACAGGAACAAGAGGAGGAGAAAGCCAAGCAAGAGAAATGAGTAAATCTGTTTAGAAATTAGAAATAAGTTGTTTTTCAAATAAAGATTTCTGAATGATGATATCACATTATGTGTATGTGTTTTTATTGTACTTGCGGTACTCTGTAACTTCATGAAACAAGAGGGTAACAAGCACCACTTTAATTTACAGCCTGCAGATGTCACTTACCCTGTAACTACATGGAACAAGAGTACATTTCTCCAGTATTTAAAGAAAAGTTGCAATTGTTCTAGTTTTACTTGTGTTGAAACACAAACGCCCTAACTTAATCAGTGCACTTTTGCTATGAAAAAATACTGTAAATGCACTGATATGTACCCTGTAATTTAAAAAAGGCCTTTATGTATTGGTACACTATTATTACAAAAAGCTACACAGTGTATGTTCTCGCTAAATTACTCCCAAATTAAGACTGTTGTCTTTATTCTAATAGTAGAATAAATACCACTTAGTTCTTAAATACATACAGCATAAATGATGTGTTAATTTTCCTGGTTGTTACCCCTTTATTCCCAAAACTTTACATATTGTTCCCTTACATGTACATACTTTATAGGTAGCCTACACTATAATTACATACATTTGCACTGTAAATTTGTTTTACTACACAGTACTTTCATGAAGGGTTGTAATCTAAAGTGTTACCAAAATTGTTATATAATTGTATATAATTGTCAATAATTATCTAGGTATTTCAAATTCGAGACTTAGTTTGTATGCAAGGCCTGTACCTCCTATTCCTGTTTGGTTCCTAAAGTATAGCTCTTTTGTCTTTTATTTATTGAAGTGTAAAAATTACTACCAAACCAACGAATGAGACTGTTGATACTCAAAGTATGAGGAGCAGTTAATTTCCTTCTGATAGGAAACCAATGTCATATCATCAGCATACTTTATGAGGGAAAGATTATCATCATCACACTGCAATTCATATTCAGAGAATAGCTTTGGAGACAGTACACATCCCTGCAGTACACCAGTATTTAAAACCAAGCAGTCAGACATGATATTATTGATACAACTATGCTGAGATCTTTAAAAATTCCTTAATCCATGAAATCATCCAGCTACTAACACCTAAATCATAAAGGTGCTTTAAATGTATTATATTATTATAAATAAATATTTTTGATTGGCACAAATTTTGATTTCCATCTTGATTCAGTATCAATTCATAGCCTACTGTATAAAAGGGAAAATAAGTTTGCCTTTTTAGTACTATTTTAAACTTTTCTTGGGTTAAATTATATTTGCTTACATTCATTAATATTCACTTGTGTATGCTTATATAAGTATCATTAAAAAATATTAGGATGTACGTTGTTAACGTTTTAAAATTTCACATTTAAAGAAATCTAGTGTTAGATCATGTCTAAATATGTTTTCAAATGCAAAACCTAAAAATTAGTTATGATCTGCAATACTTTTTTGAACAACTAGACTAGATACATGTATATTTATTAAAAAGCTATACAGGTACATAGTGGCTAATGGCATTACAAATGAAAATTATTATTTTCCAGCCACAAAATGACGTAATAAATCAATGCACAATAAATCACTATGCTGTACTGTTTACCAAAAAAATGTCGGACAGCCGTTGTGTGTACATCGGTTGTATACTCGTTATTGTGGTGCAATGTGGAATTGAATGAGTGCACTCAATAACGTCCACTATGGTTTAGGACAACACTACAAATGGCTGTCCCCTCAAATAATGCCCTATTTGAGGAGTATAGGGGGCGATTTCGGATTCAGCGACTCACTCGTTTTCAACGAATTTACACAGCATCTAATTAAAAAAGTTCAGCAAACAAACCTGATGCAAAACTTTAAAACTTATATGATGTTTTCTTATTCTTCTGTCTAGGAACTATTATCTCGTCATTGGCTAGTCCTTGATTTGAAAACTCTTTTTTCGACGAGGTGAAATGAGATGTCAGTCAGCATCAGCAACTGCCAGTAGCGAATAAAATGTTGGGGTGGCACTCGGCTCCGCACTGTGACATTCTATTCTGAGCTGGGAATTATATGTTTCTATGGCAACACTATCAACGTTTTAATGAATCTGTAGGGGTCATGTGGTACATCTGTCACGTGATACAAGTAGGCACTCTCGGAATCTTACAAGCTGTAATTATGAGCTCTACGAGGACGCGAGGACGTGTTTTTTACAAGTTGAAATAAGTGGAGTAATCACTGTAATTACAACATGCGTGAACACACCTTTCAACCTTAATTAAACACACCTGGTCCAGCTAATCAACTCTTCAGGCTTATTGAAAACTATACAGGTATGTGTGTTAAAGCAGGGTTGGAACTAAACTCTGTAGGACTGTGGGCCTCCTAAAATAGGCCTAAAAGATGCTGTATTAAACTTGCTGCCACCACCTTTTTAAAATTCATGTAGGTCCAGAGAAGAACACAAATTAGAGAATTTTAACAATTTTATTATAAACAGAAACCAATACAGTCAGTCAATTCAGTTTTATGTCCAATTCATAGACACGCCACACTCAATTAATAAGTTACAAATTATAGTTACTATACTCCAAAGAAATTATATAAATATTTAGTAAAACATAAAACACAAATTATCAATCCAATGTGTATCCCTCACATGTCATACAAGACAAAAACATTACACAAAGCCTTTGTGGCTTGCCTGCACCATCTCGGCGAGACGGTGAGTCTCTGGCTGCACCTCGGGCTCATGTCTCCACCTCAGCCTGTCAGCCCATTGGCTCTGCCCTGGAACTACATTCCCTCATCTCCACCGTGGCCCGTCTGTCCTGGGACTCCTCCGGGCTCCCTCATCTCTCTGGATCAACCTCGGATGGTCATCGCTCAGCTTCCGCAACAGATTCTCGGATCTCAGGCTGCACCTCGACCTTCCACCTCTTTAACTACACTGGGCTCCTCCTTTCCTCCAGTTTCCTCAATGTCCTCACTCCCTCCGTCGTCTCCCTGGTCTCCATCTCAGTCCCGTGAGCCAGCAGCTCCGCTTTCCAGGCTGTGGATGTCACCCTGGTTCGTTGGCCTCTCTGCCTCCATCAGTCAGTCCCTGGGTTCCGCCCAGACCTTCAGCCAAAGCTCCACCCTGCCTCCTCCCATCATCGGCTCTATTACAACATTACCATCATCAGCTCTGCACCCTCCTCCAAAGCCCCCTCCCTCCACAGTTGAATGTTCAGTTATGGCGCCTTCCAGGAGGGGACTACTGAATACTATCACGCAAGAAATTCCAATCAACTAAATATGTCACGAATCTGCCTGGAAGAGGTCATGTGTCTATATCAGTGGTTTTCAAACCTGTCCTGGAGGCACATCAGCCCTGCACATTTTGTATGTCTCTCTTATCAGACACACAATTTAGTTCTTGCAGTCTCTACTAATGGGCTGATGAGTTGAATCAGGTGTGATAAATGAGGGGGAGACACAAAATGTGCAGGGCTGGGGTGCCTCCAGAACAGGTTTGAAAACCACTGGTCTATATCGTCCTAATGCACGGTGAGGAAGACAGTTCGAGTGGCTAAAGACTCTCCAAGGATCACAACTGGAGAATTGCAGAAATTAGTTGAGTCTTGGGGTCAGAAAGCCTAAAAAAAATAAAATAAAAAAATAAATAAAAATAAAACTGCCCCTACTTCACCAAAAATCCTCCTCGCTCATCCAAAAAAAAAAAAAACAGCTTTTCATTGTGGGCCTATTTTTTTTAATTTTTTTGCTGGAGGCCTTGTACATCTTGTTCAGATATATGGCATCATCAATTACATCAAATTCCAACAGATTAAAAAATAAATAAATAAATAATAAAGATAAAAAATAAAAAAACTGACTGTCTCTGCTAGAAATTTTATCTTATAATGGTCTTCCATCTGGACAATGATCCAAAACAAGCATCAAAATCAATACAAAAATGGGTCACTGAGAACAAAATGAAGCTTCTTTCAAGACCATCCCAGTCCCTTGACCTGAACCCTATAGAAAATTAGTTAGGTGAAGATGAGATGCACCAAAATAGAGCTGTTTTGGAGAGATTCTGTATGAAGAAATGGTGTCTGATCTCTTGTCAGGTTCACCAAAATTTTGATTTCATTTGTTTTTTAATGCCACTAAAATTTTAATTTTTACACACATGCACACACGTCACTTTAAGAGGTTTTCCATACACATAATTTTTATACTGTACATTTATATTGGAATTTTATACTGGAATACCTGGACCACACATGCAAACATACAAACCCGATTCCAAAAAAGTTGGGACACTGTACACATTGTGAATAAAAACAGAATGTAATGATGTGGAAGTTTCAAATTTCAATATTTTATTTAGAATACAATATAGATGAAATATCAAATGTTAATTTGAAGAAATTGAGAACATTTATAATTTTAAGGGAAAATAAGTTGATTGACATGGCATCAACACATCTCAAAAAAGTTGTGACAAGGCCATGTTTCCCACTGTGTGGCATCCCCTCTTCTTTTTATAACAGTCTGCAAACGTCTGGGGACTGAGGAGACAAGTTGCTCAAGTTTAGTTGTCCCATTCTTGTCTAATACAGGCTTCTAGTTGCTCAACTGTCTTAGGTCTTCTTTGTCGCATCTTCCGCTTTATGATGCGCCAAATGTTTTCTACTGGGTGAAAGATCTGAACTGCAAGCTGGCCATTTCAGTTGCCGGATCCTTCTTCTATGCAGCCATGATGTTGTAATTGATGCAGTATGTGCTCTGGCATTGTCATGTTGGAAAATGCAAGGTCTTCCCTGAAAGAGACGACGTCTGGATGGGAGCATATGTTATTCTAGAACTTGGATATACCTTTCAGCATTGATGGTCCTTTCCAGATGTGTAAACTGCCCATGCCACACGCACTCATGCAACCCCATACCATCAGAGATGCAGGCTTCTGAACTGAGCGCTGAGAACAACTTGGGTTGTCCTTGTCCTCTTCAGTCCGGATGACATGGCGTCCCAGTTTTCCAAAAAGAACTTCAAATTTTGATTCGTCTGACCACAGAACAGTTTTCCACTTTGCCACAGTCCATTTTAAATGAGCCTTGGCACAGAGAAAACGCCTGCGCTTCTGGATCATGTTTAGATATGGCTTCTTTTTTGACCTATAGAGTTTTAGCCGGCAATGGCGAATGGCACGGTGGATTGTGTTCACCGACAATGTTTTCTGGAAGTATTCCTGAGCCCATGTTGTGATTTCCATTACAGTAGCATTCCTGTATGTGATGCAGTGCCGTCTAAGAGCCTGAAGATCACGGGCATCCAGTATGGTTTTCCAGCCTTGACCCTTACGCACAGAGATTGTTCCAGATTCTCTGAATCTTTGGATGATATTATGCACTATAGATGATGATAACTTCAAACTTTTTGCAGTTTTTCTCTGAGAAACTCCTTTCTGATATTCCTCCACTATTTTTGGCCGCAGCATTGGGGGAATTGGTGATCCTCTGCCCATCTTGACCTTGACCTTGCCTCTTACTGCTACCTGTCCCAACTTTTTGGGAATGTGTAGCTCTCATGAAATACAAAATGAGCCAATATTTGGCATGACATTTTAAAATGTCTCACTTTCAACATCTATATTCTATTGTAAATAAAATATAAGTTTATGAGATTTGTAAATTATTGCATTCCTTTTTTATTCACAATTTGTACAGTGTCCCAACTTTTTTGGAATCGGGTTTGTATATGAATAATTTATAATATTTTTGATAAATTAATTTCAAATTAAAGGTGCCATGTGACAATTTGACTAACCATGCCATGTCATAAAACAGTTAAATGATCTGAGGAGATCATTTTAGGAGACTGTATTTACTGCAGCACAGTCATAAGGCACAGTGCTGGTATTCCTGATAAGATTTCCTGTTTAATTATTTTTTTTCACTGGTGTGTTTATTCATGTTTATTTGCACTGCATCACATTGATTTGAAATCAAAATCAAATCAAATCACCTTTATTTATATAGTGCTTTTAACAAGTCCAATTGTTTCAAAGCAGCTTCACATTGTTAACAGGAAAATAATGCAACAGAATTTGTACAGCCGTTCTGGTGAAACGATGATGTTATCCAGCTAATTTCAAGTATCATATAGTGTCAATGCGGGCAGATCGGTAATATAGATGAAATTTAGGTGTCCCCAACTGAGCAAGCCAAAAGCCAGAGGCAACGGTGGCAAGGAACCAAAACTCCTTAAGGGTCAGAATGGAGAAAAAAAACCTTGGGAGAAACCAGGCTCAGTCGGGGTGCCAGTTCTCCTCTGGCCGACGAACAAACAGTGTATGATTATAATTCTGGCAACATAGCAGGTCTTAATTCATATTAGGCAAATAGATATTTGTAAGATTATTCAAAAGATTGGAGTCATCACGCCGAAGACGGGTTTAATGAGGATGTCGTGTCGATGCAGCATTTACGGGGGGAGTTTATTTGACATGTTCTCTGCAGACATTTCAGGGATGCGTTGGTCATGTCCAGGCGCTGGTCCACCATCCGATCTGGATACATCCCGGATCCGGCTGACTGCAGTAAACCTCGGGATAAACAGAGAGACTAACATTAGCGTAGATGCCATTCTTATGATGTAACAAGTACATCAGATGTTATGGGAAGTGTTCCCAGTCCTAGTTAATGCAGCCTAACAATCATTTACTGATTTGAATAATAGAAATTGATAATGTTTTATGTGTAAACCATAGTAAAGAGATGCGTTTTTAGTCTAGATTTAAACTGACAGAGTGTGTCTGCTTCCCGAATAATGCTAGGAAGACTGTTCCAGAGTTTAGGTGCTAAATAGTAAAAGGATCGACCGCCTGCAGTTGATTTTGATATTCTAGGTATTATCAACTGGCCAGAGTATAATGCGTTAAGAGTTCGCTCAAGTACTGGGGAGCTAAACCATTTCAAGATTCAAGAGTTTTATTTGTCACATACACAGTTATATACAGAATATACAACCGGCAGTGAAATGTAAACAGGTCCGCTCCATGGACAGTGCAAATTCAGTTAAAAACACAAGGAGGAAATTATAATAGAAATAGAATTAAAAAAAAAATATATATATATATATATATATATATATATATATATATATATATATATATATATATATATATGTGTATGTGTATGTCTATATCTGTAGAATTATAAATAATCAAGTAAAAAATAAGGATAAGTGGAATAAAATAATTGAAGTAGACTGTGCAGTGAGTAAACTGTAGACTTATAAATATGTGATTAACAAATGTATAAAGAGTATAATGTGCAAACAGGTTTATAACAGGTTGTTACACAGTAACAACGAGAACAGAAAGTGCAGTGCAATGACAGTGTATCGATGTTTATCCTGAAGTGAAGTCACGTGACGTTAAGTTCAGGAGTCTGATGGCCTGGGGGAAGAAGCTCCTCCTGAGTCTCTCAGTTTTGGCCATCAGGCTTCGGAAGCGCTTACCAGATGGCAGCAGCGTGAAATGAGGGTTTGCAGGGTGATTAGAGTCCTTGATGATCTTGGTAGCTCTACCTTTGCAGCGTTTGGTGTAGACGTCCTGCAGAGATGGGAGAGCTGACCCTGAGATACGCTCGGATAAGCGCACGACTCTTTGCAGGGCTTTGCGGTCATGACTGGTGCTGTTCCCATACCACGCTGTGATGCACTGAGTTAAAACACTTTCTATCGCCCCTAAATAGAAAGTTTTCAGGATAGCTGGTGAAACCCTGAATTTCCTAAGCTGGCGCAGGTGGTACAGTCTTGTCTTTAGTGCTTTGTAAGTAATAAGCAAGATTTAAAAATTTATTACGATGCTTAATAGGGAGCCAGTGCAGTGTTGACAGAACCGGGCTAATATGGTCATACTTCCTTGTTCTAGTAAGAGCTCGAGCTGCTGCGTTTTGGACCAGCTGGAGTTTGTTTATTAAGTGAGCAGGGCAACCACCCAGTAAAGCATTACAGTAATCTAGCCTTGAGGTCATGAACGCATGAATTAACTGTTCAGCATTTTGCATCGAAAGGATGCGCCGTAATTTAGATATATTTTTAAGATGGTAGAATGCAGTTTTACAGATGTTAGAAACATGGCTTTCAAATGAAAGATTGGTATCAAAGAGCACGCCCAGGTTCCTAACTGACGACGAGGACTTGACAGAGCAGCCATCGAGTGTTAGACAGTATTCTAGGTTACTACTTGCAGAGTTTTTTTGTCCAATAATTAAAAATTCAGTTTCTGAATTAAGTTGCAGGAAATTACTAGACATCCAATGTTTTATATCAGCTATGCATTCCGTTAATCTTGTGAATTGGTAAGTTTCGTCAGGGCGTGAAGAAATATAGAGCTGAGTATCGTCAGCATAACAGTGAAAACTAATGCCATGCTTCCTAATGATATCTCCCAGTGGTAGCATGTACAGGGTGAAGAGCAACGGTCCTAGCACTGAGCCCTGCGGTACTCCATACTGAACTTGTGATCAGTGTGACATCTCTTCATTTACTGCTACAAACTGATAACGGTCAGATAAGTATGATTTAAGCCATGCCAATGCAGTTTGATAATAGCCAACTTAAAATTTTTCGGTACATATCCTAATAACAAAGATGAGTTAATGATATTAAGAAGAGGATCTATGACCTCTGATAGCATCTCTTTTAATAGCCCAGTCGGTATAGGGTCGAGCATACATGTTGTTGATTTAGATGATTTAACGAGTTTAGCCAATTCTTCCTCTCCTATAGCAGTAAATGAATGTAATTTTTTCTCAGTGACAACAATGCTCTGTCTCATGTGACACTGTAGTAGACGGCTGCATGGTTATAATTTTCTTCCTAATATTATCGTATTATCTTACACGTAAAGAAGTTCATAAAATCATTACTGCTGTGCTGTTTACAACCATCAGAAGTAGAAGCTTTATTTTTGGTTAACTTAGCCACTGTAAATACCTAGGGTTGTGTTTGTTTTCTTCTAAGAGAGAAGAGAAATAAGCAGATCTAGCAGTTTTTACGGCCTTTCTGTATGCGATCATGCTCTCTGTCCATGAATTACGAAAAACCTCTAATTTTGTTTTCTTCCAGCTGCGCTCCATTTTTCTGGCTGCTGTTTTAAGTGCCCGGGTGTGCTCGTTGTACCACGGCGTTGGACTATTTTCTTTAATCTTTTCTCTTTGAGAAAAATAGCAAATGCTTATAATATTTTAACAGAACACTTTCACTGCTTTTTAAAAAGAAATTAAATGTTATTCCAATCTAGTCAATAAGGTTTACTTTTCAAGAATGTCATTCCTTTAATAAGGCTATTTTTCTTCTTCAGTATAATATCAGGATAGTTGTACCAACATTTCATGGTTCAACAAATTAACATAAAAAAAAGTTAAATTATTAAAATTTTATACCTGAATTGCATTTGCAATGTATTATGGTCAGCGGACAGAAGGAGACAACACAGGTAATATGGCCTGACTTATTGAGCAGGGGGCAGAGAGCTTGTAAATGAACAGATGAGTAGATATCTTGATGTATATAATGAACTTAACCAGATGGTAATTGTCTTTGTTTCTTGCAGATAACGGAATCACAGATGATCTGGATCATTGAAGACTGAAGAACAGGATGGGTGAAGACGAAGGTAAACCACTGATGAATCTCAGAGGATGAACAAGTAAGTTGAACAAGTAACGTGTTTGTATAGATGAGACCACACACACTTGTGAGGTGGAAGGTGACTGCTTAAATAAAGGGTGTGATGACGAGGGTGGTTGCTGGCAGGTGAAGTCAGGGAAAAACGTTTTTTTTCCCTTAGGCAGAGCTGTGGACTCGAGTCCTCTCGGGACCCTGGACGGGGGCTGGAGACGTCAATGGACTCTGGTCGGGCATCTCATCTCTCATCTTGGCAGGATAAGACTCGGAGACAGGCTGGGGTGGTTGTCCGTTTTGGGGAATTAAGCTCTCCAGACATCTGCTGATGGCCTCTCTCCATTCCAGTCCTGAGATGTCTGGGAGCTCCCTGGGATGTACAACGTTCACCCCGATCTGGTACAATGATTTGATGATCTCGTCATTCAAGGGGCAGGTGACAATTAGATGACAGAATCCTATGGTGAACTCAAACAGATCTTTTGAGCCACCGCCTCGATCTGTCCTGTGAGTTCCCAAATGGTTGAAGATGAAGGTAAACCACTGATGAATCGCAGCGGCTGAAGATTCAAGATTCAAGAGTTTTATTTGTCACATACACAGTTATATACAGAATATACAACCGGCAGTGAAATGTAAACAGGTCCGCTCCATGGACAGTGCAAATTCACAGTTAAAAACACAAGGAAGAAATTATAATAGAAATAGGATATAAAAAAAAGTACTATCTATATATATATATATATGTCTATATCTGTAGAATTATAAATAATCAAGTCAAGAGAAAAAAGGTAACAAATAAGGATAAAGTGGAATAAAATAATTGAAGTAGACTTTGCAGTGAGTAAACTGTAGACTTATAAATATGTGGTTAACAAATGTATAAAGAGTATAATGTGCAAACAGGTTTATGACAGGTTGTTACACAGTAACAACGAGAACAGAAAGTGCAGTGCAATGTCAGTGCCAGGTAATTCATCAGGTAACCTGAACCTGTTTTATAGCTAAGACCAGACACTTGTGAGGTAGAAGGTGACTGCTTAAATAGAGGGTGTGATGACGAGGGTGATTACTGGCAGGTGCAGGTTGTGAGCAAGGAGGATTCTGGGAGATGTAGTTCTGAGGGTGACTGTGACAATTAAAATCATTTAAGAGTTAAATGGAACACAACAGTAGTGTTTTATAGCCTCCAGACCACAACTGAGATACAAATATTAGACATTTTACTACTGTAATCAGATGGGCAATCAGATGTAATGTCATATGGGCTATTGATCTTCTAATTTAAATGCATGCAACAAAATCCCATTTAAGGACCATGTACAGCATGCCTGCTCTCATAGCTGTCAGCAGAGGGCAGTACTGTTTAACAGTTTGCATTGTGCCATGGGCTGACTTACACTGAGAACAAACTGCTGACTGATATTCACCATCACATCTCTGATCACATTTGATCAGCAAAATAACAAATAGTTTAATATGAACCCCACAATGCACACCTCCAAGATGTTGAGAATATTGTACTACCAGATGTTTTATCCAGAAAACTATTCTTATTCCCTACAATTTCCCAGTGCCTTAGTTTGTCTAATAGGCAGAAAACTTGAAATAATCAATCATTTAATCTATTAAACCTGACTTTATATCTTCTGTGGAACACAAAATAAGATATCCTGAAGAATGTTTAAACTGTTCTGGACTCCACTGATTTTTCATTATAAACAAAAAATACTAAGTAATTTTTCCAAATAATTTATTTTGTGTTCCACAGAAGAAAGTCATACATGTTTGACAAATGTTGGCAAAATTTTCATATTTGAGAGAACTATCCTTTTAAGTTATATATATATATATATATATATATATATATATATATATATATATATATATATATATAATTTTTGTCAAAGTTATCTGACATTATCAAGATGAATTTGTTCTGACACAGTTTAACTCAGAGTTCTTATATTTTATTACCATTTTCTAAACCAGAAGTCTTCAACCCTGGGGACCCACTGTCCTGCAGGGTTTAGCTCCAACCCTGATCAAAGACAGGTGAAGCTAATCAAGCTCTTCAGGATCACTTGTTGAAAATACACAGGCAGGTGTGCTGAAGCAGGTTGTAAATAAACTTTGCAGGAGCAGGGTCGAAGACCTCTGTTCTAAACTATAGCAGATAAAACGTGATAATGTGAAAAAATGCTAAAGATGTCTGAATAGATTTTGGTTTGACTGTATTTCCTGAAATCAGAAGTTTGGGCGGGGCTTGTAATTTTTTAATTGCCAATAGGCCATAGCAGAGTGATATTAGGGAGAGGGACAGCCTGTTTCCTGCAAATTCTGGGATACAGTATAAAAATGCTGAAATTTCAAAAATGTACATTAAAAATGAGTATGCTTGAAGAAAAATTGCAGATGGAAGAAAAATTAATTCACTAATAAATAAATAAATCTTAGGGTGCATCTCAATTAGCACCCTAGTTCAGTAGGGCACTGATCAGGGAGTCGGCCATTTTAAGGCCTGTTTCAATTGCAAAATCCTTCCAGTGCACTAAAATGTTCACTAAACATTTCCACATTGAAAGTTGTGCAATGTTCAAAAAAAAAAAAAAAAAAAAAAAAAAAAAAAAAAAGTTCCACAATGCACTGTGAAAACCAGGAAACATCGATGTTCACTATGTTCCCTTAACGGAAGCGCAAAACAAACATGAATCACGTGAGCCAACTAAATACACATAATGACACACAAATCATAGATATGTAACAAGCAAAGTATTTATAATAATGATCTTTAAATGGCATTAAATAATGATGCCAGAAAGATATCAGTTCTGCTGTTGTTCAAAAATACCAGCGCTGTTGTACAATGAGGACAGTGTCATGTCGCTGGAAATAGTGTCCAATGTGTTCCAACGTGTAGAGAGCCAGGGTCCTGTCCTTACCAGTGCCGAATTTATGAACACGATATACTGATTCACAAACTAGGAAGCTGGGTAGTTGATTGAGATGCCCATTCGCTGCATCCGAAATCGCATACTTCACGACCACTAAAAAAGTATGTTCTATGTGAATGTGTGTAGTATGAATGTAATATGGATGTACTACATTATGTGACCTACCAGTATCAGTTGCGTCCCTTCACTGTCATTCACAAATCCTCTCCAGTGACCTCATGGGATAGTAAAGTGTCCATCTTATGCACACTTCCGAATCTCGGCGGAAGTAGGCTGTGAATTCGAACATACTTCTTTTGTCACATAAGGTGCGTCTCAATCAGCTCCCTAGTTCAGTGAACACAATATACTGAGTGCTTCTCATTTCTTATTTGTGCATCCTCGTTTTCTGTCCTCACTTCCTTTCCTTGCGTACCAGCTCCACCCCCGTAGGATGCGAGGGAAGGCTGCAGGGAAATAAAATGAGGACGGAGGAACAAGGAAGCATCAATTTGAGTATTGAGAAGCACCCACTGATTCACAAGCTTGGGAGCTAGGGAGCTGATTGAGACACACCCATACTGTTTTTAACCTACTATATAGTAGGGAAGTATATAGTGGGGGTTGGGGTCTATAGTGCAGTTATTCTCAAACCTGTCCTGGGGGGTATTCCAGAAAACAAGGTTAACTTACCGTCACATAAAAAAAAAAAAAAAAAAACTTACCATGACATATACCTTGAACTCTCGGTTAACCCAAGGTATGCTGGTTCCAAAAAAGTGTCACGTGAGTAAGCGTGAGTAAGTTCAGACAACCCAGAATATGTTAACCGTGAACACACAAGACATTCTCAACAGAGCAACGAATCAATGATTCACCATGGAAACAGACTAAGAAAAAGCTGCCATTCTACTTCCTCTTCTTCTTTTGTTTAATGGTGATTTACATAACCTACTTAGAGCACGTCGCCACCTATTTGGTGGTTGTGCAATAATTTTTTCAATCTTTTCGTTTAATAAGTCATCTTTAAAAACTATATTGTTTGTTTGATGCTAATTATTGAATGCAGATCTATATGTGAGATGACTAAAATAAGTAATAAATATATTTTAATCGAATTAACATTTAAACATTACCTTGTTATAATAGTTATTTAGAATTAATATATAATAGTGTACATTATATAACTGTAACTATATAACAAATTTGGTTATATTAATATAACTATATTAATTATATAACACACATCTGAATACCTCTTAAGCAAACTAACTCTGGAACATAACCTGCTCTGGAGTGAGGCTACTTATTTACCCTGAAAGTTACCACCGTTTTAGGAACCGAAAGTTGAGGTTACCTGCTTACTTACTCTTAAACATACCCAGGTCTGTCACATAACCTGATTTTTTTTTTTTTGTCTCCCTCATATATCACAACCGATGCTCACCTCAACTCATGAGCTCATTAGTAGAGACTGCAAGACCACAAAATGGGTGTGTCAGATATAGGGAGACATACAAAATGTACAAGGCTGGTGGTACTCCAAGACAGGTTTGAGAACCACTGCCCTAGTGTATTTATTCCTTGTCATCTGCTCAGTTTGGTGTCTGGTGTTATCCTTCTATGTTACAGAATGATGGAAGCATATTTACCAAATAATTTCCTTTAAGTCATGTAACTAAATATCATAATTTGATGGCTTGCAAACTACATCAAGTTCATCAGCACTCTAAACCTCAAGTAATGTATTGTATTATATTTAATAAAAGAGCCCCAGTGGCTTCCCCTGTAACTAACTTCCATTACTATTACTATTGTGCGACAATTTCCTTGAAAGTAACTATTTTGTTTTTATTTATTTTTTATGTATTATTTTTAACTGTCAAAAACTCTATTTTAGTGCCACAAAAATCTCTTCAGTTTCTCTGTTCACACTTGCAAAAGGGAAAAACACTTTTCTTTTGTATGAATTTCCATATAGTCAGAAAGATTTCAGTTTTGCATTTCAATTAAGATTTAAATAGACCTTGAATAGTGACTTGAATGTGTAAGATTGGCTGCTAGGCAACCATTCATTAGCACAACCAAAGCAAGTTTTTACTTAAGTAATTAATAATGATCAGGTAATTTAGTGATTATGTTATCATTATGCGTGGCCCTCTGAAGCAACCGAACAAAAACAGCCAAAATATACCTCTGTAATGTTGGTTAAAATGTGCGCTTACATCAAACACTTATGAAAACATAAGTAGCTTTTATACATTTCTGTTCTTCAAACATACACTGTGGGCCTAAATTAGAGAGTCATTTATGTCATCATATCCGCCAACACAATTACTTACGCTCGCTATAAAGTTGGGTCCTCTTGTAAACAAGAAAATTAAGAAGAGCTTAAAGACTGCTCCAGTGCCGTCAGAGACCCAGTGGAATATAACCGCTGCGGTGTGATTATTAAAATGAGAATCTAATGATTTGCCTCTGCCAAGGTCAGGCGAGGCTTAATTAGGAAAAATGCAATCAGTGACACCGTGCCTTGTTCTAAATGCAGTTTGGGCATGTGCCAGCTTCAGCTCAAGACACGTTCAGTAATAAAGGACGCTTGCCATCTTGTGCTGCTGGTCGAAACGAAGCCACATCTCAAAACATTACAGTAAATACACCAACCTCTCACATTATTAAATACAAAAAAAACCTGTATGACTTACATAGTCATACACAATAATAGATTTAGAGTTAACAAAACCAAATAAATCCAACCCAGTTTAGAGCAGGTTCACAATGCTTGATACACTGTATAATATAATCGTGATTACAATATAAAATGTGATTACATTAATGAAGTGAATTAATTAATTAATTAAATTAATATATAGGTTCACAAAGAGCTTAAAAGAAAACGTAAGTTTAAATGTATATATTGTAAATGCTTATGTGTTTATATAAATTTAAATTAAAGGTTGAATATTAATTGTCAAAATACACTACCCAATCTCCCAAATAGTCCCTGCTTGGATTTAAACAGACAAATGCTTAAGAGTAAATGATTGTATCATTATTGCAGTGATTATTATGTTTCTTATTGATGCACCTCTTGATGGATATAACATCACAACATTTATTTCCAATAAAGAGGTGCATCGATTTTTGGTCATGATCTTGTACTGACAATGCAAGAGTCCAGCACTCTGTAAAGTCTCCTCCAGCACATCCCAAAGACTCTCAATGAAGTTAAGACTCAGTGGTGCCGATTCATGTGTGAAAATTATTCTTCATGCTCCCTCCCAACCATTCTTTCACAATTTGAGCCTGATGAATCTTGACATTGTCAATGTCATCCTGGAATATGGCCATGATATGTCTTCCTACATGGTTGTTTAAGAAAGGAAAAGCTACACGCGCCATCAATTAGGGTTACAAGAACTGTTGCCAAACATATGCTAGAAACATAATAATCACTGCAATAATGATCCAGATTAAGCATTAAGCATTTGCCTATTTAAATCCAAACACTGGCTGGGCAGTGTATACCGGTAATTGCTTATGTGTAATGCATTAAGGATGTCAATTAATTAATATGAAATAAATATAATAAACGATTAGCAAGAAAAAGCAATTCTGTCTCTAAAATACTTTTTCAGTGAAGTGCTTTAATTTGGAGCAAGACATACAGCTGTTTTACATATTTTGTCCACAGTTGATTGGTCCAATTTTGGCTTTTGCATCTCTTACACAGAATAAAACCGCTCCGGAGCAGGTTAGCCATGTAACTTAAGTTCTAGAACCCAAAAAACAGAGTTTTCTCAAACTAAACACCAAGGACAATAACTGCAACAATAGCGATAAAGATAAAAATATAGTTCTATAAATAATTCTAAATATAAACAAACACACCACAACTATAATGATAACATCACTTTCAAAACGGTATTGTTGGAATCACTTTCAAAACTATTTTTACAGCCAATCAGAATCCATTCTGCTTTAAAGAGCCCGAGCATTTCAAGTGGCCGATGATAAAACTGCAGCGCATGCTTAGAATAACGATAATGAGATCATGCGCTGATGTGGACGCTGATAGTTATCGTTATAGTTATCGTTCTATGTGAACGGGCCTTTAAACTTATTAAAACCAGCTTTCTGAACCCTTGAATTTGGCATATTTGAAAAAAACATCAGCCATCAGCCCATTTTGTGGCTATTTTTCTCCAACCTCTTTAAAGGTGCATTCAAGCAGAGATACTGTACCACTCATCAGTTCATTACACGGCAACTTTTTTAACTTTATGTGAGAAACAGACCCAAATTTCACAGAATTATTTGCGACTGTAGTCACTTCAAGTTTGAAGTTATTAGCATTATTAGCATCAAACACTGTTGGTTTTTGCTTATCTTGTGACCAAACATTATTAACATCATCCCTGCCATGTTTTATTTGGGAAAGAGCGCAAGACTTTGGAAGAATTTAGATTTAGAAATGTAGTTCCATACACAAAGCTATCACATGGCTTCAAAAGACATGAATTACAGTCCATGAGTGGACTGTTGGTTGGACTATATGGTACTTTTGTAGTGCTTTTTGACATTTTGAGCTCGAAAGCCCCCAATTCACTTTTGTTAAGTGGTCAGGATATTGCTCAGAAATTGAAATTTTGTATTGCACGTAAAAAAAAGACAAAGACATTTTTTAGGTAGACTAGATATCCTTCAAAGGTTGTGAAGATCCTCTACAGAGCATTTACTAAATCTTATATTCACTCATCTTTAATGGTTTATTTTTATCATTCCTTTTCTCTTTGTGTCGTTATATTTCTCACAAAACGTGCATTCATCCAATCAATTTTGAGCATCCAGATGGTACAATCAAACATATCTTGTGGATCATTATGCATTTATTTGTCAATTTAACTGTTGAAAACAGAGCGTAAAAGTGAACTTCAAAGATTTCTTATCCTGTTGTGCCCTCTGTAGGCCATGAACAGTGACTAGTTGATGTCAAGCTTAAAGTGTCATGGTAGAGCATTAGAGGCCCTTTCCCAAATGGCACAATTCGGCTGAATCCCAAATGGCACACTTCTATGCACTTTCGGTCTTGTGGACTTACAATGGCTGCCACGTGCGTGTGTCCATTAAGACCACGAGACCGTAGGGTGTCCCAGTCATCATTTTAGTTTTCAGAAGGGTGCTCGCGACCGCCCCCTTTGCTGCTGTTATGCGCCCTCGATGTGCACTTCAGCTGAGCCAACAAGTTTGCGAGCTACACAGAGGACTTTACCCGGCAGTCAAAGCGGTGTTACGTCATAAAAGTGCGGACTCAGAGGAAGACTGTGAGAGTTCAGGGTGCCATTTTGGGATCCAGCCTTCATATGCACTTTCGGTCTTGTAGACTTACAATGGCTGCCGTGTGTGCATGTCTGGTAAGTCCACAAGACCGTAAGGTGTCCCATTTGTCGTTTTAGGTTTTAGAAGGGTGCTTGTGAACGCCCCCCTTTGTGGTCGATATGTGCCCTCGATGCACACTTTTGCCGCAGCAGACTTCTTCCCGACAGTCAAAGCGACATTACGTCATGCAAGTGTGGACTCATAGGAAGACAGTGAGAGGTTAGGGTGCCATTTGGGACAAAGTTGAATAGTCTGTGCAACCCCCGAAAAATCCTATATTATTTTTGGCCAGGCCAGTAGTTGGCGATGTCATTTTGTTAAGAAACACTATGTGTCTATAGACTGAACACATAATGGTCATGCGCATGATGTCACAGTTTTCACAGAGACAATAATGGTATCGTTTTCAAAAACTTGCACCTTTTCAGGCCCTCAAAACACAGTTGCCGTGTAAAAAACGCATAAAAAAAGATTTACATTTGCATGTAAACAGCCCCTAGGTCTAGAGTTTAAGATCGATCTGTGGAGTCATGGCCATTTAAATACGACTTTTTCGATCTAAACTGCCACGACAAGGTCTCATCTTGAAACCTGGCATGTCTGTTTGCATACATAATGCACAATATTTTTTTAATAAATAGTAGGCCTAATAGTAAAATGAATTGCTGTAGCGTAGCTGTTTCCAGTCCATTCAAAATAATTCAGTCCATCATTTGCTTGACCTTGAAAGTGTAAGACTTAACGTTGTTTACTACTTATATTAGAATGTGTTGCATTTCTATTGTGGAGAAAACGCTTGCAGTGTCACAGCATCACTCTGCAAAGCCTGACTGCCTGAGTGTTTTTTTTTTTGGTCTGACCCAGTTTCTGTGCTTGAGCTGCTGCCACTGCTGCTGGGGGAGGTCCTTTCACATCCTGCTCATGCTGAACAGGCAGAGCCATCCCCAGAGTAGGCCTACCTCTCCACCATACACATATCACCCCATTAAGAGGTGTCATTTTAGAGATATAGCAGTTTAAGCAATATTCCAACAATTTGATGCTTGATAGAGAAGCCTTAAGTATGTATTGTTAATGGTGAGATACAAATATACAAGTAACAGAAACAAGCCGCCGCTGCCGTAAATAAATCACCCAAAAACATAATTAACAACCGTATATAATAGTGATACAACAATATATATATATATATATATATATATATATATATATATATATATATATATATATATATATATATAATTTATTTTTTTTTTTTTTTTCTGTGCACGGAATGCTATCCTGTGGTTCAGTCCATATCTGTGTGATGTGTTGGGCTGCAGAGAAATGGATCGAGACCAATTCCACTGTGCTTCACAAAATCTGGCATGGAATTCCTGCTATCTAGGGTGATTGTTGATTTAATAAAAAAAATACCTTTCCAGTAGTATGCGATGTAGAAGAGCAGCAATGAATGTCATAATCCAATGTCTGTGTCAAATATTTCTGCTATGTGAAGGCAATGCTACCATGTAACCCTATAATATCCTTCAGCCCTGAGCCTATGGATCAATTATTGGTAGAAAGAATAATAAAGGTGAAATAAAAGGAAGTCATAAATGTCAGGGTTTTTTATTTTATTTTACTCCAATTTTTTTTATTAAGCACTGCGGTCATTATAAATATTGTATTTGTTGTAGGGGCCATGACACCTTTTTCAACTAAAAACAGATAAACTTTTGTATTTTGCTCGTTTATTTACACGACAATAGTGTTTTGGGGGCCTTTTGAAAATGTGTTTTTTTTTTAAAGTGCAGGTTTTTTAAATTGATACCCTTAACGTCTCACGTTAACTACAAAAATGGTGACATCATGCGCATTGTGTATTACGTGTGACATCAACTACTGGCCTGGCATAAATAATACAACTGCAAATTGACAATATTGTTGTCATGTAAATGTTCCCCTAGATCAGGGATGGGCAAAGTAATCCAGAAGACACTGAATGGCACAGGTGACATCACTTTGTAGGCATCACACTGGTTCCCTCGACATAAACCCAATAGAATTTTTCCATAGACTTTTGGATTATCACAAAAAACAAGCTTTGTGATCAACAAAATTAGCTCTTTATGATACTTACATGTTTTGTCCATCAGGATCATTTTCATATTTTCAAACTTTTATGAATTTTGAACCTAGATGCAGTCGCCAGAAGTAAAAAGCTGAAGGTAGGCTATGAATTGACTACACCAAGGTCCCGAGACTTTCAACCACTAAGCTTCTGATAACACTTGAATTTTTTATCCATTTTCCCAGAAAGTTTGAGTTAGAATAGTTCATAAGAGAACAATTATAAGCATAATGAGGCTGTAAAAGCAGACTGAGTTGAATTTACCAGTCTCAATTACTGACCCAATTACTGAATCCCATTTAGCGACTTGTTAGCAATCACCTTTTCCAAGACACGTAACGGCTTAAAAAATAAATAAATCACAAGTGGGGTAATACTGGTGTATTTTATGTCGTAGAATAAAAGAAGAAAAGTGTCTTGAGCTTGTGTTCACCACAGACCTTATTTCAGCCATTTAACCAAAATCCCATTAAAAATAACCCACTGACTTTGTGACAATGGAACCGGAAGTGCTAAAATGCTAACTCATTTCTGCGTTTTGGCCTACAAATTTACACCATACCTGCACCACTCAATTGATTAGCTGGTGTTTGATTAGGGTTGGAGCAAACTCTGCAGAACCATGGCCCTCCAGGACTGTGTTTTCCCATTGCTGGTCTAGATCATAAGGCAAGAATGAAGTTCCTGCATATGTTCCTATATGCTCAGCAGGACTTGCAACCCCAAAACAACGAGTTTCATTTCTTATAGGCAGGGAATGCATGGACAAAAAGCCTCTTTGGAAAAACCTGTGCTGCATTATACATTGCAATTATTAATTTTGTATTCACAATTTCATGTTTCTGTATTCATAATTTGATATTTACGACATGAATTCCGGAATTCCATGAATTAAATTCCCCAACTTTATTTCTGCATTTGTGTTGTTACCTTTATGACGACTCTGCGGTATTAAATATGCACCTTTTTGTGGAATATAAGCAGTCAGATGCAGCTTCAGTGCTGCCTTTGCATTGTAGCAGACGCATATACTGGCTACAGTTTAATCTATTACTTTAATTTATTAACTATTTTGAAAAGAAGGATGGATTGAAAGTGTGACTATAGAAATCCCAAATTTCTGAATCATCCAGTTCGTGTTTTCCAGCAGACTCTGCGCAGAGCAGTGGAGAGCCGGAGACGCTTGATAATGCCATGCTGGAGCAAAGGGGCTCCGGTAGGGGTCTTATGCACATTTGTGCACGTTCACATTAGCCTCTCTGGGAATTGGAACTTTGGAATTAGCCTACAAATAAACTTTTAAATAAGTTAAAATACATTAATGTCTCTGGTCTCCAAACATCACCAGTTTTTATTTTTTTTATTTCCCTCTTTCAATGCCTCAATAATCGTTTGCACAGCTCGTGCCCACTGCCCAGCACACAACCTTCCACTGACATGACATGACAGGGCGGCGGTGGCAAGGGCTCCATCCACGAATCGCAAGCCCAAACCTAACGGTGTGAATGAGGACGAATCGTTGTGATGTGGGGCAGTGGATGGGTATAGCGCGCTACCTCAATGAATAATGTAGATGGGCATCTGCATGCGTCTCTAGTCTTCTGCGAAAACACGGACGCTGGAAATCAACCTACAACCTTTTCTGCTCATTTAACCGCGACTCTGAGCATGGAAACGGGTCTGGTCGCGAATCATCAAGTGAAAAATGTTGGAAGCGGAGATCCCCCTCCTTCGCCTCATCATCGCACACCTCCACAGCAACAGTCGCAAGCATTCCATCAGCAGCAGCCACAGCACCAGCAGCGAGCCGTCCACAACAACAACAACAGCATCAAACCGACACCCGTGCGCGGAGATTTGGGGAATCGACAGGATGGAGGGAAAGAAAACGCTCTGGAGACGCAGGTCGATAGCCATCCGCGTTTGCTGAATACAAGTGACGAGGAGGATCGCTCGTCCAAAACCGGGGGGGATCGGATGGGCAGCAGGTACGAGCACTCCAACTTTGGACCAACGAGCAACAATAACAACAACAACAACAACAGCGGCGGCGGCGGCAACGCGTCCCAAAGCGGGACCAGCTCAGTTTCTGAGTTTAATCATTATTACGGGAATGGAAGAGGAGGGCCTTGCTTTGATCAACATGGCGGACAACAAAGCCCTAGGACGGCTTTAATGCATCAGGCACAGAGCAACATGGATCAAGTGCAAAACTCCCACGAAGGGTACCATAATAATCCATACAACCACTACCCCAACTACCGGCCGGGGTACGGTGGCGCTGGATACGGTATGATGAGCCCATCGCGGCAGGGGAACATGATGGGCCCAGGTACCAATTCGCCCACTGCTGCTGCTGCTAGTCATGGCAAGGCTGCTATGGCCTCTACTACCCCAGCTCCCGGTGCCAATGTTGGGGGCTTTCAGAGGTTTCCCGGACAAAACCAACAGCACCCTTCTGGAGCTACACCCACTCTAAACCAGCTTCTGACATCTCCGAGTCCGATGATGCGGGGATATGGCAGCGGTTATCAAGATTACAGTAACTCGCCGCCGCAGCAGCAGCAGTCCGGCATGGGTCTAGGCAAAGACATGAGCTCCCCGTACAGCCCCGCTGCCAGCCACAGCTGGGGAGCACAACAAAGAAACCACCCGGCCATGAGCCCTGGGAATAACGGGAACAGCAGAGCTCAGGTGAACGTTTTAGCGTGCGTATGTATGTGTGTGTGTCAAGTTTTGCATCAGGTCTAGCTGTGGCCTGATGCTACCCATACTATTAGCTTACAGTGTCCTGCTTTTATATTTATTGAATGCACTGATCTATTTGAATAGCGAAATAGCATGCTGGGCTTGGGTTCTCCTGTTGTAGTTAAGATTATTCCGGGGTTTGTGCTTGTATGTGGATTGACAGGCAGCAGAACATGTCAAGTTCTGTCCAAGGTGACTGTGCTAACGGTGTTAGCATGAGTTAGCCTGCGCTGAGAATTCATTTCTGCTACAAGAGCTTCCCGATACAGCGATCAGATATGCTGGGCTGCTTGTATTCTTACACACAGTATAATATTACAGAAGCATTACCGAGAAATTAATGTCATGTTATTGAATAAATGATCTGCCGTGGTTTCGATAAAGAGCTCGTTCGGTGCCATTCAAATGACGGAACGTTCTAGCATTGCGCTGCTGCTAAATAAAAATTCGCTGCTAGCGCGTTTTCTTCCCGAGATCAAGTGAAATAAAGAGATTGTGTTATTTAATTGTTGTGTCCTGATAACATTTATTTTTCGTTTTTAACGTATGGTTAACAGTAAGCACTGTCTGTTTGAAACGAAGGGCTAGACGGTGTTTTCAGTGCAGAGCGCTGCTGATTAGCATTGTTAGCTGGTGTTAGCGCCATTGCGCCCTTCTGTCTTCACTTCATTATGCAGGAATTAATTAATGTTTTTGAATTCACCTCACATTCACTAGCTATACTTTTTTAAATATAATCTGTACTGGTTTTCCTAAACACAAACCATTTAAGTGTAAATATATTATACTGTGGTATAGTGACTAAAGCTGTATCTCAAAACCTAGGTAACGTTAGCTCATTAGGTTTTTAGACCATAATGTCTTAAGTATTTGTCTAGGTAGGTGGCTCACAAGATTTTGGCATTACGATACCCAGAATGCTCTTTATCTAGAACGCTTATTAGGTTTTGAGACCGTAATACCCGAAGTTGCTTTCTAAGTAGGAAGCTCACTACGTTTTGAGAATATGCAATGCTCGAAGATCCTGTTTTGGTTGGCAGCCCACTAAGTTTTGAGACTATAATATTGAAAAATGTTTTTAGGTAGGCAACTAACTTGGTTTTGAAATACAACCTTGGATTTCACAGTCCAGCTGGCCGATTTTAGTGATAAATTGACATTGCTGTTTAATATGTTTTTATGCAGGTCTAGAGGAAAGCTGATTAATATATTGGAATAGTTTAGCATAAATTAATATCCACCCTGCTAAATGCTGTAGGTTTTGTATTTGTTAAAAAAAATGCTGGTAATGTTTTGTTTGGTGTTAATGTATTAATTTGATTCATTTAATATATATAATTTATATATATATATATATATATATATATATATATATATATATATTTATATATATAATATGGGTTTATAATGATGTGTATTGTGTATTGTCTATTTTGAGTTATTCCTGAGTTCTAAATCTGTATTTGTAGACAAATACTCAAGTTTATAGTTTATCATAAGCCAAAACATAAGCAAAAGCTGCCTGCTTTCGGTTATCCAGTTCTGCATCTTATTTGATCAGATGCTTTTGGGCCAAGGGCCCTTCTCTGTATGGATGAGCAGTCCTGACCTTCACACATGCAGATTAGCCATGCTTTCATAGTGGCACATGAAGAACATTTGTGCTGGATTGCCCAGGGTAATCCCAAGGCCTGCCCAGGCAACATAACTGGAAGAGATGCCAAGACACCTGATAGCCCTCACGCCTTCCATTCATTCTTGACCAATTTTGTACAACACCCTGAGAGCATTTTGGATCTACATTGGCAAATTATACAGTTTGGAATAAAGGTAATGAAATCTGTTAATAACCAGTGTTGGGGAGTAGCTAACTACAAGTAGTGACACTGCTAATTTAACTACATTTTTCAGTAGCTTGACAGAAGCTCAGTTGCTCTTAAAACAGAGTTGAGCTTTTCCAGCAGCAGTGTAGCACCACCAAAAGCTACATTCTGTTTTGTGTTTTGACAAACCTGCAATGTATTGAAGCAGTGCAGTGTCTTCTTACTATAGGCTATCACAAATAAAATTTGTGCATTACTGTTGGCCGTATATTGTTATATTATGGCTTTACGGTTCACTGAGAAGAAATTGTCCCGCCATAATTTCGTAATGTACCTAAAAGATCACATATTGTGCTTTGGCAATGCATCTGTCAATCGAACAGAAAACGTATTTGCGATATAGCTTAGTGTACATGGCAAAGTCTATGATTTATTTAAATATGGTATATAGCTTAGTTTGTTGTGGCGGGTTTCAAAGCGAAGCGCAATGTGTTTTCACGCAAGCAGCACGTGATTCGCACCTCAGAGCAGCTCTGTTCACAGTAAATGTTGTGAGCTCCATCACTACATCTGATTTGAATATAACGTACATTTTCGACTACTCCTGTGTTTCCAATTTATGTTGCATATATTTTTTACTTGCAGTGATGTTACATTTGTTGCAATTTCGGACTTGGCTTTGACAGACAACCAGTTTGAGATATATATTTGAGTGTTAGTGTTGGCTATCTTTGGGTCGTTTACAAAATAAAACAATACTATTTGAAATCACAATTGTATTGCATTACGTTGTTTTAAATCCCAGTTCTAACTTAAAGCATTATTCATTAACAATTATTCAGTTATTTATAATATACAATGTCGTTGTAAAAAAAAGGAGTTTCAATGTAACTACTAAGTACTTTTGATAGTGACTTGTAGTATAGCTAACCAGAACTATTTTTCAGAAGGGTAGCTTCAGCTTGACTGTTGCTGCATCCAAAATTGCGTACTGAGTAGGTACTGCATTTTAATTTTAAAAAGTATGTTCTATATAGTATTTATATGGGTTGTATGAATAAAATTCGGATGTACTACATCCGCCATGTTGTTACTGTCATGTGACCCACCAGTGTTAATTGCTTCAATTCCATCCATAAATCCCCTCATGGGATAGTAATGTCCCCTCATGGGACTTTTTGCCTACTGTTTTTCGAATACTATATATTCAAAAATACTACACTTTTGGTATACTGTTTTTCTATTTCTATACTATTCATTTACATTTATGCTTTTGGCAGACGCTTTTATCCAAAGCAACTTACATTGCATTCAAGGTACACATTTTTACATTTTGTCAGTTCTTGCTTTCCCTGGATATTGAACCCATGACCTTGGCGTTGTTAGCGCCACACTCTTATTGTTTGAGCTACAGGAAAGCTGTTCTGTTCTATTCTGATGCAGCATGTATCTTAACTACTTTAACTTATGAGTAGTTTGTAGCTTGTCCAACTACTGCTTTTCCAACGTGGTTATATGCGTTATTAATAACATTAAAATCCATATGCCTGCAATCTGTGAATAAAAATGTGCCTCTCGTCACTTTTGTGTCAACCTCATCACATAATACTTCAGCAATGTAGCCACATTCTTCAATTCTTACCCCTCATGCTTTTTTTTTTTTTTTTTTTTTTTTTTCTGAATTAAATTGTTGCATGATTTTTAAAGGAATTTTACTGAAATTGTTATAACCTTCCTTTCAGTGCTATTTTATTAAACAGGTAATTCCTTTTCTTGCTGAATGGTGAATTTGGTGCAGTTTTATTATAATAATGTTAATAATTAATAATAAAATATTAATAATTAATAATGTAATAACATAATAATAATAATAATAATAATATTAAATGTTGCACCACAATTAAAAAAATCCAAATCCATATAATCACAAACAGAATATTTACAGAAGCCTTTGATCAAGAATAACGGTTGGAATAAAATGGCAGACTGGTTGAATTAAATCATTGAGTTATTTTGTGTGACAGATTTCAATTCTTTAGACATACATGAGGATGATGTTGACATTTATACTCATTTGCATTTTCAGAGAAAGTGCATTATGAAAATAACTTGAGTTGTTAATGGCTTGTCTTCAGCATGAAGCCCATTTAAGTGGTGCACTTTCTCCAGGCCTCCAAGTGTGCGTTGCTCTGCCACTGGCTCCATGCAAAATGTAATTAGTGACAGAAATTCACCAATCCAATGTATGTTGATTGTACGAGAGGTTTTACCTGTTTCATTTTTTTTTTTAATATTCACTACTGGTGTGTTTTATGGTTTCAACACACACACAAAAAAATATATAATTTCCAAAATACTATCATATTTTCGCTAATTACTGCCCCTGATGCATTTATTTATTTTTTCTGTGTCACATGATCCTTCAGAAATATCACGTATAATAAATATCTAAATATCAGAATACATATCACGATACTGAACTCACGTTACCATATTATTTCAATATTTCAAAATATATGGTAAGAGATTAACCAAAAATGTTCTGTTGATTAAAATGCTAAATTTGGTATTACATTGGGGGAGGAAATAAATAGGCTTGGACTGGTAACCCAATGCACAGGATAATGGTGACACCAGAATAAAAATATTCATGATTCTGAAGCTGAAGCTGAAAATACAGAATAAATTTAGACAAATATTCTTCACCTCTGTCACTGACTAGATACATTAATAATGTAGGCCACTTTTTACTGGTAACATAAGACATTTGGCATTATCAGGACCCACAAATATTCCCCCATTGCATTATTATACATTATTTATACTATACACAATACAGAGTGTAGCTTTTTGTATTGCATTTTGTAGTGCAAGCAAATGTTTATAATTTTGACAAAATACTGAATGTTTATTATGTTAGCTGTTAGTTTTCAACTACAATTTCTGTGTTGAGAATAAATAGTTCAGCCAATGTTTTGAGTTGGTTGCAAACTATGTAGTATTTATTAAGCCCCAAGTGTGAGTCTTATTTTCCAATTAATGTAAGGCTTTACGGAGAGTGCAACCTTGCCACGCTCACCTACCTATGTAATATCAGGGACTAGTCTTAAATCTATTGGACTTATGAATTTTTAATATTTGTATTATGTATTAACCATTTTATAAAGCAAGAAAGCATTCTGGGCTGTACTGTTTTGTGCACATTATGCCAACAAAGTCATTTAGCTGTGACTTTTATTATTATTTCTTTTACAGTGTAGTATGACCTTATATACTTAATTGCTGATTTAATGATGGACTTGATTATAGTTCATCAATGAAGTGTGTTAGGAATAAATTAGACAAGGAAGTGGCTTATGGAAATAGTAGACTTGTCATTGATGGCTTAAACAGCATCTTGAGTAAGAATGACCTGGAAAGATACTTCCAACTATGTTCCACTAATGGTGCACAAACTCCTTTTGCTCTAAACTTGAGCAACTCTAATTTGACAATATAGTTGTCTAGTCAGAGAAAATGTGTGTGTGACAGCAAAGCACTCTGGCATGACTGCTGACGCTCAAAATGTTCATTTATAGTGGCCTCCCAGGCTTTCTCAAATTGGTCACATTTTCAGTAAGTGCTGCTTCAATTGGCCTGAATTTGGCAGTGACATGAGAAGATTAGCTTGGATGGCTCTCAGTCTTTCTGGCAAAGATGAGACACTTGAGAGAAAACCTGACCCCCATCCCCATATTAGTCGATGGCACGTTGCCCCGAATCTCTCCATTTACTGAACTGCTCAACCTTATGATTGCTATTTTGTATTCCTGTCTGCTCAGGCATAATAGTCGTATTTTATGTGACAAAGACATGCATTGGAAATCACTATTGCTTTTCTTCATGCTAAAATGTTGACATCCTTCTCAACAGGTGGCACCAATGGACCCTATGGCCATGAAGCGTTCACAGATGTACGGGATGGGCAACAGTCCCTACTCTCAGCCAGGTGGAACTTATCCAGGACAGCCATACGGATCACCCACTCCTCACCGATACCCAATGGGAATGCAGGGGCGTGGCCAAGTCAGCATGGGAGGGATGCAGTACCCTCAGCAACAGGTAGAAATAATGATTTTCAGTGTTGCAGGAAAAATGTTAAAGGGATAGTTCACCCAAAAATGTAAAATTCTGTCATCATTTAGTCACGCTCAAGTTGTTCCAAACCTCTCGGCAGCTCTTGACTACCATAGTGGGGGAAAAAAATACTGTGGTAGTCAATGGCTTCCGAGATTACAAACATTCCTCCAAATATCTTCCTTTGTGTTCAGCAGAAGAAAGAAATTCTTACAGGTTTGGAACAACTTGAGGGTGAGCAAATAATGACAGAATTTACATTTTTGTGTGAACTATCCCTTTAAGTCCCTTTCAAATGCAACTGTCACATGCAGCTTTGACTTCCACTTGAAAAGCTTTGAAAATACCATCATAGAAAAGCTATTTTACATGGTTGATAGTTAGCTGGAAAGCACAAGTTTTGGTTTTTGAGCCAGAACCGCCCTCGTAATGTCATGTGCTTGGTGTTTCAGTCTGTAGAGCTCAGTGCATTGGGAAATGTTGACATGAATGATGTGAAAAGGGCCTTTGTTATTATTTTTAAATGCACAATAAATCACTTATAACCAGGCCTGTGCAGAATTGCACAGAATGTGCCGCAGATTTAACAATTTAAAAACATCTACACTTATAATGTGCCCCTTGAATGTTTGTTTATTAAAGACCCCATGAAATGGCTTGACAGACACAGTCCTGTGTTGAAAGATTTTCAATGGAAACAGGAAGTTGTGGGATGACATTTTGAAGGGCCTTGACTAAAGATGCACTGGTCGACCGGTCATTGATCGGAACCGGCTGGTTTTGCTCCAAACACACGATCGCCTGTCTACTGTCAGAGAGTGAATTTCCATTTCCATTCAGTCCGTCTGCTGTTTGTTTTGTGCTGGAATTGTTTAGGTAGCATAATTTCACAAAGCTGAAGACAGACCATTCTGTTATACAATCTAATTGAAGTCAAAAACAACTGCTCATGCTACATGTGTAGCATCTTTGTTTGGATTGGGATTATGCAGTGGCTGTCTCTAATTTCAAAAGGCTACAGATAAAAAAAAGAATGTGTTGCGTTTGCAGTATGACAACTTTTCATTAAATTATTCAATACTCTTCAGCACAAAGGTAACCACAAAAACTTCAACATAGAAACTATTGTAAATGCCAAGCATAACAGCATTAACACTCTGGTGTTGTCTGATTATTTTAGACAATTTTTGTTGAAATTTTAAAAATCGCGACTTCATCGGAATGGTACGAAACTCAATTTCTTTTGTGACAGTTGCTGTGTGTTGCAGTTACTACACACACACACACACACACACACACACACACACACACACAAAAACGTGGACTTAATTCGAAAAAAGCTAAATGATTGTAAAAAAAAAAAAAGTCACACTTGTGTTGTTCATGGTCAAAATGACCACCATAGGAAATAGGGTGTGATCTCGAGATCTCGCAAGATTAAAATGTGACGAGATTTCTTGTCGAGGTGAAAAGCTGTCTCGGGTGGTTAGGATAGAATATGCCACGGCAACATTTACATTATGCCTCCACTATCGGTTTGCTTTTTATAGAAATAAAAACAATTTAATTCCAGTGGATAACGGTCGCTTCAGTTCCATCAGCTCATCCAACACGAGCTGTTCGAGTTGACCATAGCGTGCAGCACTACCACTGATCATTGATCATCTGATGAGAAGACTGACAGGACCGTGGTAGAGGATTTGTTGCGTGACAGAAGCATCAAACAAATGTCTTATCTTTTAAAATACGTGTTCAGCACCACTGCTCCCTATTCACAGAGTACGCACAATCACGAAAGTGAAAGTAAACCCGAGCGCGCATTCAAGCGCAATTTGTTTGACTGCGACTCACTGAGGCATGCAAATATCCCCCAATAACCTTAGGCTGGGCTGTGTAGTTGTAACCATATATTAGCTCTGTATCATGCTTGAAGAAAAATTCAGTCTCTATTTGCACTTTGAATATTGAGATAGTAGCCTGCTTTGATTATGGTTGCACTTATTGTTTGCACTTAATTTCTATGATCAATTTATGGAAAGGAGTTCAGTTAGGAGGTCAAAGGTTGTAGAAGCTCATAAATCATGTGCAGTTCTAAGGTCTGAAGAGACAACCATACAGGAAAGAAACCAGTCAGTTGAGTTTGTGGCAAAACCTTTTACAGTGCTCGAGTATTGTTGTCTTTTATGATAATTCATACTCAGAAAGTAGAACTGAAATGACATTCTTTACAAGATGATGAGTTAAAACATTTAAAAATGCACCTGCAGACTATTTGTCTAGTCACGTATTTCATCATTAAGGATTTCTTAAAAATACTGTGTAAAAATCTCATCTCATCTCGTTCTCATGAACCCAATCTCGTGTCTCGTCTCGTCTCGTGAGCTAAGTGTCTCATCACACCCCTAATAGGAAATTAATGGGAATAATCTTGCACTCTTGTTTAGACAACCCCAACACGGATGAGTAGGGCATGGCGGTGAAGGAAATTAATGAAAATGCACATTCACTCTCTGACAACAGAGGATGCTGATGGAACAGCAGAAATGCAGCCGTTACCCTGGTAACCTCGTAAACAAAGCAGCTGCACTACTTTCTGTTTCTGAGCAGTATTTAAAGGTTTCAAACGGCCATTCAGATTTTTGTGCTTTATTGTTTTTAATTTTTTTTTCTTATATCAAAAAGAACTATTAAACCTGTTATAGTATGACAACTTTTTTTGCAACTTATTTCAATATTTTGATAATACAGTGATTAAAAGATACAAATTTTATACGGTCACATGCCTTCTCACAATCGACACAAAATATGTAAATAAATAAATGTAAAAAAAATGTGCTTGGGCCTAGTAATGTTGCTTGTCTGATGGCAGTACTTAATTTTTTACCAAACCAGAATGTTTTTACCCACCCCAGCTGGCTGCCACACGGAGGACTATTCTTCTACGATATCTACTTTCTATGCACAGCTACCTTTAACTACCAGAATTAGCAACACTGACTCATAGCCCTCAAACAGAGATAGCAGCGGTGCTCTTCATGCTGTTGAGTCCACAGGAAACTGAAATGTCCCACAGGCCGGCGGTCTGAATAGTGACAGCCCGAGGGGAAACGCAGAGTGTGGTGCAGAAGGAACAACTCTGTTGTGCCTGTCAGCGTGGAGCGACAGTACTCCCAGTGTACCAGAGATGTTGACAGTCTAATGCGCCGCGTGTCTGTCAGAAGAGCTTGGCAGGCAGTCTGCTTGGGCTGGGCCGTCCTATTCTGGGTACAGACTGCCCTACTAAATTTAGCTTGGAAAGCTGGACTGTGTTAAGTTCAGCACCATTGCCTTTGAAATGACTGAAATTGAACCAGTAGTATTGTAACCAAACATGTTTCATTTTCTACCACATTACTGTGAATTCTGTTTCATGTTGTCTTTAAAGTATTACTCGAACCTAATTGTAGCTTTTGATTAACGCCAAAATGTGAAGGCTTAGGCCAGAAAAATACTTTACTTAAACGCAGATGTGAATGCTTGGCCAGCTGCTGAATCATGGCAAAAGTATTTATTGTTAAAGGTGTGAGATTGCAATCTGAATATTTAATGAGACAAAAGGGCTGAGAACCTTGAAGTAGACAACACATCTTTTGTTGCGTTGTCTACAATGACTCACAGCTAGTGTAGCCCGTTTCGTAAAAAAAAAAAAAAAAAAAAAAAAATTGCGGGGGTGTGGGGGTCATTTCAGTATATCCCATGCAGTCTAGAATTTTGTGTGATGGTAAAATATTTCCCCACAGGTTCAATTTGTCACATGGATTTGAGTGCGTTTAAAAGTTACTTCTGGATGAGCTGTGCTTCATACATTTCTACGTTACCAGTAGTATTGTCATCACAGTAGACAATACCTGCAAAATTTTGCTAATGTGACCACACCCTAACAAATCATTCTGTTAGTCTGTCAGAACAGTGAGTGAATTAACATCTGACTCACTTTACTGGACCAGGCACCATCATAACTCCTATTTGCCTCACTGGTTTGCGATTGTAGCTCTGTTTAGCATTTGCCGCTTTTCCACTGCATGTTTTTTTTTAGTACCACCTCAGTTAAGGTTCCAAGCAAACCGTACCGATACTGAAATGTGATGTGTAAACACTGCAGATCACTGATTGGTCAGAGAGAAACGTCACTACCAGTGTCATTGGATTTGCAACACGAGACTAGACACCAAAGTAAAGCAATCTGTTTAAATTTGAATCGCTGTGTGTTCAGTATTATTTACATGAATAACTATTATTCAGGCAGCTAGTTATTAGCATTATTAGATTAGCAGATTAATTACTGCTCTAGCTAAGCAACTGCCATGGAGATGAATGGTGATACTAACAGATAGACTTCTCCAGCTATTATATAGCTCCTTGTTTTGACACAATTTGGGAAAACAGTGATGCGTGAACTCGAGTGTTTGGGTTCACATACTTGAGTGTCTTTTGGACCTTAGAAACACAAACTGCTATTTCAGCTCTCAGCCACTTTCTTTTCATTACCTCCAGATCCATTATACTGATCTTTGGTCAGCTATACTGACACGAAATCAGCAGGACAGCAGTCGTGTGCAGTTTCCTCCTGTGATTGCCCCTGGGTACGGACGTGACCTTTTTAAAACGAAAGATCAGAATCAGCAATCTCCTCCTGGCACGGTGGAATGTAGGAGAGGCACTAATCAAGAAAGACATCACCGAATGTGGCCAGCACATAATGAGATCATTACAGGAGAGAGTTTTGGGGTAATCTCTAACCTGAGGGGTGCGCCATGCATTTGTACAGCTGTTAGTTGTCGGCGATCTCGACCGAGAGGGACCCTGTAATGACTTTTATCTACCAGGAGACCCTAGATGACCAGAGGAGCAGGTTTTTTTTTTTTTTTTTTTTTTTACAACCCTACCTGAAATTGGATGTTCATCTGGTCTGATACCAGGGGAATCCTGCTGTGTTATTTATATTGATCTTCTGTACAAAAAATAGAAGAAGACAAAGCTTAAAACCCAGAGGAAAGCACCATTTTAAGGCAGAGGAAAATGGAGACATAATGTCAAATACTTATAAAGAATTGTATATCATACTCGCAAACTCGTCACCTTTCGGGCAAAATTTGCTGTTCTAAAATTTGAAATTGAAAATCATTGAATTGATTTTTGTATTTCCATTCGGCCACTGTCGTTTTTGTTATACAAAACATTTATTAGGCTGAAATGTTATACTTCTGATTTTATAAATATTGGATTATTTGAACTCTGAAATTGTTGAAATCGTGTTTCCATAGACATTGTGTGGTTTCAAAATGTTACCTAAACAAAATGCTGTTCTAGTCAGAATTTTCTGAAACAATTTCATCTGCTGATTTCAAGATATTTTTAGTGAATTTTGTTTTGTTTATTAATATTTTGTCGGTGTGTGGAGTTTGCATGAATGGTGTTTTCTAGCTAAAAGGCAAAGTCCCTTTAAAGGAGCAGTTCACTTCAGAATTAAAATTCAGAATTAAAATAATAATTTACTCACTCCCCACGTCATCCAAGATGTTCATGTCTTTTTTTTTTCAGTCGAAAAGAAATTAAGGTTTTGAGGAAAACATGTAGTGGACTTATATGGGGTACAACGGGTTGAAGGTCCAAATTCCAGTTTCAGTGCCGCTTCAAAGGGCTCTACACAATCCCAGCCGAGGAATAAGGGTCTTATTTAGCGAAATGATTGGTCATTTTCTAAAAAATTTAAAAATTATATACTTTTTAACCACAAATGTTTGTCTTGCGCTGCACCACATATTACCTAATCTTGTCGGAAAGGTCACATAGGTGATCATCCGATATCATTGTTTTACCTTTTTTTTATTTATTATTTAATTTTTTTTAAAAGGCATTTAATTTAGTCTTTGCACTTTTGCTTTTTAAACACTTGATCGGTACTTGAGCATATGTCACACATGACCTTTCCAACATGATTATGTAATATGGCGCAACGTAAAACAAACATTTGTGGTTAAAAAGTATATAATTTTTTATAAAATGACCGATCGTTTCACTAGATAAGACCCTTATTCCCTGGCTGATATCGTGTCGACCCCTTTGAAGCTGCATTGAAACTGGAATTTGGACCTTCAGCTTGTTGTACCCAATTGAAGTCCACTTTATGGAGAAAATCCTGGAAGGTTTTCCTCAAAAACCTTCATTTCTTTTCAACTGAAGAAAGAAATACATGAACATCTTGGATGACGTGGGGGTGAGTAAATTCTAAGAAAATTGTAAGAAAACTACTCCTTTAAGGCAAGTAATTTCACTCGGCAGCCATCTTTGAAACGTTTCTCAAGTACAGCTTCTGTCTCTTTGAATGGTGAAACATCAAATTCTCCAAAGCTGTTCACCAAGCTTACAGTTGCATTTCATATTTGAAATCACCAGTGAAATCTAATAAGAACTATCTCATACATTTTGTTTTGTAAATGTAAAATTTCTGTAGCAACTGGAGCTTCTATTGGCAGCTGCAGTGACGCAATGACTTTACCAATTGGCAATTGTCTCTTTTATTTAGAAGACGGGACTTATTCTAGCATAATGTGCATTGCACTTTCTCCAATTAATAGTAATCTGAATGCACCGTCTTTGTGTATCTAAAGTCTTTGCTTAAAAGTGCATTTATTGTTAGCTAGCCTAAGCATCGCTGCTTTTTGTGTACTTCAAATACTAAAACCACATTGGTTTTAGACACTAAAATGCCATGTGGATCAGCATGACCATCTCTGATTTTTATGTAAAATATACTGATAATAATTAATAATTAATTCCGTTACCTATCCAACAGAAAAGCAGCCTTTGGCATCACTACTCTGTATTTTTTCTGTCATAAAATTTTCTACCTTGCATTTTTTTTTTTTTTTGCCTTTGTCTGTCTTTCTGTCTTCAGACCTTTTATTCTTTTTCAGCCATACAGGCACTGAGTCTCTTGTTGTTTCTTCTGGTAAAGAACTAATTTTGGCTTTGCATCACCAAACGACACCTACACTACTAGTGTATCTACAGAGGCGGCAGCCAATGAGCTTTAAGATTCTTTCTGATGTTTAATGACACACCGCAGGTCATGTCATTTCAACATGGCCAAATACATTGAGCGGGGTGACTCGCACCATACATAATTAAAACGCATATAGAAATAGAAAACTATAATCCGCACCAAAACTACTGAATGCACTTTTTAAACGTACCAATAGCACCATCAAACACCCCCCTATTTGAACTCTGTTTGCTCTTTTGTCACATTGCAGAGTGTGATGATGGTGTTAGGTGTGTTTAATGAGCGTGTGTGAGCACAGGTGGATGAGGTGCATGTGCGTGGCAGGGGGCTACAGGTCCTGACAGGCGTTTTGAAGGTTCTGTAAGAGGACAGGTCCTATCACAACACAATCAGCAGAAGCCATCTTCCCCCACGAGGCACTACCTCTGACCATCTGACTGCCACTCACCTGCCTTGCTGTCCACGTTTTTGACAAGCACAGTACATGTCAGGGAAACGGATTAAATGTGCTGTTTGTGATTAGACACAATCTCTTTGTGGGATTTTGGAGCAATTCCGCACTGTCCGATTAAATCCTGGTGTATTATTTCAGTGATGGAAAGACTGGAAATGCGTGGCTGTTATCTTTTGACATTTCCCTCAAATGACACAGATCGATACAAATCCTAAAGAAAGGTGTCTAAATATTTATGTGCAGTGGTTACAATGCAAAAAAAAAAAAAAAAATGTACTTTATTAAACAATTTTGTTCTAGCCTGTGTTAGTCTCCTACGCAGTTTACATTGTAAATACAGTGCAGCTCTGTAGAACTCAAAAGCGCTGCACTGTTTACAATGAAAACTGCGTAGGAGACTGACACAGGCTAGATCGGAATTGTTGAATAAAGTTTTTTTTAAATTATTTTTATTCTCATCTATTCATTAAATTAAGGTTGAACTACTGGAGTCACATGGCCTATTTTAGCGATGTTTTTACTACCTTTCTGGACCTTGAAAATGTTAATTAAATAGCTGTCTATGGAGGGGTCAGAGAGCTCTAGGATTTCATCAGAAATATCTTAATTTGTGTTCCGAAGATGAACGAAGGTCTTATGGGTTTGGAACAACATGAGGGTGAGTAATATATGACAGAATTTTCATTTTTGGGTGAACTATCCCTTTAATGACTAGGGATGGGACGGTATAAAAATTTCAACATTTCCAAAATTATCACGATTATCAATATTATCACGGTTTTGTTTAAATGAGATTAAAGTGTTCAAAAAGAACTGATGAAGTTTTATATTTGAAAATCAACAAACAAATAAAACAAGCAACTCTATGCACCTTTTTAAGCAAGATTCTATTGTGGCATTTCCTTCCTTATATTGACCGTCGTCAATAGCTATGCGTTATAACACAGTGTACATCACAACGGACGCGCTCTCTTGTTTCATTGAAATGCAACTTGCCGTCTTGCGTCTCCGTTTTTGATTGCATTGAAAATTTAATCAGAGGACTTTACTATTAATACTACTGTAATATTGTTGTGATCATCTTGTCTGGACGATTATGTAAGCTGTACAAAATGTATTTATAAACAGGTCAGATGCAAAACATTAATCTCAATTCAAGTCAAGTCAATTTATCTTTATTTATATAGCGCTTTTTACAAGTCCAATTGTTTCAAAGCAGCTTCACAGTGTTAACAGGAAAATAATGCAGCAGAATTTGATTCGGCTGTACAGCCGCTCTGGTAAATACGGTGATGTCATCCAGCTAATTTCAATTATCATATAGTGTCAATGCGGGTAGATCGGTAATATAGATGAAATTTAGGTGTCCCCAACTGAGCAAGCCAAAAGCCAAAGGCGACGGTGGAGAATAGAATAGACCCTTTTCACATTTCCAGGTTTCTCAGAGCGGAAGTCGTCATAGTTGGGTTAACTTTTATAGTGGTGAATGAGAGAATACATTAAATATATTTTTGTGTCCCCATTTTCTCTAATAGCAAAAGAAAAACGCAACAATAGTGATTTCACAACTTTCAAAAACAGGGAAAAAATAGTGAGATTGATAACGGCAGTGAAAAGAGAGAAAGATGTTAGTGTTACCATCACTCCCATAAGATGCTGTATTAGAAACACCCTCACAGCAGCAGTAAGTTGTTTTTTATAATTTGATGCAAAAGTAATATAATACAAACTACTAGTGTGATAAATGTGCATACCATTTTTTAAAAATGAAAATACAAAAAACATTGCAGGATTTACGATATTGATGACCGTTAAAACGCGTCATCACAGTCTGTGAAAAGGGTCCATGGAGAAAAAAAACCTTGGGAGAAACCAGGCTCAGTCGGGGTGCCAGTTCTCCTCTGGCCGACGAACAAACAGTGTATGATTATAATTCTGGCAACATTACAGGTCAGAAGTCATATTAGGTAAATAGATATTCGTAAGATTTCAATATGAATTCAATGTCTCCATAATTATTTATGTGGTAAAAAAAGAATGTGTAATAAGTGGATGATGAATATACACTATTATGCCTTAATGTCACCCTTAATAGTCTTGTCTGAGTCTTGTTTGTTCGTCTTGGGCTCAAAGTCACTTGCTGTGAATTATATAGTTGATTTAATGTGAGTGAGATACATTTTTTTTTTTTTTTTTTTTTTTTTTTTTTTTTTTTAAGATTTTGTTTCCAATTATTTCCCAGACGTAGTTTTGGTATTGAGGTCAAAGTTAATGTGCCTTGTGTTCGCTATTTCCCCGTTTCCCCCTATTGCAGTGACTTTCGTTTTGCATGTTCTGCAGACAGGGTAGGCATCCTCAATTTAAGTTTCCCTCAGGACTTTTGTAAAAGCCAAAATATGACCACACCTCAGATTTGGTCCTTTTAGAAGGCGGAAAAATCTCCTGAGCGCTGCCACTGCCTTCCGCCATTTCTTCTCGTTCAAAAAACATTGCGTGCTGTGCCAGACTGATGCTGGCTGGACAGGATTTACCACAAGTTTTCAAAATCGCGATAATCAAAATTTTAAACGATAATACTAACCGTCAGTACATTTTATTGTGGTTTATCGTGAAACCGGTAATCATCCTATCCCTATTAATGACACAGACAACAGCAGCAATATTAGTCTGCTGTCACTTTAAGACCGAATGCACGGACAGAATACTTAAGACATAACCGAGAATACTTTTATTTTGACACAATTTTGTGTGTATGTGTTCGATGAAGCGCAAGTAAATGCGAAAGAGGAATCAGTTTGGTGTTTGAGCGCTGTCTGAAACATGCCCCTCTCTCTCTCTCAATGTGTGAGTCCCGATTTTCGCCTCTTCTTCCACATTTAAAAACATTTGAATGTGTAAATTGGCAAGACAAAACCCCTTCCAAATTATAAACTTTCACTCTATGATGGTTA
Source organism: Paracanthobrama guichenoti (assembly GCA_018749465.1). NCBI lineage: Eukaryota > Metazoa > Chordata > Actinopteri > Cypriniformes > Gobionidae > Paracanthobrama > Paracanthobrama guichenoti. The sequence goes on along the minus strand of CM031962.1, from coordinate 17,642,857 downwards.
AACTTAGCAATTAATCCACGAATCACGTGCGTGCCGGACAGTGGGGCCTGGTCCATACGGATCAACTCTGATCCGTTGCACTCCTAATAATGAACACACTTATCATCATGATTGCTATCTTACCAGAGATGGAGAAAAATCCTACTCCAGTAAGTAAACATGTCCCTGTCCCCAAAAATGTTGGTACAAAAAAAGCACTTCCTTCTACGTTTTCTGCTGCACGTTGTTTATTTTTTACCACGCATGCGCGCCTCTGCACCAGTTATGTGCACCCCATATATATATATATATATAATATAATATATATAAAAAATCACCCGAGGCATTGCTGTCCACATTGCTATGGCTTTGACTTACTTTCTAATGGAAAACGAGACCAAAAAAAAAAAAAAAAATGATTGAGAAAATTATTTTTGCTGTGTAGATTAGGGTTTGTCCTTGCTTGACTTACGTTTCCTCATTAAAGAAGCTCAGAGAACATAGCTCTCAACTCAATTCCCATCCGAGCCTCGTGAGTGTATGTGCACGTACCGTCGCTGACATACTTCTGCATGTATTAGAGAGATGAGCAGGAAAAACACATCATCATGGTTTGTGGATTTGTTTTCTGTTTGGTATGAATGACAAATGAGAATTACAGCGGATGAAGGGAGCGGGTAACGGGGGGCTCAGATGGGAGGACAGCGTGCCAATAGCAGCTGTTGCCTTGAAAAGCTCTTACATAAGAGCGTCACAATAACAGCTTGTCGTGAATCAAAGGAGGGGGGGAACAGTTGTGGATTACTAAAGCACTAACACACCCACGGGGACCCTCTGTGTTCAGATGTCTCCCATCATCCCTCACTGGCTACGTTCACATAGCGGCAGAATAAGGTTGTCCGTCCTGTTTGGGGTGCTTTAATATGGTTGTGTTCATCCACGGTTTGATTTTAAAAGAGACTGACCACATTTTATAACCGGAGTGACTCACAACAAACGATTATTTTGATAATAGATTATTCTGTTGATTTATTTCTTTGATTAGTTGATTAATCAGAGGTAAATCCAAAAATGGGAAAAACATTTTTCCGTCATTTAATTTTAATCCGTCATGTGAGTTCATTAAACTATCGAATATAAAATTTGTTTATTGTTTATTTTCATTATTGATTCATATTTATTTTATCGTTTAGTTGTTGTGGCCCTACTCTCAACCAGGGGCCTGTTTCAATAAGGAGGTACAACCAACTCTGAGTTTGAACTTGAACTCTGAGTTGACTTACCCTGAGATGGGAAACTCTGAGTTTTGGGTTTCAGAACAGCTGAATTGAGCTAGTTCAATCAACTCTGAGAAGAAAGATTAATTATTGCAGCCTCCTCATCTACAGGATGCTATTTTTTTGTCATTTTGACAGTGTCCTCTTGATGAAAATATTCACAGTGAATGAATGTACCTGCACTGCAAAAAATGCTTTTCTTTTGTCTTGTAATTTCCAGTCAAAATATCTAAAGATTCTGAAATCAATATGCATTTTCTTACATAAGTAAAAAAAAATACATAAGTATTTAGTCTTGTTTCCTGGGGGACAAAAAAGTGTATTTTTCTTATTTTGCAAATTATCTGCCAATAGTGTAAGAAAAAATACTCTGTATGAAAAGCATTTGTGCAGCATGAATGAATGAATGAATGAATGAATGAATGAAGTATTTAAACACCGCTGGCGCTTTAAAAAGGGGGAGGAGACCGAAAGAAACTCTGGGTTTACCAAAGAAAACCTGCTCCCGACCATTTCACAGAGCAAGTTCCCTCTCTTTCAGAAACGGGCTTGACTTACCCTGCTTTCTCGGGTTTAACATACTCTCCATTCTGAAACTGAAAACCCAGAGTTCCCCTCATTTCAGGGTTAACATACTCAGAGTTTTCACTTAATCTCCTTTCTGAAATGGGCCTCAGGACTCACAACTGAATTTTGAAATCATGTTTGGTTCATATGGGCCGTATCACAACTAGTTGTCTGTTAGTGCACTTAGTGGAATATTATTTGCTGTCAGTCACTAATGCTATATCTGTCAACCTCTCTCAGGCTGAAAAATTACAGAAAATAGTAGTATAGTGTGGTCGGAGAGCAAAACAAAACACCTGTTAAGTGTTTTGCTGAAAAAAAATCACAACTGTTGGATCCAGAGATTTTTTTGACCGAATGTCTGGCAGCAGGACTTGCCAGAAAAATTATTGAAAAAATAAATAAATAAATGCAATAACATTTTGAAATGAATTTTGTTGTGATTTATAATTGAATGTATTAAACATAAGAAATATATTGCAATAATACTATTATAACAAATAACAAATGTTGTATTTCATGATGATGATGATGATGATGATGATAATAATAATACTAATAATAAAAATAATAATATTAATGAAAAAAACGTGATTTACTGACAACACAAATTAAAGAACACAAACGCAGCCGGATCATTTCCTAAATGATCAACGCAATCTACCAAGAGCATCGCAAATTAGTGTCCGGTTTGAGACATGCCTTTTTTTGGGTGGTAAATGGCGCAAACACCAGTAAATTGATGAGTGCAAGCCTTAGTAAATCACCTTGCATTAGGGATGTTTCCTAATTTTCCCACCGGTATCGCCGACTGGGCTTTTAAATCACTAATTCTATCTAAACCGAAAGTAACATGCAGACGGTCGCTCGGGCATTCATAACGGAGCGAAGCAAAGTGAGTGGTTTCAACGAATTCCTAATGAACTGAAAACGCAGCAGTGCACACACACCGTGAATGACAGTTCGTCCGTGCACATTTTAATTTTGGTTTAGAATTAGCATCAATTCAGCGTTCAGATCATGCTTCATTAAGTTTTTATCAGTATTGTCTGTTCTCTAACTGAACTAAATTATTTTATTACTATTAAAAAAAAATTATGGTGGGGGCGGTGCCACGGTGGGCAAGTCTGAAGTCTTGAGTCTGAACACCGGTAACACCGGCAACGCCGACTATAGCAGCAAGCCTACTTTGCATGATACTTTTAAATACTGTCCTCCCATGAATTTTGCATCTGAAAGGGAAACTCTTACAAATGCATATGCAATAAGGTCAGCCGCAAAAATAACTGTGCCCATGCCTTTTCAGAGCAATTTTTTCACTGCCTGTCTTTAGTAAATCCTGACAGTAGTTTTTTAACTCTTTAAAAAGGGGTTTTGTACTGGCGCAAGCTGTTAGAATAGCTTAATTTCTTTATTTCCATCAAGCTTTTATTTTGGCAGTTGGCATTCCTTTTGGTTTCCTAAAGAACATGTTATTAGACTAGTTCTTGTCTCTTGACTCATGAGCAATCAGATGTTTTAATAGCATCTCCAAATTTCAGTGGAAAAAAGTGTTTCTCTGGATCAGTTCAAACTGTCATTTTCACTGAATAGATTCAAAATTCGGTTGTTCATCTGCATCATCACACAGATGTTCTTGGAAGTACTGTTCATTTGGTCAGCTGTTTTTTTTATTTAGCCTTAATCCTTTGTCAAATGTACTTTTTAGTTTTAGTTTATCATATTTTGTCCCATATTTAGGCCCGGTTTCACAGACAGGGCTTAGATTAAGCCAGGATTTAGCCTTAGTTTAGTTTTATAACATGTTCTAGAAAAATACATTACTGGTGTGCATCTTGAGACAAACAATGGCAGTTCAAAGTTGCTTTCAGTTAAAACGGCTCAAACATGCCTTTTAGTCTTGGACTAGATTTAAACCATGTCTGTAAACCGGGGGTAAATGTCAGGGCATTTTAGTCTAGTTTTAGTCAGTAAAAAGGTGGTCACATTTCTGTCATGCTGCATAATGGTTAAATTGAGAATCACAATTATTTTTATTTATTGAAATTAAATTACTTTTTTTTTATTTTTATTATTACATTTCATCAGAATTATTGCACTTTCACCTATAAGCACAAATCAAGAGAGTCAACTCATATGCATGATTTATTTTACTCATCTAGTTTCCTGAATTATTATAGGCTATGTATTATATAAATTAACACACTCTCTACATTATGAACTGGTAAAACAAGAAATGTCTCTCAAAAATTCAAACTGAAATTACGAATAAAAATTCCAAGTTTACATGTGTTTTTCTATTAAGACAGCAAAAAAGGCTTTGTATTGTCACACAGAGGTCGTGTAAGTGCAGTTATTCCACAACCACTATCACAAAAAATATAGTCGAGATCCATGTTTGGATTTATTACATATTTATTACAGATTTAGCGCAATCAGCTTTTAATTACACTTTTATTTGAGCAGAATATCTACATGGAGATCAGTAAACTCAAGCTCCACATGTTTGTCTGTGTTTACAGATCATTTGTGCTTCTTCTGCAGTGTGGAGAGAGTGCGAGAGTTGTCAGATTGCAAAGATCATGTAAAGCACCGGGAAGAAAATGTTTGGTTCCTTCATTTTTGGTTTCTCTGGGGGAAAACCCCCCCACCAATTTAGACATTGAACGATATATTGAATATCACCAAAAAGCACAAAATGTTTTTTTTTTTAAGCTACTACTACTACCAGCCCTACTGTTCATACAGGTGTAATGAGATCCACTCCTGTCCTGTATGTAGTACAGGGCAATTTGAGAGTCACACCTGTTAGTAAATATTGCTGTCAATCCAAAACACCACCTGTTCCAGCACTGTGAGAATATTTTACTCCTGACATGAGACGTCCCGCCCCAGATGCAGAAATTTCAGATCGGATTAGCATTGTCAAGTAGTCAGTTAATGTTCCGGGGCGGATCACCATTTAAAATGCTTCAAAGATTAGTAATAATCGTCCTTCCTGCCGCGACATGCTTTGTGAAGCATTTGAGAAGGTTTTGAGATGGTTTGTCTGTGAATGAGTGCTGACTCTCATGTTTTTGTCCTTGTCTCGCTCAGCAGATGCCTGCTCAGTACGGGCCACAGGGAATGGGCGGCTACTGTCAGCAGGGGCAGCCCCCGTATTTCAGTCCCCCACAGCAGCAATCTGCTGCCCCCTCTCAACCCCCCTACATGCAGCAGCGCCCTCCAACACAACAGGTAAGCATGTAGACTACTAAATGGCTACCAAAGGGTCCTTGTTCTCTCTGAAGACCCTCAAAAGTTATATTTTGGATTTTTGAAATGAAGTTCACATTGTGGTAGGGTTGTCAAAAGTACTGGTACTTCGGTAATAAGTCAGTACTGAAATGTAAAAAATTTGATGATACCAGCCTTTCTGTAGTACCGAGTACCGGGTATATTTGGTACCCGCTGATAGGCGGCTTCTTTTTAAATGTTCCCGTGTGTATCTGTGTAAGCGCTCTGTGAAGAGCCTCAAAGATTTCTATTTACAACATGTTTTTGAAGCATTGATCATTGTAGCCAATCACAGATATATCTGTTGAGCATATGAATGCAATTGCTAATCAGAGGTGTTTAAAGCCAAAATGCACAGCCTATACTTCTTTTGACTTATACGCATACACAGACGTTCGATGAATGAATGTGCAGTTCTGAGCAATCTCTCGCCATGAATTACAACCCATGTAAATACTGCAAAAAATGTAATGCACATGTTCAACCTTTAATGCGTACAAAGTTCAAAAATCAGGCGGTGACTCTTCTGATGACGAAATCCGTGTCACGCGCACTGTACTCTGATCCTCGCATACGCGGAAAAAGTGAATTATACTTTCGCCTTAAGTTAGTCAGAATCCACTCAACACAGCTCAAAACAGTTTACCCATTAGAGTTCTGCACACTCGTGAATCCTTTCATTATTACCAACAAAGTGTAAATACAACGTAAATAAGACATTCCTTGTGCATTTAGACAGCTTTTTTGATTATAGCAGGAGGGAACTGAACTGCCACTTGTTCTATGTAATGTGCATGTGTTTCTTTTTATAAACAATGTTAATTATAAACATCGAATTATAAACATTCAAATGTATTATTTACTTATAATTATTGTCATAATAATAAATAATAAACTTATTTCATTTAATGTATATTTTTATCATAAAAATAATCGTTAATAAATAAAATTAAGTAAAATAGTTCCAGCAGTTTTTGCTATGGTACCAAATTTGGTTCCAAGAACCATGAAAATGAACATGTATTGGTACAGACATTTTGTTACCATGACAACCCTACATTGTGCTGAGCATAAGTAATGTTTTTGTTGATGTTGTTGCAAAATACCTGCATAAAAAAAACCTCTCCAACCAATACGATATCAGTTTCTGAGTCATGTGTGCCTAACTGATATTCCTGATATACACGTTATTTTCATGACAGTTAAAGGATTAGTTCACTTCAAAATGAATATTTGATAATTGATAAATGATAATTTACTCACTCCCATCTCATCTAGGATGTTCATGACTTTCTTTCTTCAGTCAAAAATAAATGTTTTTTTTTAGGAAAACATTCCAGGATTTTTCTCCATATAATGTATTCATTGGCAACCAAAGGGCTGAAGGTCCAAATCAATGCAGTTTCAAAGGGCTTCGAAGGGCTTCAGAGGCTCTGCACGATCCCAGCTGAGGAATAGGGTCTTATCTAGCGAAACCATTGGTAATTTTCTAAAAAAAAATAAACATTTATATACTTTTTAACCTCAAATGCGCAACTTCTGTGTTGTTGTTCTTCACAACGACGTCATCGATGCGATTCTGATTCTGGGAGACACGATCCGATTCCAAAAGAATTCTTGAACTTTTTTCTTATTAATTAATCTTATTAATAAAACTTAAAATCTTTTTTTATTATACATGTAATTATAAGTACATTTTTAAAATAATTACACATTAAAACATTTAATTAAAATAATTGCATGTTAAGAATTTTAAATATATAAACTAATGTAGCTTCAAAACATAAAAAGCTAGTAAATAATAAAGAACAAAAACATATTACAAGCAATGAACAAAGAGTGCTTTCAGTATTTAAGAGTATCTGAGCGTTTTCTATTCAAGAGCTGTGAGTGATTTTTCTCTCTCATCTTTACTGTTGCTTGATTATTAATGAAGACATCATAGACAGCTGAAAATCTGCATTCTGCATGCACAGATCTCTTTTGAAATAAAAGATATGGTTTGTCCTGTTTGTTTAATAACTTGAGATATTACTGACTGTTTACATAAATTTTGCGTCATAAAAGCATTTTGAGACGCGCGTTTGAAACTGAAAGCCTTCTGTTAGTGACTTAACTATTTTTAATAGGCCTATATAAGCACACTGCATTTCAAACGACATAAATTATGCCCTCATAGAGCATTTGTAAGGAAAATACCAGCGGGTGAGAACACACACACACACACACACACACTGTAAGCGTAACATCAAGCAAAGTGCACGTTTCTCACAGCGCATATCCTGTGCAATGAAGCCCGCGAATGTCATTGTAATTCGCTTCATCCTTCCGATTGTTATGAAAGATTATTTTATGGTTCAAGTGGTTTGTGTGTCTATGTGTGTGAGAGAGGAAATGGAAGCAAGCAGAATACAGGTGTATACAGAAACACACGCAGCACCACTGCGCACCTGCAGTTAAAATCCAAGCTCAGAATCGATCCAGAATCATTGGCGAGAGACTCTTTTCTCCCTCCCCTATTGTTTAGTATGACCAACACAATATTAGATCGATTAAACACAAATTGTTCTTTCCTTTAGGCCAGGCCTGTATGCGTAACTTGCTAAGTTGATGCTTCTTCTGGAAACTGCTTTACTCTCGAGTGTCACGTGACCAGAGTGTAATTGCAGCCTTTGCGGTTACGAAATTGTGTTTTATCATATCAATATTATCGCAATTAATCGTTCAGCCCTGACATATGTCACGTGGAAGTATCGCCCAGTGTTAAAATGAATGCGTAAAGACTAAATCAAACGCAAAACGCAATAAAGGCAAAACAACAATGTCGGACAATTTTAAAGATGGAGGAGAACATGAGAGTTTTTCGGCACTGGGTCGGTACTTACACACGTATGTCACAGCCATGACCTTTCCAACGTGATGTTGTCATACATCGTGAAGAAGAACAACACCAGAGTTGTGCATTTGAGGTTAAAAAGTATAAAACTTTTCATTTTGAAGTGAACTAATCCTTTAAGCACATTTCAATCCCAAATTCTCGTTACTGTAATGTGACAAAAAAAACAAAAAAACAGCCAATTAAAAAAAAAAAAATGTTTTAAGCCATGATGAATTAAAAGCAGTATAACAATTATAACTATATATACCATTTTTTGTAGTGCATAAGTGTTATTTTAGTTTTTATTTTAGTTTATTATAGTTTTATTAATATTTTGAATTGGAATTATACATTTATATTTTTGGTTTTCATGTTATTTTTCTTTTAAATATTGCTAGTTAGGTTTTATTTTTCTTTTCAGTATTTGTTTTAGTTTTTATTTAGTTATAGTTAATCATTTACAGCTTAAACTTAAACTTATTTCAGTTTATTTCTAAAGGCCCGTTCACACCAAGGACGATAACTATAAAGATAACGATAAAGTTAAGGTTCTAGAAATCGTTCTCAATATTAATTAGTTCACATCACAGCTATAACGGTAATAGCACAGAGAAAGCGTTATCATTGGAATCACTTTCAGAATAATTTTTTTTCCAGGTGATGAACATTTAAAAACAATGACAGCCAATCAGAATCCATCCTGCTGTAACGAACTTGAGCATTTAAAGCGGCAGACAAGCATGCGCTTAGAATGAACAGAACGATATCGTCCACTGGTATGGACGCTAATATAGTTATTTTTAAAGTTATCGTTCCTGGTGTGAACGGGCCTTAAGGCAACATTGCAATTAATATTAATATTTTGTTTTATTTCAATTAGCAGAAATGTTTTTAATAGTTTTAGTTTTTACGATAATAATCCTTGTGCATAATAAGAATTCTTTTTCCCACATTATGAGAATGAGATTTTTCTGCATTATAGTAATGAGAATTTCAATGCAGTTTATATTTTCCCCAAGTCTGCACAATATAACAATTAACTCCACCCCCTTTACTCTCTCTCTCTTTCACACAGTTGAGTATCTAGAGAAAAACTCTTGGCTTTTTTCTTTTGCACACAGCTTCTTCTTAACAGGCTGCAGCGCACTCACACTCAAATAGTTTGGAGAAAGCGGTAATAAGAAACTGGCCTTGAGTGGATGTCTCATGGGTGTGTGTGTAATATCAGTGAGGACAGCATTGCTGTGCGCCTCATATTGCTATCACACTCTCTGTTTATTCCCTGGACCTTAAAGGCATTATTTTCATTTTCTCTTGTATGACACTGAGGCTGATTGAGAAAAACGGTTTCATTTTCTTCCTCTGTGCCGTTGCTTCCAGTTGTCTCTGACAGGAGAGATTGTGGGGAGGAGGAACACTGCAGCAAGTGGGAGATACAGTGGCTTCCAAATGTCTGAGAGCACATTGAGAAAGTTTTAGAATTTTCACTTGAAACAAAGAAAAGTTACTTAAAACGAACATGAAATCTATACTATTCTGCGTTAATTAAATAAGAACATGTGTGAGACTGATCATGTGAACTCCATGTTCATGCAGCTCGAGTGCTGCTGTCATTTGAAGCAAAAAGGGGACAACGTTTCACTTTTTCATGCTGAAAAAGAAAATATTATAAATTTTTTTTATTTTAAAAGAATGCAAGACAGAAGCATTTTCACTTGGTCTCAGATATTTGGAGCTGCTGTATTTTCAGGTCTTTTTCTTCAGGCAGAACTTTGAACTTCAAAATGTTAAGAACTTGACTGTGTCCCAATTTGCATACTAATATTACGCACTAAAGCTGTTATTCACTGATGATGGGAAAGTACATTCTTTTAAAGCTACGGTCACATTTACTGTTGCTTATCGAAATTCCACAGGCGAAAGAAAGCGGAACTGGGCTTGACAAAATACGATGAATGAAATACGGGAGTAGTACGAGTAGGGAGTAGGAGTAGTACGATATATTGAATAACAAACATCCCAAGCTATTCTGCCAGCAAACAAACCAAACCTACTGCCTACTTGCTGTTGGTCGGTACTGAACTTGATATAAAATTTGCATAGGAAAGCACCTTTGCCACTGGAAGTGCGTCAGGCAAATATTTTCATTGCACTGATTTCCATTGATGTGATTTTCATCTGCAAAATTTTCCTGAATTTTCACCTTTAGAGTGTAGTCAGACAGTATGCAAGTATTTGGATATACTGCAATGTCACAAAATTTCATCTACATTTCTCTGACCTTATTTTATTGAAATTCAGTATTACTTGACTTGTAGGTTTATACATTTAAAAACAGTGAGAGCACAATAGAACTGTTACAATCTCCTTCAGTATTGGGGGACAGTATTAGGATGCTTCCCTCCTGGAGTTTATGCCAGGGAATGCTGCTAGTCCATTGATTTTATTGGGTTGTTACAAGGACGTCGAGAAAAAATGCAAAGGTTTGCAAAAGTAAGGCTGCGTCATGCAACTTTTACTTTTTGCTGCGGTGCACTCGTAGGCGTTTGGGACCAGTCGTACCAGCTGTGTTAGAACTTAGCCTAGTTTTGATGTAAAGGAGCACTAAGTTAACTTGCACGCTACTAAATATTTTAGCACAATTAAACTTAGTTGAAATGTAACGACTCATGGAAGTCATGTTAATGGAAGTCATGTTAATGGAAGTCTCAAATGCATATAAAAAAATAAATCCATCTTGGCAAGTTTGCATACATTTTTCAACATAATACTTTTAGTGACACACTAATTCTCAAAAATATCGATATTCCAATATGTATCGATTATTGAACTATCTGAAACGGTTCCAATACTTCTTTTCTGCAGTATCGATACACTGATACCAGCTGTGCATTTTCGCTTCTCATTTTATCGCTTCATTTTCTTCTCTCCCAGAGCAAATTGACACACACCAGTCTCCACAATTTGAATCATTCCCGCAGGTTTCGCCCTCACACAAAAAAACGCATGCACACATGAAGCCGCCGTCTCAACAGCTCGCGAGTACCAAATTGACTTCTTTTTCATGGCTTATTGCGCTTAAACGGTCAAATACATACAAAATTGTGTCAAAATGCTCGTCTTGCAGAGTATTCAGTTAAGCGCAGTCAGTTTTGTAACATAAATAGTTTAGAAAGAACGTTATGTAATAGTATAGTGGATCCGTGCATAAGCTCTTAAAGTGACAGAAGCCTAATAAACTTGCTGCTGTCTGTCATGTTAATCAAAGAACAAAAGACAAAGAGAAAATCACTTGCTCCTCTTGATTGAATAACTTTTGTAACTAATTGTAAGTATTAATCTGTATTTAATTTTTACAATGAAAACTATCCAGTGTTATTTTGCATTTGATTAATTTAATTTCTGTAATAATTCTTACCTGAATACTTCTGTTAGACCCACCTGAAAAACATAAAGTCGTGTTAATTTGTCTCTTTATTCTGTTGTATTTAATTGTGCTATTGTTTGCTGAGTTTACTTGTTTTTTTTTTTTTGTTTTGTTTTTTTGTAAATCTAGATCAATGATTCAAATAAAGCCTTCCTGTGCTATATGTAGGCTATTACAACAAAATAACCCAAATTATCAAAAAATGCTGAGATAAATTATCTGTGTGGTGGTTTTCCTATGGTATTGAATATCGATATTTTTCAAAGTATCACATCGAAGTATCATGACTATTATGATGTAGTACGAGAATTAGGACATAGTGTTATATTCTGCAAGTGATGGTTCATTGCTGAAACGCCTGAAGACTGTGAACAAGCTTTCCTCATCATCCCCGGAGTCCCCATCCTTGGTCTGGTTAAAATCATCCGCTAAATCAAAGCACTGGCTTTAATTAGATCTTCACAGAGTGGTCTCTTTATGACCCCTAGCCTGACGTTCTCCTCTGTTTGGCTTATATCGTCAATTAGCACCGTTTGCTGGCCAAGAAAGGTACGTCTAGCTGACCCAGTCTCAGAGCATCTGTTGACCATACCATTTCTGAAAAGTCTGGATGTTTTCAGGATGAATGTGTGTGTTAAAGACAACATAAAAACAGCATTCACAGTTACTGGTAGACCAGTTTGGGATTTGATTGCATCACTATTGGCTGAGAGATATTATTGGTTAATTTTATTGTTCCCTGCCCACATGGACTTGGTGACCAATGTCAGCAGAAAAAGCAATTTCTGGGAGATAGAAAGCCATTACGTTTTAATGAAAGATTATAAAAATTTACTTTTTTTCTTTACAGTAACATGCACTGATGAATCAGGCACAATAAGACCAGGGACATTTATTAAGGAAGTAAATCCTGTCAATTTAGGTTTATGGCTGCTTTTAAAGAGACATTATGTCCCTCACGCGCCGACTAAACATCAAAACTGTGCAGGGATGATGCAATTTCAGACAAGCCATTACAATAGGGCATTAATCACTCTGAAGGGATGTTTTTCGTTTTATCTGTAGCTCAAAGAAGAGTCCGTTAATCATTGTGCTGAAACCGCAGACCCACAAGGGACTCAAAAAACCATAAAGAGATGGATTCAATGTTTTCATAGATATGTCGAGTTTTACGAGCCTCAGATGCATTTGTCTTCTTACAGCGATGTTTTCATCTAGACACACCCTGTGTAAACACGTCTCGTTCAGCATGGCCCCTCAGTTGAGAGAAAACAGGAATTATAAGAAGAAATGAAGCAGAAAGCTCTGACTCAAATCAGAACATATTGACCTCAAAACTCTTTCCTGGGGCAATTGGAGCTACTCCATTTATTTTGTGTGTATGTGTATGTATATATGTGGCGAGGCGGGGGACCGTGAGAGCCTCATGGAGGAGTGACGGGAGTATAAAAGGAGGAGCGACGACATGGCAAGATGAGAGAGGACCAGGCCTGGAGTTTATGTTTGGTTTTGTTTTGTATGTAGGCAGCAGTCGGCCGTGAGGGGCTGCCGCCGACGTTATGGTTTGTTTTATTTTTGATTAAAGTTTTTAAAATGTTCGCGGCGGCCGCGGCACCTGGGGGTAAAACAGAGGCGAGAGAAACGGAGTGGGGAGCATGAGGAGCGACAGAACGAGGATCAGGCCTGGAGTTTATTGTGTTTTGTTTTGTTTTTAGGCGGCAGTCGTCCGTGAGGGGCTGCCGCCGACGTTATGGTTTATTTTTGGATTAAAGTTTTTAAATGTTCGCCGGTTCCCGCCTCCTTCTTCCCTATACACGTGAACATTGTTACAAATATAAAATATATATATATATATATATATATATATATATATATATATATATATATATATATATATATATATATATATATATATATATATATATATATATATATATATAAAAGCCCATCAAGCGTATCGCGTCAGTTCTGGCAGGTCACGTTAGTCAAACTCGCATCAGCTGATCACATCTACCTATAGGATAACGATGTCTATCACAGCATACATACATATACAAACTCACCTAAAGGATTATTAGGAACACCATACTAATACTGTGTTTGACCCACTTTCGCCTTCAGAACTGCCTTAATTCTACGTGGCATTGATTCAGCAAGGTGCTGAAAGCATTCTTTAGAAATGTTGGCCCATATTGATAGGATAGCGTCTTGCAGTTGATGGAGATGTGTGGGATGCACATCCAGGGCACGAAGCTCCTGTTCCACCACATCCCAAAGATGCTCTATTGGGTTGAGATCTGGTGACTGTGGGGGCCATTTTAGTACAGTGAACTCATTGTCATGTTCAAGAAACCAATTTGAAATGATTCAAGCTTTGTGACATGGTGCATTATCCTGCTGGAAGTAGCCATCAGAGAATGGATACATGGTGGTCCTAAAGGGATGGACATGGTCAGAAACAATGCTCAGGTAGGCCGTGGCATTTAAGCGATGCCTAATTGGCACTAAGGGGCCTAAAGTGTGCCAAGACATCCCCCACACCATTACACCACCACCACCAGCCTGCACAGTGGTAACAAGGCATGATGGATCCATGTTCTCATTCTGTTTACACCAAATTCTGACTCTACCATCTGAATGTCTCAACAGAAATCAAGACTCATCAGACCAGGCAACATTTTTCCAGTCTTCAACTGTCCAATTTTGGTGAGCTCGTGTAAATTGTAGCATCCTCTTGCTAAAATCCTCTTTTTCCTATTTGTAGTGGAGATGAGTGGTACCCGGTGGGGTCTTCTGCTGTTGTAGCCCATCTGCCTCAAGATTGTGTGTGTTGTGGCTTCACAAATGCTTTGCTGCATACCTCGGTTGTAACGAGTGGCTCTTCTATGAGCTTTAATAAGTCGGCCCATTCTCCTCTGACCTCTAGCATCAACAAGGCATTTTCGCCCACAGGACTGCCGCATATGATGTTTTTCCCTTTTTTACACCATTCTTTGTAAACCCTAGAAATGGTTGTGCGTAAAAATGCCAGTAACTGAGCAGATTGTGAAATACTCAGACCAACCCGTCTGGCACCAACAACCATGCCACGCTCAAAATTGCTTAAATCACCTTTCTTTCCCATTCTGACATTCAGTTTGGAGTTCAGGAGATTGTCTTGACCAGGACCACACCCCTAAATGCATTGAAGCAACTGCCATGTGCTTGGTTGATTAGATAATTGTATTAATGAGAAATTGAACAGGTGTTCCTAATAAAAGTGTGTGTGTGTGTGTGTGTGTGTGTGTGTGTGTGTGTGTGTGTGTGTATATATATATATATATATATATATATACATATATATATTATATAATAATCCTTTATATATAGTATATGTATATATATATATATATATATATATATATATATATATATATATTAAAAAAGCTCCTCAGTACTATCAGCAGCTATCGCGTTTCTCCAGAGCTCATTTACCCTCCCTCATCCCCAGCTCCTCCTCTTGTCAGTCAGGATTTGGTATTCTAATTCCCCTTGAATCAGACTAAATTCCTGAATTATTTTGTACATTTAATATCAACATTAATGATATCTGCAATACATCATGTTGGTTCTGTTCTGTTTACCCCAAGGGGGGTTATTGCTGATCTCCCTGCTCTTATCCATGCTAGGCTGCATGGATGTGCAGGGAGTTCTTGCCCAGAACAGAAACATACCGCCAATCCAAACTATATGCTAATAGTCAATCAATCATATTTGACGATAGTCCTGACAGAAATCCATATAAAGCAACAGGGGTTGTTGGAAAAAAATCCTTCATTAGCCATAAAACTACATAGATAACACTAATAAACATTATTGTTTACTCATTACTATTATTATTATTAGTTGATTGTGAATATTGTCTCAAATGAAAGGGTGTTGATAGGAAAAGGACATATAACAGAGTGATTATTATCACATTATAGCACAACGTTGAGTTAAAATGGTATTTTATTAAGCAAATGAATCCTTCTATAAAATAGACCCTAATATGTTGAATGAGGGTAGTCGGCATGTTATGAATTTTCACCTTGTCTATTTTGTAAACAAATGGTATAGATCTTACTGTGAACAATTTATTCATGCATTTTTGAATACTTCCACAGCTCGGGTTTCCAGTGAAAACAACAGATCTCCAATCATTTTGTCCAGTTAAACCCCTACAACTGACTGGACGCTCAAAATCCAATCAGCAGCTTATGGATAGAATGAAGTCCCCACCCTAATTTTTTTATTTTTTTTTATTTGTTATAATTAAACTCAGATGTATGTCACAATACGAAAGAAAATATCTGTCGCTACTTCCATTTCTTCAGGTGTGTTTAATTCACATATTTTTGCAGTGGTATTGAAATCATTATATTGTGTAGTAAAATTTCCTAGTATTTGTATCGACAATCCTACACAGCATAGTGAAAGTGAATTTTGAGTATTTCAGTGGGAAAATGTGTCACTCAGGAGGTATCACATTGTTTTCCTGTGACGCTGTGAATATTGGAGGTCTCGCTGTCCGTTATCGCAGTGGAGCAGCTGTTACGGTTCTGAATCAGCACATGCCTGAGCGGTGATGTAATGGCCCAACTGTAAACAGCCGTCTGTGTGTGTGGCCTGGCCATGACCCAGAGTCAATACACACACACACACACACACACACACACACACACACACACACACACACACACACACATACAGCTCCGTCTGGCTTGGGAATGCCCCCCTTCTTTTTTTTTTTTTTTTTTTTTTTTTTTTGCACCGTGTTTTTTTTCCCACTGTTGAATGAAGTGAGCGGGAGGGAGTTCTGGGCGATGTTTGTATACATGAGTGAATTGCAGGCAGGGCGACCTTAGTTGCCACTCATTCAGCTTTCTTTCCAGTTTTGTTTTTTTTAAAGTGTATTTGCTGAGGGAAGTCAAGTATCCACTTTTACAGAAATATGCTGTAATTAATTTCCTTCTGGCTTGAAACCCACAGTGTTATTGGTAGATTGCTGTAAAAAAAAAAAAAAAAAAAAAAAAAAAAAGTTCAGACCTGTATGATTTTTGTTTTTCTTCCATGGAAAACAAAATTGTGATGGTTATAACAAAATGATTCGAGAGAGCTTGGAAAGCTCTGACTGCCTAAAATGCCTCTGATTAGGGCCCGAGCACCGATGGTGTGAGAACCCTATTGTAATTGCTCGGCCTATCATTCTTCTTCTCCAAAATGCATTTTTGAGGGTCTAAGCATGCTCGACAACTCATGAAACTTTGCACACGCGTCAGAAGTGGTGAAAATTTACGTCTGATATGGGTTTCAGAATTAGGCGTGGCAAAATGGCTCGATAGCGCCACCTACAACATTTGTATTAAGTGTCGTTCGCGTTACGTTTCACATACAGGTATGAAATTCGGTAGACGCATGTAACAGCCCAATACCTACAAAAAAGTCACTGGGAGCAAATTCTGAAAATCCAACAGGAAGTGAGAAATTTTCTCTGCAAATGTTTTGCAGTTTTTGCCATTTCCACATGTTGTACTTTAACAAACTCCTCCTAGAGATTTTATCAGATAAACGTCATATTTGGTCAGTCTGATCTTAAAGCCTTGGCTTAATCTTAAGTTAAATTGCGATGATCTTTAGTTTTCCCTGAAGGGCGTGTCTGTGGCGATCTGACAAATTTCGATGTTTCGCCATGAAACAGAAAATTGTTGTAACTCTGGCATACAATGTCCGATCTGCCCCAAACTTTACGTTTTATTAGAGTCCTGGCCTGAAGACATCTATATGCCAGTATTCAGTTACAATCATGGCGCCGCCTGCAGGCAACAGGAAATGTTTTATGCTGTGATTAACTCCTCATAGAGATTTAATCAGAACAACATCATATTTGGTCAGTCTAATCTTTACATCTGACATGGGTTTCAGAATTAGGCGTGGCAAAATGGCTCAATATCGCCACCTACACATTTTCAACAAAGTGCCCCTCACACTACATTTCATGTAGAGGTATGAACTTAGGTAGACACATGTAACAGCCCAATACATACAAAAAAGTCCCCTGGTACAAAATCTAAAAACCAACAGGTAGTAAGATATTTTTTAATTTTCTTTGCAAAATTTTAGCACATTTTGCCATTTCCAGACATTGTACTT
This sequence comes from Paracanthobrama guichenoti, assembly GCA_018749465.1. NCBI lineage: Eukaryota > Metazoa > Chordata > Actinopteri > Cypriniformes > Gobionidae > Paracanthobrama > Paracanthobrama guichenoti. The sequence goes on along the minus strand of CM031962.1, from coordinate 17,625,282 downwards.
TAACAAATTCCTCCTAGAGATTTAACCAGAACAACATCATATTTGATCAGTCTAATCTAAAGGTCTTAGCGATGTTAAATTGTGAAGATCTTGAGTTTTCGCTGAAGGGCGTGTCCGTGGCGGCCTGTCAAAGTCTGATGTTTCACCATGACACAGGAAGCTGTTGTAACGCAGACATACAATGTCCAGTCTGCCCCAGACTTCACATGGTTGATAATAGACCTGGCCTGAAGACATCTACAAGGCAATATTCAGTTATAGTCAAAGTGCCACCTGCTGGCAACAGGAAGTGTGGCACATCGAAATTACTTTGCTATTTTTTCGGATATTTACCTGCTTAAATGCATGTCGCCCACTATTTGCTGTTTTCCCTAGGCCACTGTTTTCCACTCTCTTCACAGATCTTTCATTACAAATACATTAAATTTTTTTTAAACTTGGGTAACTAACTAATGATAAGTGCTATTAATCGGGATTAATTGAAGAAAAATTTGGGATTGATTGACGAATATCAATATAATATATATATATATATATATATATATATATATATATATATATATATATATATATATATATATATATATATATATATATATATATATATATATACACTACCAGTTTTGTTTGAATACAGTTAAGTTGAAGTTGAAGTTGAAGTTTATTCGTCATTACACATGTACAAGTACAGTATAACGAAATGAAGTTTGGAGCAAGCCTCCGGCCGCAGCCGATTATTCAGGCGCCGCCTCGCTCTCCAGAAATACAAGAATGCAATTTAGCAAGCATTACATAGCAAACACAACAAAACATAAACATAAACATAAACATAAACATGACACAGTACACGTGGTCACGTGATGGGATTTTTGTATGGAGTGGGAGAGGAGATAGATAACAAAGACAGGCAGACGGTTGGAGGGGGTGGGATCGGGTAGGTTGTGTATGGTGCGAGTGAGTCTGAGATTGTGTTGTGTGAGAATGTTAGCCATAACTTCAGATGTTTTCGAGTTCAGTTCTATGGTTTGTCCTTGAAGGGAGATAAGGCAGTGCACAGGGAAAGATAGCAGACAAAGCTGTCAGGCTGAAATCCCAACCGAGAGATAGGGACCAAGTGAGGTTCGTTGGGCTAGTTGATTAGGTCAGGCAAATACAATTTATTATTTTTAATCCATTTGATGATCTTCGTAATTTGTCCGGATCATAATCAATCAATCAGATCTGGTCCTCAGCATTCGCGTCTGGTCTGTGCAGTTTCCCTAGACATTACGCCCAGCCTCATGGCCAGACCGGTTACAGTCCGTAAAAGTTCACCGATCTGACCCCGATAGAGCCCACTCTACCCTGCGTATCCGCAGTCCGGACTGCGTTATTTACGGTTCAGTTCCTCAATTCCTATCACTTTCTGATCTAATTCCTTCAGACGGTCACACACAACCCCGAAGCATTCTTTAATTTCCACAGACAGCGGCTGGGTGAATTTGCTTGCAGCTGTCTTACCAATCTTCCGATAGGTCAGGGCAATCCCAAAGCCAAAGAATAGGAACCCCGCCATCAATAATCCAATCATGTATAAATCTTCCGCATCCTCCATGGACAGAGCCTCCAGGCACAGGACTTGCCAGTTGTTCCATGCGTCCCTCACGTACCCTGCGGCAAAGGTCCCGTCCGGGCAGGTGGGTTCTCCCGGGACACCCTTCCTTTGTGAGAAAATCTTGTCGATTGCGCTGATTGACCAGTTAATCAATTCCATTTCAGTATTTTCAAGAGTCCAGCAAAGCAGCAGTCAGAGAGAAAGAGAAGAGACGAAACACTAGACAAAACAAAACAGCGCGAGAGCCAGCAGGGAACAGAGAGAAAAACACGTCTGCACGGATAGAAGGACAGAAAGGAATACATTTATACAAGTTAATACATTTGTTCAGCAAGTATGCATTAAATTGATCAAAAGTGACGGTAAATACATTTACATTTGTTATGGAAAATTTATATTAAAAAGATGCTGTTCTTTTGAACATTCTATTTATCTAAGAATCCTGAAAAAATATATATTAAGTAGCACATTGCTTTCAACTTTGATAATGATTCTTAAGCACCAAATCAGCATTTAGAATGATTTCTAATGGATCATGTGACAGTGAAGACTGGAGTAATGGCTGCTGTATTTTTGTTTTAAAGGTGCACTTTGTAACATTTCCGTCCGTTAGAGGTCGCCGATTCAAAACAAAGGCGTAGTTTGATGACGCCAAGTTTGAGCGCATAATCTTGGGACGTGTGGTGTTCACCTCACAACCGGTGGAAAAGGGCAGAAATCATGTTCATGGATGATATTATTAACGTTACTGTATGTAGTGTGAAGCAGAGCAGGGGTGAGTGCTGTGGAGCTGAGTGAGGTCGCTGGAGCGATTGCTAATGAGAGACGAGCGCAACGCGGCTCGCGAGCAGCGGGACTTTTATTATGCCACAGTCGCCGGTGCCATTTCTGCTTTTCCGGTCATGAGTATGAGGTAATACAGCTCTGTTTATCATATTAGATACATTTGAGTGTGTTGAAAAGGATGGTATGATGTTATGACGTTACATTGTGCGTTCCCTCGGCTTCTGCTATGACACTTGTTGCACACTGCAGTAAGAGTAAAGCGTTTCTGCAAAATAAAACCGGAAACCGAGGGTAACGCAGATATGACGCAATTGACAGGCGACTCCCTCACTCTTCCCGGTTCCTTAATTATAATAGCAATTTTCTCACGATTTACAAATATTTGGAAACTTTTGAGATATTGTAAGTACTCAACTGAACAAAATATATAACACTGGCCTAGTGGTTTTTGGATATTTTACTGAAAAAATGTTACATAGTGCACCTTTAATAAATCCAGCCTTGGTAAGCATAAGAGGCTTCATTCAAAAACATAAAAAAACTTATCAACCCTAAATATTAAAATTATTATTAAATAATCTGAAAAATAAAATAAAGATTTTGATATATTTCTTGCAGTTTGGTAGAATCACGTCACACGTTTTTGGGTGAACTATTCCTTTAATGTTTTTTTCTTGATCCCTTTATGCAGATTGTGTAATGTTATGGTTGATATCAGTGCACAGTCTGCGTTTCCGTTGTCAGACATGCCTCAGCATTTCTGCATGAACAGCCATTCTGCTCGTGTGAATCAGAGTCTGTGGATGAAGCTCAAATGAGATGGCGTCATCATCGCGTTGTCTGCAACTGTCTAATTACCTTGTTCTGTGTGAATAAAGGCCTGCTAATGTATAGTTTCTTCTTTTATTTTTTCGTTACTCTTTCCCTCTTTCTCAGTTTCTGTGTTTTTCTCCACAGGACACTCTGCAGGAGGGATATGGCAGCAGAGTCCAGTCTGGGAAACCAAACCACGATGACATGGGCCTTACTCAGCAGGACCGCCCGTCCAGCCTCCCGGTGAGACATTACAGTCCAAAATTAGTCTGAGATTTTATAGACCGTCTGGCTTAGGTGTTGGATAATGCCTTACTTTTCTAGAAAGGCTTTTATGAGTTCCCTATTGATGATGCTCAAGTGCATATGGTTGAAAGCACTGTTATTTGCCTTCTCAAAGCTCTGTTTTTTCCAGTGCTCTGGTTGTTTATCGGAATTGGAAACACTTTTCCAGAACCCACTTTTGCACTGTTTCACCCAAATTGTCTGCACCCTTTGTTCTCAACGGGTGGGTCTTGACCAAAAATGGGTTGCAGGTCTGTTCTGATGGAGTCCTGGAAAAGCAATGTTAAATGCAAGTGAATAAAAAAAAAAAAAATAGGCTTATCATAGTTTAAAAGGGAGGAGAAAACGCTTTCCATACCTTTTGTTGTTGACAGCAAAGGCTGCATCTCCAACCAAACTCTTTTAATTCACTGGATTATAAATATCCATTACCAGATGATTATTAAAATTAAGTTTTTTTGTTGGTTACATTTGATAAATTTTCTTTAGATTCATAAGATGAATATTTTACTTTATTTTGTAGCAACTTTTACCTCCTATTAAAGTAATAGTTCACCCAAAAAGAAAGTTATGTTATTTATTCACCCTCATTTCGTTCCAAACCTGAATAACTTTTTTTTTTCTTTGGAACATGAAGAGATTTTAAGCAGAATGTTCATGTAGCTTTTTTTAGTCTTTTCTAGGGATGTAACAATATTCAAACCTAACCGAAAACCACGATACACCACCCACGGTATGTACCGCGGTCTCATTGCGTACGTTACACCGACTGATGGCAGAAGGTCTGGACTCTATCGCAGCTTTCATTGGTCAAGGACCGCCCAGAGGCATGCAACTCAAACAATCACAGTTTGTTTAGTTCCGCATCATGTTTATGGGCGTGTAAATTCAATGTCCCTGCAATAACAGTGCATGCATCTATAAATGATTAAAGTTTACTGCAGCGATGGAGCTGTGAACTTCACGTACTTTTGAAAACCCAGCGTTTAGTTAATGCTGGTAAGCGCTCATTGTCACAGTTGTGTAAACGATGGCGTTCTTCCATGAGGGAGTTTGCTGTCACAGCATTTATTTCTAGTCGGACCATTAAAAAGAATGGAACACACTCGTCTCGCGGACATCCTGTAGAATTCAACCAATCAGATGACGACTTCAAAACTCCTGAAGTGTTTCCAAATAAGTGTGCCATATGCATCAGACGTTCAGCCAATGGTCCGTGGGTGTGACGTCTGAGGCTGAGACTAGTTTGTTTATACCATCTGGATACTCAGTATTGGAGGTGAATGCACAGTTCATTGAACAGGTAAGTTAATCGCAGTTCTAAACTAATGCGCTGCTACACTGTAGACACATACAGATAGTAGCGCTCACATCAAGTGCAGATCGCAGGCACACAGAAAGATTCAGGAGCAGTTATCTTTGTTTATGCCATCTGGATGCTCCGTATTGATCGGCTGATTGCATGTTTTACACAGTTTATTGAACAGGTTAGTTGATCGGCATTCTAAACTAATGCGTTGATACATTGTAACATCCACACACATACAGGCAGCGCACAAGCTCCGAAGCACGTTCTTTTGTCTTTTGAATGTTGACTGTCATGTTATTTAGCATTGCTGGTGCCATGCCATGAACACTGCCTCCACAGCAAACAGAACTGAACCGAACCGTGGCATTGGAAAAGACTAGGGGTGTAACGATATACCATAGAATTTAGTGGCCAATGGCTGTCAAGTTATACAATCAAAACAAATTTCTTTTGTTCCCCATAAGATACTATAACAGTCAATTTCGCATATTTAGAGTGCTGCAATGTGATTAGGTTACAAAATACATGGGGACCAGTGGAATTATATGGAACTCGCCAAGTAGGAACCATTTGCATTTTTGTTCCATGGAAGAATTAGGTCATATGGGTTTGGCGTGACATGAGGGTGACAATTCATTTGGGTAAACTATTCCTTAAAGTGCCTTATTGTCCTTCCCTCAGTGATCTGTGAAGATATTCTCTAGGCTCTAATGATTTATGAGGAATTCCAAATTGCAAAAGGAATTCCAGTTACCATCCATTTCCTAAAAATAGTCATCCAGCCCTGCTGCCCTCATAAAAAGCTCTTAGTGGTTCAGAGTCAGAAGACGCTGCATGGGTATTTAAACGAGTGGAGCTGCAGTCTCTGGTGCTGTCATGATAGGTTTCCCGCAGGGGTTTGATGACTGAGGTAATGTTGTTTAAAAGCCCCAGGCGGCTGCTGGTTTCATGCCGGCAGACCTATTTTTAGATGTGTCTGACACAATGGCCCAGTGAACTCCCAGCCAAGGACAAAGAGAATAACAGCACAATGAATGGCCAGTCTGCACTGTGTGTGTGTTTGGATAATTATAAGTTCTACACCAGATCAATGCAAGAAAAGTACAGAAGAACACAGATGGTAATGTAGCATGAACTACACAGAAAAATCTCAGAAAACATGGGTTGAAAATGAGTTCCCAAGACCTGAAGAGAACCTACGGATCAGGCCGTGCTTGTATCCTTCACAACATCAATAAAATAAGTCCACTTCTGCTTTAACAATGGTGCAAATTTGGACTGGATTTTACTTTGGTTAACAATGGAAGACAGTAAACTACTAAACTCAACATATTGACTAACAGCTAATAAATATGAACTGATGTTTCCCAGAATTGTTCCTACGATGAAACTTATGTAAAATATAATCAAGATCAATGCGACAACTATCAGAAAAATGTGTTTGTTCATGAATGAAGAAAGTTTTGGAGCTCCGTGTATCAAACACTGGAAGAAATTTGCACCTTGGTCTTCTCCACCTGGTTATGCTCCTAATTGCAGAATCCCCATGAAATCTGACGTGATTTTTAAACACATTTTGCTCATTGTCTTTTTATTTATGAAAGCATAATGTAATCCACCTTGCTGGCATCAAAACGGTGCAAGCTTTGCACAGCGTTAATCCGCTGTCATGCTTCCTGACTGCAGAAAGTCCTTGAAAATTATTTGTGCAACATTTTTTAAGTAAGGAATGATAGTGTAAGATGACGTGGCCTTCAACATGGCTACATTGGAGATCTGGAGCTCCTGACATCTCATAAAAAGTACCCTTTGAAATGGGAAACAGCCTTGAAAATGTGTGTGCTACATCCAGAACTCTAGAACCATCTCACATGTCATTGTACTGTGTAGTTTGTGCAGTATGTATCTTAAAGATCCTATAAAATCCAAGAGCACGATTGTGAGTTTCATTATTGCTTTTACAATATCAGTAAATAACAGAAAGATAATACTAAGTAACATACACTTTAGGCAAATCAACCACAGAGGTGTTTTGTTCCTCAATGAATCTTTGTTTTTGAATGAATTGGTTGACTAAATAATTCAGTGACTCATCCAATCACTTATTTTAATCTTAAATCAGGTGTATTTGAACAAACTAGTTGAGTGAATGATTCAATTGACTCACTTAAGTAACACTGTTGACTGCACTAATCACTAACCCACAGACTGTCAGACTGTCTAGAACGGTGCAAAACAATGACAAGTAGAGCGATACAAACAATGAAAAGTCTGTTGTCAATCTGCACTCTTGGAACACCAGTTGACCAATCAAAGTCGAGGAACAGAACAAATTTTCTGCTAATCTTAAAGTCCCTGTAAATTCAAATGAAATATGTTCTGAGTTTGTCATACCACAGACAAATGTTATTAACCATCCAGCCAAATTTGAAACATAAAAAAAAAATCTGCCAAGTAAATAAAATAGCTTATCAAAATCTTTAAAAAAATAAGCAGTCAGCTCTCAAATGTTGGGGGCGTGTCCTGTGCCTGTCGGCGCTGAAACCATGCCCACTCGTGACAAAACTGCAGTAAGCACACAAGACAAAACTCACGTACAGTTCACGACGGCACCAGATGTCGGCTGGACGGGAGGACGAAGGCCTGGGCGGGAGATAGTTGGTCCGGCCCCATTCTGCAGCGGATTATCAGTGAATCCCAGCTGTCTCGGTGTAAAGTCATTGCAGGAAGTCTGTGGTGATCCTCAGCTCTCCATCAAGGTAGCTGTTCACAAAATTAATCCACATCTTCTTGATATCATCGTTTTTTGTATTTTTTTAAGTTGTAGGCTGTAGTAACTAACGGTACTGACAGTAACTCGCGATCGAGCGGGCGAACTGATGCGACTGTGCTCTAGTTATGATCGTGTTAGGGGAGTGGCAAGGCTCGGTGGCTCCAGTGCGTCATCAACAGTTATGATAGTGTTGGGGGAGGGGCCATATGCACAGTGGCTCCAGTGCGTCATCGAGCCACTGTTAGCTCCGCCCAAAAAAATCCTGAACACGGCAATGGTGAAAAACTGTTTAACGGTCTAACTCCACAAGTCAGTACTACACAGTTCACAGTCTTTGTAACAAGTTTCAGCAATACATTTCTAACATTTATAATGGGTTTAGAAACAAGTCTCAGAATTGCCTTTACAGGGACTATAACCATTTCACACACTGTGTAATGTCACATGACTCATGAGTGGCTGTGAGAGTTGTCTTTTTATGATATTGATTGTGATGGCTATCGCATAGCGGCAAAAACAAATGTGTCAAAGTATGGAATCTTGTAGAATCTTGACCTTGCAGTGTAAATGCAGCAATTGACTTCCTCCAGGAGAGATCATCTAGTTTGTCTCCCTGTCTGAATATGTTTGTCCTTCTCCGGGTTAAATGCCCTTCACTCTATCTCTCTCTGAGAGTTTTATAAAGGCTCTGCTCAAGACCCTGGTGGCTTTGTTGATTTGTATGGCAACACAGACCCCTGCTGATGAGCTGACCTTGTTTGGGTGCTTCTATGCTGTTAGAGGCTCTTGATGGTTCGACCTTTCAGATGTGTCTGTGAGCTGTCATTTTCCTTCTCTGTGGGGTTTAGTGTCTGGCTTTCTGGTAACTTCTCTCTTTGTCTTTTTCACTCTTTTATAAGTGTCTTTATAAGTTTACTTCGCATCCTGTGCTGTCAAATTGATTAGCCATTCCTGATATGATTCCTGTCTGACAATGGATTCTTTGAAAGGAGGTTGAGATATTTCATACATTGAAATCATGGCACAATTTTCTACTTCCAGAGAATGTATTGGATTGTGTGTGTGTGTGTGTGTGTGTGTGAGAGAGAGAGAGAGAGAGAGAGGCAGAGCTCCAATGTCAAATGAGTTTAATTAGAGAACAATGGTTTTGAATCAGTCACCATTTCTCATTTTGTCTCCTATTCCTTGCTGTGCAATCTCTCTGGTTTTCATTTGTCTTCCCTTGTACAAACTGAGGTAGGTTATCTGTCTATCTGTCTGTAGGTATGTCATCTATCTATCTATCTATCTATCTATCTATCTATCTATCTATCTATCTATCTATCTATCTATCTATCTATCTATCTATCTATCTATCTGTCTGTCTGTCTGTCTGTCTGTCTGTCTGCTCTGTCTGTCTGTCTGTCTGTCTGTCTGTCTGTCTGTCTGTCTGTCTGTCTGTCACTATCATTTTAAGATGAGATTAAGTATTATTATAGTAAGTGTTTCATGTTAACAAATAAAATAAAATAAAATAAAATAGATAAATAATAAAGAGCAAAGAAAAAAAAAAGACAAAACACAACTAAAAAGCATAGTCGTCACTGCAATGACTTGATGATAGCGCACCCCAAATGAAAACAGTAATGTGACTCGATTTCTCAATGGATTTTACAGGTAAATATACTACAACATCATTTTATTTGAACTATCCCTCTAAATGGTCATTTTGAGACATTATAACAGCATTATTTTTCTGTAAAGCTGCTTTGAAATGATGTCCTTTGTGTAAAGCGCTATATAAATATAATTGACTAGACTTGCCTGTTTGTAGAAATGTTAAAGGTTCATGGAAGGATGAGGATACACAAACACAAAACTAAAGTAAAGCGGCAGCCCCTCACGGACGACTGCCGCACAAACATAACACAATGTAAAGTCCAGGCCTGGTCCTCTCATCTCGCACTGTCGTCACTCCTCCTTTTATCCTTCTGGATCTCCTCCCGTGAGACTCGAGACCGGTGCTCATTAGCAATTGCACCACTGGCCTCGCTCCATTCCCACGGCTCTCGGCCTCGCCCTGCTTGCCACACTGTTATTTACAAGAAACAAATTATCTTTGATGTTCAGTGATACTAAATAAGTCTAAAAAATTATTCATTCTGAACAGCACATTAAATAACTGTACCTGTGAATACTGTTGATCCTAGCTATTCTTTATTCTTTGTGAATACCGGTAAAAAATGATCTGATTATTGGTGTGTCTTTAGTTTGAAGGAAATACTGATGAATGGATGACATTGGCCATCTACACACAACTCTTTCTGTTTGTATAATGAAGTGTGTCAGTCACCAAGATGTGTCTATAAGAGGAGGATTACATATCTGTAAGAGCTCATCACAGCTGGCTTATCTTTCATGTTGGAGAGAGAGGGAGGTTATAAGAACAACCTCAGTGCTGTTTATCTGTGTATCAAAGCTTCTGTCACCTGCAGTTTGCTCAATGCTCACCTCTGTGAAGGGTAAAACGCTGTTTCTTTGGCAGCCCTTGTGTTGCTGTAATCGTAAATGGCTTTGTCTCAGCAGCAGAGCTGCGTACACACTCACACACATTTTATTCATGTCTCCCCCTGTGTCATCTTTCTGAACAAATATTGCTTTGGTGTTCTGCTTTATTTTTTAAACCTCTTTTACGTGCCTAGGGTATTATGGGCTGGCGGGAATCTCTGTACAGTTTATCCCTTTTTACCTGACGATTTCAAAGTCTCTCTGCTTGCGTTCAGATCTTCAATGCATTGCAGTTGGGGAAAACATTAAGAGGTGAAGTGCGTATGAGCGAGAGCGAGATTGATGGCCTGCGTTTCTCTCGTGGTGGGTTTTGCGCGCTCTGCCTCGAGCCGTGGGCTTTTTCATCATCTTCCATTAAAGAGAATTTGAAATGCGCTTCCTGGCCTCTATTTATTTAATCAAGCACTTCCTTTAAAAGGCGAATCAAATAAACATGTGCTGGACCTTGCAGATGTAATTAGACCCCTTTTGGTCTGTCCTAGTCAATTCTTCCTTCTGTTTGTCTTTTTCTGTTGAAGGAAGGATGATAAATACTCTTCTCTAGCTTGTAGAATCATGGATTCACAGGTTTGTTCCTCTATTTACCATGACAGTGAAGGTCACTGAGGACTTGGGTGGCTTTTGAATTGAATTAATTGTCTCATAAGTCTATGAGATGGTTATTAACCCAAATGAAGTGACCAGTGCATTACTAAGGTTGACCTTGATTTTTGTTTTGTATTTTTATGTTTTATTTGTACTGATGCTTAGGAATGTCACAGTGAGGACATTTTACCAATTTTACCAATAACACCGGTTATGAATGTCTGATTACTTTGCACTTCCGCTTTTGATTTTGCAATCACGCGTACTTGGTCTATGGGCCTATAACTCACGGACATCAAGGAGCCTCTATCTATAGGTACTGGGGTATTGAAATCGCTTTTGAATGCACGCTCCCTTTTCACTTTCACCTTCAAATTTGCGAACACAAGTACTGTGTACAAGTAGTGTGTATAGGGAGCAGTGGTACTGACTGCACATTTTACAAGATGAGACATTTGTCAATGACGCTCAGGATCTGTTGCGCACCAAATCCTCCGCCATTGCCATCACCTTGTCAGCCATCTCATTTGTCCTTTATTCTTGTCACTCAATAAGTGAAATCTGACTCCTGCCGCACTGTGCTGCGACTCTGCAGCTCGCGCTGTATGGAGCAGAGCTGATGCTTTCAGCTTATAATTGTAGTGTCCTGTTGTCCAACTAAATGGTTTTCATTTCTATAAAAAAAAAGCAAAACCACAATGGGGGTAGTGCCACGATGGGCAAGTAATGTAATCGGTGTACAGCCGAACACCAGTAACACAGACTACCGCAGCAAGCCTAATGATGCTGTGAGGTATCTAAAACGTACTATCTCAAATTTTTGTATTATAACAGCCTTATTTCTAGAAAAAAAATACATAGGGAGAGCAAGGGAAAATACTTTCCATAGATAATAAAAGGTAATTTAGTAGGGAAAACATGGATATTGTTTGTCATTTTTAGTAATATTTTGTAAACCGTAGTAAATCTAGTAAAACTACTAATCTGCTTTTCCACTGTCGGGCCAAACCGTTCTCTCGGATATGGTTTCATGTTCCATTGTGGGGCCGATAAGGGAGCTATTTGTAATACAAATGCATCAGTCAATGCCTTAGTAACACAATGGTTTAGTGATGATATGAGATGTAAATAGTGACTGCGTTATGGTATTATGATCAGATATTTTTATTTTTTATTGTATTATTCATTTGTGTTAGTCGCTCTATTAGCCAGCTACAGAGAAACTGGTAACCAAGCAACAGACAAGTGACCAATCCTGAGTGGCGACGTCACTACATATGCATTCTACCAGCACGGTTCGGCACAGTTAGCTAACCGTGCTGAGAATTCCAGGCTCAGAACGGTTTGTAGTCGTGCTGTACTAGGCTCAAGTGGAAACATAACTGGAACCATTCCTTACTGTTCTTAGAACCGTTCGTCCACGACGGTGGAAAAACAGCTCTAGTCAGATCTTGTCACACTCTGGTAGCAACAGGAAACACCTCTTTTTATGCATACGGTGTGCCTTTTTGGAGTCGTTTCACAATGGTAACATTACCAATCATTAACCATTTGGACTTGTAGTAAATACATTTTGCTTCCTCTGTGGTAGTCAGATTTAATTCAAAATCTTAGCCTGCCTCATATCACAAGGAACAGTGGGTGGGAATTTTAATGATTTGTGTTTCTTTTTGTTGTGGATTCAGTTGTTCAGCTGATGGTTTTTATCCCGTTGCCTTACTGTTGAACCACATGAAGAATAATGTTCCACTACCAGCCGTACTGCCGTAAATGCCCAGGATTGTCAGAAATCAGAGTGAATTTTTTTTTTTTTTTTTGTAAGGATACTTGATGGTGTCATGTTCCACACAGCATCCCTAAAAGGTTTGAGGACTTCCTATTTATTTAAATCTATAGAATATAGTTATATTCTTAAGGAATGGCTCAAGTGGAGGGTTTGCATAGTAATCTCACCTGGTGCTCCTTATTGTCCTTTTTAGTCATGGTACTAACATCCGTCTTGGGTGATCCAATCACTTAATTGGCGTGCAGTTGTTGAAAATCAGTCAACACCTTGGAGCGTCTGTCAACAAATCAAAATCACAGATTCTAGTTAAGTCCCAGAAAGCAAAAGATTCCAGGATGATATAATATGGAAAGATCTGATTCAAGGATTCCGTTCATCTTCTCTCCCCATTCCTTTCAATATGAGCACAATAAACAGAAACAACAGACACTCAGTGTGTGTTCTCATCAGTCTTTTCCTTTATTGACCACTTCTGTGTCCTGAGCTTTTTTGAGACCAGAGATATGCCTTTTTAAATTGCACAGTCTAGCCAGCTAATGTTTATATGAGTGTCGGAGTGGAGAATTTGAAGCGGTTAATGAGAAAAAGCTGGGAAGACAGATGAGAGCTCAGCATGGTTTTCAGAAGCTGAATATTCAGAACCATAAATAAGAGGAAGGCAGAGCACGACTGAATCTGGGTTGGAAGAAAAAAAAGAAAAGGTTTGTTCTAAAACCTAATGAACTGCCTTCTATGGCAGCATCCGAATTAAAATGTAACCTCATAAGTGCCCATTTTGATGTGCTCTACATAGACAGCAACTTGTATTATATACAAATTGTGCTTCACACATGAGAGGTACAGGACTCGCAGCTGATTTCAGTAGCTGAGAAAACCATCAAGTTGGTTTTGCTGGACTGGAGACTATTTTTATTTAGAACAATTTCATATATATACTGCGTTAAAAGCAATTATAAAGATTTATAATAAACCTTCCTCTTGCTTCGTCTGCTATCTTTTAATAGAATTTTTTTTTTTTTTTTTACTGAGTTTGATGCAGTGCATTGTTTGATTGCCTTCTTCCACAAAAGACATGCTTTGTCTTTCAATTTGTCCAAAAGAAGGTATCTACTTTTTGGAACAGCCTTTGTATTGGGGGCATGACTGATGCCTTAAAATTCTGCCTACGTAGACAACTCACAAGGTTTTGGGGATTCACTTTGGTGCTTCACTGATCTCTGCTTGGTTTGATCATTTTCACATCTAAAGATCAGCTCTCTTTCTATCCTCTCTTGCTTTACCCTCTCTCATTTTAGTCCTGCTGTCTACCCTTCATTCGTTTTTGCCTGTCCTCTTGTCACAGACTGGCTGGAAGGGGAGGTTTGTGTCTTTCCCGCAATAACACAGCTGCAGTGAGACAGACACGGCCGACTCACTCTCACCGCCGTTCTGCAGCACTCTAATTTACTGAGAGCTTGAAAGAATCGTTGTTTATCCCCAAGCCCTGCAGGCTGATCTGTATCCTGTCAATGCAGCCCTCTCCCCCACCATTCCGACGTTCCTCTCCTTCACTCCATTCTGTCGTCCCGTGCTTCTTTGATTCCACTCCCTCTCTCCGTGCTCCACAACTTGTTCTCCATAATTAGAACGAGCACGTAGGGGATGGAAAATGAGGGAGGGGAGAGAGGCGCCAGGGCCGTGCTGATGAGGCAGATGAGAGAGCCATCTGATTGGCTGAGCCGTTGGCAGGGGACGTAAGGGGGATGGGAATCTGCACTGCGATTGGCTGAAGTTGCTCTTCGGGGAGGAAGTAAAGCATAGATTGAGGCCTAACTCGGCTGTGTGTGTGCGTCTCGCACTCGTTTTCTCTCTGAAGCCTCTACAGGGATCCAGGCTGCTCTCATCAACAGCTCATCAAATCAAGCACAGCCTTGCCGTTGTCTACTGTGTCTCACTCGCTCTGCAGACGCATACATTAGTCACTGCTTGCATGAGAGATGAAAGACGAAGCCCTTTTATGTTTTGTCGAAATCTTTTATCTGTCCTTTTATGCTCCTTCGTTAGAGATGTGCAAAACGACTTAGTTTCAAAATCAACTAGTCAGTGCATTGTCTAGTCAACCCATTCATGTTAAATAATTTTCCCTCCATGTTATAAGTCTGGTTTCAACCCCAGTCGTCCACTTTTATTCCGAGGCATTTACATAAGTCATGCTTTGCGTTCAAAACTAGGTGGAGCCCAATGAAGTGAAACAATGTGGAAGCTGGACTATTTTTAACTTAACTAAAAAAAAAACTAAAAAAACGAGATGTAATTGCTGAATATTAAAGTGTATAGCTGCAGCAGCCACGCCCTACTGCCTAAACACCAGAAAATTAAAAATATATGCGAGACAAAAACTAGTCAGCCTCACTAATCAATTATTAGTTGACCCATCCCTACTTTCCACATAAATGACGAGCTGTCCCATTACAGCTTGTCAATAAGGAAAGATAATCTGAAAGCTGTTTCGTGCCTTCAGGCACTCTCATTGCCCATATTAACAATGCTAATTGGTTCAGTGGATCCAATTCTTTTTTAATTTGGGTTTGAAACAGTCTTGTTTTGTTAATTGATGATAAGGGAATTGTGGTCCGCTGTAGATGGATGACTCTCTGTCAAAGAGAACACCACTGAAGCTAAAATGCGATGGAAAAATGCTCCAGCTGTGACCTTCTTCAGACTGTCTGGGGAGATATAAAACCAACAGGCAATCGTTCCTTGTACGGTTGTTTGAACCCCAAACCCTAGTCGCTTTCTCAAGCCAAGACCTTGACAAGGAAGTCGTTCAGCCAGTGAGACGTTGGAGCTTTGTCTTGCTGTAGCTTTACTCTGCGGACCTCTTGACTTTTGACAGGAAATGAAAGATTAATGTCTGCTTTTAACAAAGATCGGATTTGAGGGCCACAGAGGGAAAGCTCTTGAATGTTAGTGTGCACACAGAAGCCCCCTTTCGTTGTAGTATTGAGTCTCAGAGCAGCCAAGCTGGAGTGCGCCATGCAGTTGAGGTGAAGTGTGCTCGCCTCCTTCATCTCTGTATTCTTTCATCCGTTTATTTCTGTGTTGCTTTGGGGCAGAATAAAATGTAGCCTCTCAGGAATATGCATGTGCTTCAGATGACTATGATACAGTATTGTCGCTAAAATTCACAGAGGCCAAAATTGGTTTGAGTTGGCCCCCTCTCCCCTGAGCCTGATGAGTTGGGTATATTAAAGAGCAGTGGTTCCCAAACCTGTTCCTGAAGCGCCCCCAACAGTGCACATTTTGTATGCCTTCCTTAATCAAACACTCCTTATTCAGGTCATCAGCTTGTTAGTAGACTCCAAGACCAGGAGATACTGAAAATGTGCATTGTTGGATAGATACCTTAGTGGGCTCCTCTCATCACAGGGCCTGGATGTAACCTAGTATAAAGTAAAACCATTTAAAACATGTACAATTTTATTTTTTATAACATGACTAAACTAACAATGTGATAATGTCAAATTATCTAATGTTTCAAGATACTTTTAAGTTGACATTTTAAGGGTCTTCATGTGCTACATTTGTTGTACCATGTAGATTGATTGGTTGCGCCACATTAATTATATTTGACAGACAAAAGTTTTTCAAATATTTATTATATTTAAAAAAACGCCTTACTGTTTATAAGAAAAATAAAAGATTATGCTAGACTAGTTGAAGAACATCATGTTCGTTTATCTGTCAAATCCACATTAGAGACCAAAAAAAAAAAAAAAGCATTGCTTCATTTGCGTTTACAAAAAATGGATCCCCTCAGTGATAAAAGTTAATGTTAATTTAATACATTTTCTTTGGATATCTGAGTAATCTGCTGTAATTTATATTTTTATCTACAATTAAGCAAGACATTAAAACTTCTCATACTGGGAATTTACATCATCAGCACAGTCCGCTGATGCATTTACAACGTCCACTTGTAGCCTGCTTTTGTGTCCATGCATGTGCAAATGATTTGAGAGCTCAAAAAACAAAGGTCCACTGTTGTCGTCCATCCATGCTCATGATCTATACAGATCAATGGGGTACAACGGGGCTAAAAGCACACCTTAAGAAAAAAAATATTTTCACTACTCCCAAATGAATGATTGCAGAAAAAAATGTTCGCAAAAATGAAATAAATGTATTGAACATTTATGGATCAACAGTTTTTTTGTGTAAAAATAATTCATAAAAATTGTTTATTCTGAAAAAAATCGTATAAATGTATGAGATGGCGAAGGGGGGCTTTTGCCCCTCAAACGGGGTAAAAGGCTCACCAGCATAGGGCAAAATTCACACAGTATTGATACAAATTGTTTAGCTAAAACATTGTTTTTAATATTGTCAAAGTATGTACTATTTTCAGTTTATTTGGATAAATAATTAATTTGTAATTTTTGTTCAATAAATACAGTATACTGTCATTAAAATGTTAATGTAAAAATATATTTTTAAAGGGGTCATAAGATGATTTCTTGTTTTTCTTTCTCTTTAGTGTGTCATGTAGCTGTTTGTGCATGTATAAGATCTGCAGAGTTACAAAGCTCAAAGTCTCAAACCCAAAGAGACATTCTTTGTAAAAGTTAAGGCTCAGCCACAACTTCCTAAAACTCTTCATTCAAACACGCCCCCACAAATCTATGTCAGTATGTGGGGGCAGAGTTTCATAACACCGCCCAAATGTATACGCAAAGAAAGAAGGCGTAACTTTTATTCTCGCTGTAGTATTGTTGCTGCCTGCATGTCATGGAGACGCCGTTTTTTCCGTTGCGAAAGAGGACACAATTAGAAAACAGTGGTTAAGCTTTATTTACAACACTGTTCCAGAACAGTACAACCCAAATATTCGACTGTGTGCTGCACATTTTTCAGAGGATCGTTTCCAGAACCTGGGAGAGTACAAGGCCGGCTGTGCACAAAGGCTGATTCTAAGAAGTGGGAAAATTTCTTCTTTGCAAGTACAGTCTGGTGCTTCTGACTCACAGGTATAGCCTGTATGTTTTTGTGTAAAAAGACAATATGTCATTATAATCAGTAATGTCCCCAATGGGTGCAACAAATGCTTTGTTTATAATGGATTATATTGTCTTTAGCCGTATTCGAACGGGATTAGTATTATCAGGGGACCTCGTGTAATTTAGAACGAGCCCCCGGTGGCGCATTCGCACGGGATAAACAAAGCCTGTGATTTTACTCAAGTTTACTGACTTGTCTCCCGGATATGATGTCACGAGTTGTAAATGTTTTTCTGTTATAGATATAGCTGTATGATATTACATCATAAACAGAAGAATGTTCCTTACCGCATGCTGCTATATGTTATATAGGCTTGCTGCGATAGTCAGTGTTACACTGGTTACATCACTTTCCCACCGTTGTTTTGATTTTTTACAGTAATAAAAATAATTTAGTTCAGTTAGAGAACAGATGCTACAATTAAAAACTGAACTGAGCACAGACCAACAGCAGGTTTCATCACAAGAGTGAGGAGCTGACAATATGACGATATTCGCATGGGACTAATTAACACAGGACCTCCGTTTTTGGTAAAATATGGTAGGTCATTTGCGGGGGAATTTTTACTTTACAAATTACAGAGATGGCCTATTTGCACGGGATTAAGATCACAGACAACCTCTGCAATTATTACAAATCACTAGAGGTCACCAGGTAATACTAATAGGGCTTTTGTCTCATCTCTCTGGGACACGGCGTCACACTGTCAATATTGCTTTGGGAGCTGATGTTCCAAATATGGTAAGGGGAGTGACATTTCCGTCACACGCTTAAGGTATTTGGGCCAATTACAATGCACTGGATCACTGGCCAATCGGAGCACACCACGCTTTTCTGAACGATGAGCTTTGTAAAAAGCAACGCTTTTCAAAAAAGCAGGGCATAGAGGAGCAACAATAATGTACAGTATGTGTATCAAACCAAAATACACAAATAATGTTCTTTTTAGAACCATCATATGACCCCTTTAAAATACAGAAGCTAAATTATTTTAGAAAGTAAAGACTCTGAAAGCATTAAAGAAGATCCCATAATAATTTTATATAGTAGTAACAATAAATTATATTTTATTATATGATGTGATTTAATATTTTTTTTTTTAAGGTGGACACCAAACTTAATATATTTACCATCTGAATCTAACCATGTCATAAAAAGTAATAAAAGTTTATATTATCATGTTAATTATTGTGCCTTTCACCCCAACAGCAAGGGCGCCTGTAACCATATTTTCACATATTCTTCCATTATTGAAAAAGTTGTTTTAATTAGCTTGAACAAAACTGAAAATCATTAGGAAGACCTTTGTTAAATCTGCTACTTAAATATACATAAAAAAAAAAAAAAAAATCTAATATTAGATTAAATTAACTCAGAATCAACTTGCCGCTGCCTGCAGTCACATCAAGGATCAGGCAAATTTCCACGTGCATCTTGAAAAGCAGATGTTTTGGAAAGTGCTGCGGTACGTCTTTGTGCCATCTAGTGGTTTAGAGAAAAAAAATGAATCAAAGGCATCTTTTACTCTAAGTATACCCTGGCTTTTAGAGCTCTTGAAACCTAGAATATGGTTATGTGTATATGAAGCAAAACATATTTTGAAGACAGATGGTGCTTCCACCTTTGATTTGGGTGAAGAATGGAACATGTGCACCCCAGGATGTAGTTCATCAGCAGTGTCTCCCATCACTAGACTCCCGGCAATTGTTACCAAACAGCAGACGACGCCCGCAGCTGGCATGATGCCATCTCCAACTGTGGAGGGTGGGTTTGATCAGAGTTTTTTTTTATATTATCTAATTTAAATCAAATAAATAAATAAATAAACTCGATTCTGAACTCAGCAGACACCTTGTACAGCTGCCAATAGCCCTTTCACACATACAGTTTTTACTGGTAAATTACTGGTAAATTAATATTTAAAGATCTTTTAAAAAATACCAGTAAATCAGTTCTGGCAATTTTCCAGTATGAGAAGTGGTAACATTAACAGTACATTACAGTATGAGAAAATGTATATGAACTAGTGTTATTTTTGTTAACAAAAACTATGATGATACAATTTCGTTGCCAGCCTTTTTTTCCGTAACTAAGACGAGATGACGAGACGACACTGACATCATTATCTGTTACTGTATCAATATTGCAAATATAAAATAAAAAATAACTAAATGTAGTTTAAATAAAAACTTTACCATAATCTGTATTTTCTTCAACAACAAAAAAAAGAGCAGAACAAATATTATAGACTGTTTTAACAATACATGTTTTCGTGCTTGGGGTTGTCAGATGTCAAGAGTTTAAATCCCCCAATCAGAGCTTTTCTTTTAAAAGGATACATTTTTGTTCTATGACTTATGTAATCTTGCGAAACCTGGCAAACATGCACACACGCTTCTCCCTACACTGCAAAAAAACGCCAATGATCCGAAAACACAGACAAACAGGTAAGCTGGAGTTTAGCAATCTCCATTGAGAAATTCTTCACAAATGAATGTTTAATGCAGCCAGTCTGTGTTCTTTCACATGGCTGCTAAATCTGATCAAACCTTCTCAGTAATGAACTATAAGAAATCCAAACGTAGTGATCTCGACTGGGGTCCAAACAACATTAAACCCACTGAAAATAGTCTTGCCAACCTTGTGCTATTAGTTGAGCCAACGTCGTCATGTCCAGCCCAATAGGGCTGCAAACAAATGCAATTGCAATTCCATTTTGTGCCACTGGTGGAACATAAATAAAATTGAAGCGATGCATTCCTATGGAGCTCCTCACATTGGGTACTGAAAGTGTGCTGAAAGCCCATTTCCTTTACCACAGAGCTCAGTTATACAGGTTGAAACCCTGCATGTGAGAGTGGAGCTCTCAGACGTTCTGGTGATGGCAGGGACAACTTTGACAGGCCACCTGCTGAGCGAGTCTGATCCGCCATAGACGTCTCCTATCACTGCTGTCAACTGAAGCATTGACATCAGCCACAACAGAAAGCCACTGTCACACTTCAGTGTTTAATGGGCTGTGAATGGGATCTGCACACAGTGACGTGATGGTAGCAATTTTACATGCTCTATCAGACAGCTCTTTGATGCTACCACTGACAAGATGAGATATGATGAGGTGACGGGAGATCTGACGTCCTCTCTCTCACACACGTCTGTCAGTTTGGTTCCTCGTACAGACACACAGAGCATTTCTCATTATCACGCAGTGCAGATAAAGTAATCTTTTGTTGTCCGTCCTTTTTTGTTGTTTCGTTTTATCTGTGTGTCTTAAAAGGGAGGCAGCTTCATTTATTTCTCCTTCTAAACACACACACAGAGGCACACACTTTTGCTGTAATGATCCGACTGTCTCTGTGCTTCTACTTGCCTATGGATGTCCTTCGCAGTTTTAACATTGTGTCAAAAGAGATGTAACAATAGTCGACTAATTGACTCGTTGTCCATTAAGCGACCTAATAGTGAGCTTGACTGTTTTTTTCTTAAATATTTTTTTAGTTTTGATGTTGTAAGCAATGGTGCTTTAATTAGCGTGCCGCCGGCGTGCTGTGCTTTAGATGTAGGACAGTTTGCACAGTTAAACCCTCTTGGGAAAATTTGCATCTTTAAATTGCAAAGCCCCTTTCAAGCATTTAGATATATCTGGCCATTGCATCCTGTCTTTTGTTGTTTCTTTAGCGCCCCACCATGAGTGTTGCGTTTTGTAAGATGTCATTAAGTAAAAAGTTATTAGTGTTGTCAATCAATAAAAAAAACTAATTGATCCCACATTTTTCTGTAATTAATCGTGATTAATCGCACCTAACATTTAAAACTTTTAATATATTTTTATGTTGTAAAACTTTCACATTTAATCTCCAAAATAATGTAGAAAAACCATATGGTATATTTTTAGTATTTAATGGCATCTTTTGGGCCCACTTTATATTAGGTGGCCTTAACTACTATGTACTAACATTTTAGTTAGTCATTTGATACAATACACTTATTGTGTACATACATGTTTTTACATTGTACTTACATTTTAAAAAATACCTGAATGTAATTACATCTGTAATTAATTTCTGTATTTACATTTATAATTACACTATTGACACTTCCCTTACACCTAACCCTGCCCTTAAACTTACTCATACCACCACACCTGTCCCTAACTTTACCTGTATCCCACCTCAGTATCAGCAAAAGTGTTTTGCAATACAATATGAACACAATAAGTACATTGTACTTATTTTTTGATGTAAGTTCATAGTAGTTAAGGCCACCTAAAATAAAGTTGGACTCATATATTTACTAAGCACTATGAATGACGGCCAGTATCACTGATACCAATACTGATGTTTCTATTACATGGATTTTTTTTCTCAATTTTAGCCATTAATTATAGCCACTCAACATTACAGTATAATTGAAAGCTATCAAGTTTAACATTTAATAGGCTTATAAATATAACAACATTTAATTTAAATGAACTTAAATCAATCTTCACATAAACTCATTATAATAAATGTCACATTTGATTCTAATGCTATTTCATGCATTCTGACTTATTTACACTTAAAGAGTTGGATTCTAATGCTAAACATGGCCAAAATTTCAAAAAATCAACATCACTAAAGAAGTGTGTTTTTGATTGTGAGAGGAAGATAACTTTGTTCAGCTTCCCGAATAACCAGCGATAATGCGATGATGTATTGTGTGTGTGTGTGTGTGTGTGTGTGTGTCCGCATGCTCCTGTCTCTTTAGCTCCACCCACTGCACGCCCTGCACGAGCTCGGGTTAGAGTATCTGTCTTTTATAAATATGATAAAACTAAAGACTCTTCAGAGATATGAAGAATGCAATACTTCACTATAGGTACTCAAGATTAACATGAGATTGGCAGAAACTGTGTGTGTGTGTTATGTACCCTTTAATGACCGACAGCAGCAGGTTTATTAGGCTAATTTAAACTAATTTAAGCCTATGCTTACAAGGATACTTGACAACTGGAATTTTGGCATAATTTTGTGTGTTTTTGTCCATTCAAGCGTGAAAGAGAACTCAATGCGGCGCTGCCTGGCTGTCTGGAGCAGCATTCTGTGCGTGCATTTCAGGTGTTTGTTCACAGAGAGCTGCTTCACAGACAGTACAGAGTTTTTTGTTGTTGTTTTTTTTGTGGCATTTTTCCGCGCTTGAATGGTTTAATAGCACTTGAATGATCATATACTGTAGCCAAAGGATGACAGGAAAAAAAAAACAGATGTTAAATATTTTTTATGTGTTAAACTGAAATTAATTGCATGCATTAATGCGTTAATTTTTATAGGCACTAGTAATTATACTTTTCTTTTTTATAAAGAACCTTGCATTCTCTTTGAGTCTGCTGTGCTCCATCAAGCTGTTTTTTAAATGCAGCAACTTGTCTTATGTAAGCACCTACTAAGAAATGTGCAGAATCTGGTCAGGTGATCTCAGAACCAGCCTAATTATTCATGGTTTCTTTAAAACAATAAGGCAGTTGCTCTATTTCTTTGTCGTATTGCACATCCCAATTATGTAAGATAGTAGATCTGGTCCAGAATGTAAATGGAGTCATGCAGTGTTCAGCCAGTGCCTTTGTTATGGTGTCATTAAACATGTCAAATGTTTGATTATACTGCAATGATTTGTTTAAAGTGGGCTTTTAAAGTAAACCGCGCATGAAGCTCAACAGTGACCACACTGGCCTTGGTTCTGGAAGTATTTTTTTCTCATTCATTTTCTCCATAAGGATTTCAAAACAATGAATAAAGACTTGGACCAAACCAACCAGCTCCAAGATTAATCACATTTATAAAATTTCATTGGAAACAAAGAAAGACCGAATACACCAAGGAGTTATGTACTTACTGTATGAGGGAATGAATGAACTACTTTGATTATAAAGAATTACTTTTAATATTCACCCTTATGCTCTTTCATTCCGATCAAAATCGTGTCTTCGATCTTCTGATACTTTATATTTATGACTGCAGACAATAAAAGTTCTCGAGTCTCAAAGAGGAAGTATAAAGACAAAAAGGGCAACTTAATTTTTCTTTGTTCTATTTTCAGTTCTTTGTATTGGCTGAATGAAAACTGGTAATGTGTAATATTTTCAGGGCTGATTTTAAATCCTACAAAAACTTTTTGTAGCTATGTAATTTTTAGGCCTGTCACGATAACTACTTTTTGTTTCGCAATATATCGTCCCAGAAATAATTGCGATAAACGATATTATTGTCATTTTATGCCACTGAATATATAATCCTAATATAACAGCATAATAATGCAAGTAGACCTACACACTTTCAAATGACAACCTTTTAATTTCTTTAGATCATGGAAATTAAGGGTAAAAATATATTATCCTAAATGAAAAAAAAAAAAAAAAAAATTAATAAATAGTAAATAAACATTTTCCCGTGTGAAACGGCTTTAACACTCGTCATTCTGCATTGACATTTATATGTGAACAGAGGATTGCGGCTTTGAAATCGAGTCCATTTGGGCTTATTCTTCCAATCTGTCAGTAGTTGTCAGGAAAACACTATAACGCCTCAAATGGCGCCTTTTTTCACCTGTCGATAACCGCTCTGTGCATGAAGGAACTGCCCACACAATCGAGTAAAATGTTGGTGACATTCATTATCATGTAAACATAATGGCCGATATATTGCATCACAAAACATTATTGAGGCCATGTAACGTATATTGTGCGATTATATCGATATATTGATTGTTGCGACAGGCCTAGTAATTTTGACCATTAATCTTTTCTAATTGTTATATATAATAGTATATATTGAAGCTATAGATCACAAAAAAACAAAAACAAATGTCATTCTTTGCTATTTTTTTTTTTTTTTGTTAGCTTACATTTTGCAAGCTGATTGTTCAGTGTACAGCTTAGCGTAATGCTAGCCAATTAGTTATTAGTACTAGCGTAGCCTAATCCCTAAGAAAAGTGTAATTTATATGTCTTTATTTACTAAACTTTTCACGACACCATGATTCCTGTTTACATGGTAACAGTTCTCTAATTGGTGAATCTGATTCACTTGTTGGTAGTATAGTACCAGGAATTCTGCAATATTTTTTTTTATGAACCTGGAAGTCACACAGCTTCTACAATTTGCAGTACAGATTTTGTGGAGGGTTTTCTTGTAAAAAAAAAACATGTATCATGGTTTCCACAGAAATATTAAGCATCACAACCGTTTTTAACATCGATAATAAGAAATGTTTTTTTTTTTGTTGTTGTACAAAATCAGTATATTAGAATGATTTCTGAAGGATCATGTGACACTGAAGACTGAAGACTAAAAATTCAGCTTTGCAATAATAGGAAAAAATTCTATTTTAAAAATCTTAAAATATTAATTATTATATGATATTTCACAATATTACAGTTTGTAGGGTAACATGGTTAATTTTTCTCCTGACCATAGATGACATAAATTCTCATCTCAGCACTTTTGATGAATAGCTACGTTATTTTGAATTTTTTCATCTGAATATCAACATTTGTGAGATTTAGTCAGGTTAATTAATCAAATTTTTGTCTCTGGAAAATAGTGGTCTATGACATTGTATTATGTTGAATATCAAAGTTTTTATTGTCTATTTGTTAATGAGAGATTTGTGGACACATTCATGTTTTTAGTTTTGTGGAGTAATGGTAACCGTGGCCCAGAGTGGCATGTTGTTACTAGTGGTGTTATTTTTAAATGTAATATATATTGTAATTAATGGGGTTATTATTCAGTTTCCATGATTTAGATGTACATTTCAGGTATCTGGACCTATAGGTTAGTTGAGTGAAATAATTCTATTTGCATTCATAATGTTGCAATTATGACATATCTTCAATTAAAATATGCCCAATTAAATATTCATATGCCTGTATATAAGTCATAGAATATTTTTTCCTTTCAGATGAATCTCTTTTACTGGGATTCTGCTTTGTCTGTCATCAGTTATAAATCCACATTGTTCTTAATGTAGAACATTAACATCTTCCCCCATTCTTTTTTTTTTTTTTTTTTTATCATATAATTCTTTTACCCCAAACTTTTGAATGCCAGTCTATTCAACACTTAATCTCTGGGCTCATGGAAGGTCTATCTTGAAAGGTTTAAACTTTATCACTAAAAATCAATTTCACTATGGAGATTTGGAATGACCTTTTTATTTCCTGAATCCTGCTGTTTTGCTCTGTTGGTGTGATCACACCCACTGTGGTTAAAGTCTTTGCTGTTCACACATAGGCAAGCACCACTTTGTTGTTCTTTTTTCCAAGCGCTGTAGAGTAACTACAGACTTCTTCTACCAGCTCACCAGTTGTGTGAAATATAGTAGACCTTTTTATATCAGAAGTATAGAGCCTATCTGTGTCACAGTGATTTTTAGTATGAAGACTTATTATTGTTGCTGCTCCTGTCAGAAAGATACATATATTTTCCTCCATCTCCCTTGCGGTTGCTTAATCCACCTCCACTCCTGGCTCCAGCACGCTCTCTGTGTCTGGGGAACGCTCTCGTCAAACCCAATATGTCAGCCTCTTTTCAGATTGTCAGGCATCACAACAGGGGAAGAGAATTCCTCCGTCAGCGCATTATGTGTGTGTGTATCTCTGTGTGTGTACTCGTATTGCCTTACGGCCCCACTCCCTCACTGATGTGCGACTATCTATTGTCTCTTCTCATGACTGGCTGGAGCACAAAGCCCTGAAGTGCTCCAGCATTTTTTGGGTTTCCTCTTCTGTGGTTTCAACAGCATGAAGACAAACATCATGGTTGATTTCTGTGCTACTTTTTTTGGAACAAAAGAAATAAAATCTCGTTTAACTGAGCGTACTATGCACTGCTTAAAAGATATTACTAACCAGTCGTACTTTAGCATCTGTTAAGGCCCCAATATACTCATGGCAAAGTTCTTTTTCGTTCTTTGCTTTGGGGAAAAAAAAATAATTTGAAATACGTGAGGAGCGTATACTGTTAGCGAACATCCTGAAGCCGCCCACATTGCTGAGAGCGACGGTTAGATGCATATGTAAATATTTGCTGCATGCTTTTGTTTCAATAAAATAAACACACAACAAAAATGACAGCAATGAGAAAACAATAAAGCAAGCATCTTATCATAGCGACGTGGATATATTTGCACCAGCTCTGCATTTATTTATATAGCACTTTACACAATAGTTCCGCTGTTTCGAACTCCCGGATGTAAACGCAAAAACAAGCTTAGTTCTGGCCTGATTTTTTTCGAAATGAAGTCATACCAGTTCATTCTTCGATTTCACTTGAAGGATCGGGGGCGGGCTGTTACAGTCCACCATTTTGTTTGACAAACTTTTACTTATATCTAGGTCAGTCTATAGTGCTATGTGTTTGGATAATTTAAAAAGAAATTCCAGGTATTATCCAAATATTATTTAAAAATGTATAATATAATAATACATATTTTTTTGAATACAAAAAATCTGCTTCAACAAAGCCCATAAATCTAGGCTTTGAATTCTGAGCTGTTTTAAAGAGACCAGGCTTCAGATGGCCACGCCTGGCTCCCCAATTATCCTCTCATAATTCCTCCATGTTTTAATTGGGTCGTATGGGGGCTGTCATGTGAAATGATGAAGGATGAGCATTGGGTGGGCTGCATTACTCAATTTCACCAATCAGAAGAGAGAGAGAGATGCTGTATTCAATGTTTTTTTTTTTTTTTCTCTGTCTTTTCTCCTCTGCTGAGATTTGGAGTGTGAGAGATGGAAAGAGAGGAACTTTGAATGGCCAATGAGCCTGAATAATTGCGTTCATCAATTAAAGAAGCCAGAGACTTAACGAATATAACTAATTATGGACATAAATCAAGCAAGCTCCAGCCTTGACTAATTTGTACAAGGTTGAAGTAGTTTGACTTATACCACTAGGAGTTTTGCAAGAAAAGCTTGCTGACATGTCTACAACGTCACAAAAAATAAAACAACAGAAGCTACCTATGCTACAATTTAAAATAATTCTCCCAAAATTGTTGTTGTCATTCACTCCACTTTCCAAACCCAAATGACTTTCTTGCTTCTGTCGAACACAGACACATTTTAAAGAATGTTCATGCAGCTTATTTTCACGCAATTAAAATTAATGTTGACCAGCTCCAAAAATAACAAAGCACCATAAAATAAAAGTGGTCCCTATGACTTTTGTGTTAAGGCCCCAATATACTTCAAGTGAAATCAAAGAACGAACTGATGTGATGTCATTTCAAACAAAAACGAACTTCATTTTGGAGTTTGTTTTGGGAGTTCGAAACAGCTTGCCAAAGCTACGTTTCCGGAAAAGTTAGCTACGGCTGGTAAACACCCTTGTACTATCACTGGTCCATGGCGATCACGGAATAGGTATGTGTGTGTGGAGGCTCTGCCTTCTTTCACCTGGAAATCTTTTCCGGTTATTTACTCCTGTTCAGACCGTCAAGGATGCTTTATAGTAGAAAATGAAGTTGTACTTCTGATTAAATGACACTGACACTTTTTTGATTAATATGGTAAAGCTGCTTGATTTTAAGCAATGTGTTGTATAAAGTGCTATATAAATAAACGTGACGTCACTTTACAAGAGTGCCGAAATGCAGAGCTCGTGCAAACTTATGGTTGCTATGATCAGATATTTTCTTATGCTTTATAAAAAAAAATGCTTGCTGTTTTCTCAATTTTGTTGTTTATTTTGTTATTGAGAGGAAAGTGCGCAGCACATATTTACATATTGATTTAACCATCGCTCTCAGTAGTGTGGGTGGCATTGGTATTTCGGATTTTGTTTTACCCCTAAGCGTAGAACGAAAAAGAACTTTGTCGTGAGTATATTGGGGCCTTTACACTTCAAGTTTTATGAAGCAATGCGATAGGTTTTTTTGTGAGAGAATTTTTTCTTCTCTACCTCTTTTTCGAATCTCTTTTACTTTAACTTGTATTCAAATATGGCACATCAAAATGTGTCACACTAGGTTTTACTTCAATAATATCAGTGTCTTTTGCAGTGGCTTGTAACCAATCACAACGTGTCATATTTAAATAGGAGCAGGTGACTTAGAAAATATAGTTCTTAAGTATTGTATCCCTTGGTCACTATTATACCGTTGGAATAGAGTAGTGTGAACATCTTCTTTTGGATGGTCAGGAGTAAATGATAACGGAGCTTAGATTTTTGGTGGATGAGCTATCACTTTAAAACTGGAATTACATTGCAAACTGAGATTAAAAATGCTGGCTCCATAGTGTGAACTTTTTACAAATTGTGGCCATCCCACTTCAAGTCATCTGGAAAAATGATCTATGATAACACTAACAAGCTGTCTAGCGTATCTGGAAAAGCTGAGACTTTCCAGTGGAGAAAGTTACCGCTGGAAGTAGTTGACCCACAGTTTTCATGACACGCCGTCATCGAGGCTGATATGTGGTATTGCATAAAGCGGAGCATATGTTCCTCTTCATCCTCAACTAGGTCATCACCGCTAAGCCTGCAACGTGACATCACAATCATTCATTGAACTCCATGAGCTGCACTGCTCAAGCTGGAACCACTGGCTCATTTGTAGTGGAATTTAAGGCCTCATTGGAAAGTTTTGTTCCACTGGGCCTGTTGTAATACACAGCAAAGGAAATCAGTTTTATTTTTCCCATATTTGGCATGGTGCTTATTAGTTACAGAAAATTGTTGGTACTTCTGATGCTGTGCATTCCAGTATCATGGTTGCATTTGAGACCATGGGGAATAACAATGAGTGATTGAGATTCGACACCCGTCAGCTCGTCAGGAGCTCGTAAAACAACCACTCTACCAAAGTTCCTTTGCTGCAATCCTGGCCAGGAGTTATCAGCTCAGCGATTGGAAAAGAATGTCAGTTGCACGGTTGATTTACGGTTATTTGCAGATGAATACGTGAATTCAGAGCCCATTGGCATGACTGTTGTATTGGCTGCATGCAAGATCACTGGTGGGGTAAAGAACTTAGAATGTATGCCCCCTAAAGTGTCAGAACTTTTGAAATGGCGACCGCAAAACAACAAGCAGCTGTACGGGTCCGGTCTAGGACAACGGAGATGGGGGAGCAGCTGGTTCGAAATGTGGCAATAACACGACTGCCTTAATAATGTCTCCTCATATAACGTCTACAGCAAATTGTCGCGACATGCTATCTATTTTGTTTACATCCTCTTTCCCGTTAGATCATGCGAGGTGCTAAATCTGGCGCGATAATCTTAAGAATATCTTGTAGCTTGTGATTTTCAAATAGTGAAATAGTCATAGTGTTTGTAGGTTTGAGACTTGAAAGAAGAAAATCTGAGATGATTCTCCTTATGTGTGTGATGCAACCAGATTTCACAATCGGTTAAGATATAAAAACTCCTGTAGTCTGAGCCCGGCTTTAGTGGAGTATTTACAGGGTTTAGTTTGGCACAGGTTGTAATTTTGGCAACTTACACTTAACATTAGTGCAATATGTTTAGACTGACTTGCAGTTTTTTTTTTTTGTGAAGTCTCTATAGGTTCGCTGCTTCAGAACTGCTGTCATTTTATCTATTAATTTGCTCAATTCCAATTGAGACATGGCATCAAGTCCTTTAGCCATTAGTGTGTTTTGGATAATACATCCTTATTGGGGTCTTTTGGAGTCTTCTTAAATATGAAAATGGAAAATATGAATATGAAATGAATCTTCAACTCTCCCTTCTTCTGTTTGTGTACTTCAGGATCTATCTGGCTCTATAGATGACCTCCCCACTGGAACAGAGGCGGGTCTCAGTTCGGCCGTCAGCGCTTCAGGTTCCACCAGTAGCCAGGGTGAGCAGAGTAACCCCGCTCAGTCACCTTTCTCACCCCATGCCTCGCCCAGAGTCCCCAGCATGCGCAGCGGGCCTTCGCCCTCGCCAGTTGGATCACCAGTGGGTTCCAGCCAATCACGATCTGGGCCCATATCACCTGCCAGTGGGCCAGGTAAAAGATTCTGTGTGAGATATAATTTTTTGATTTGTTTTTTCATAAATATTTTAGGGAGATATGATCTGGTGTAAAATCAACAACTAATTAATCGATTAATCGTTACAGTTAATATCACAAAACTCCAAATATCATGTTCATATAGTTACAACAGTACATATATCTGTATCGAACTGAACAGATACAGGGCTTTCGGTATGGTACTCCAAAATAACAAATTAATCATTTTTCATTAATCATCAATCAGTAAGCTTAATCAATGAATATTATTGCTTACTGATTGATGATTAATGCTAATACTATTTGGTTTATATTTACTATATATTGGTTTATATTTTATATTTACTGTTTACTATTTTCTTTATAATGGTTTTATTTGGTTTATTCCCTTAATATAATTGGGATAAGTAGAATCTTTTTTTATAGCTATTTCAAATTAATTAATTTGAATCGTCTTAACCCTTTGACACATGATCACACCAGTGTGATTAGAACATTCAGTGAGCGTGATTGGGCTACTTTCAACACTGTTGCTGTGGGTCGTTTTTTTTGTCCAAGGGTTGAAGCGACCCACCCCCCAATCGTACATCACAACTATTCAGTGTTTTCAACCACAATGGGCCCTGTTTTAACTATTTAACGGAAAAAACTGCGCCAGGCGCATGGTCCAAAAGGGTTGTACATAGTCTCTTAATGAGTCATAGGTGTGTTTTGGCCATAATGTGCAATAAACCAATCAGAGTCTCATCTCCCATTCCCTTTAAAAGCCAGTTGCGCTTGCACCATGGCGGATTCACTTTTTACATGGCGGAATTTGCAAGCGGAAAGACTGAACGCTTCTCCAGAGAGGCATCCTTTTATTTTTAATATTTAAAAATGTTTGTGTGCTGCTTCACTCCCTGTGTGTCTAACACACACATTACTAACGCGCCCTTTAAAAAACACAAAACTGTTGTTAGACCAGGTTTTTGTTGGTCAATGGCGCAGTCGATTTCAGTTGCCTCAAAATAGCAACGCGCCAACAATGCACCTGAACACACCTCGTTTTCAGACTAGCATGCCCATGGGCGAACAGATGGACATGAGTGCATTTGCTATTTAAACAATGTGCCGCTGGATGTGAAAATGATAACTGAAACTAGAAAAAAACACTGTATGATAGGGCCCATAATGTTTATTTTAGGTTTTATACATTTTAATACACATAAGTACTAGAACAAAAAGGAAAAAAAAAAAATTTTGTAAATTACACGCTGATATCTATGCAAGCGTTAATAACAATCCTTTCAGATATAATTTGACGACGTGTGTTATTCATATCAGATACACATTATGTAGGTAACTGTAAAGATTATTCTTGGATGAATTTGCATGTTGTAAATCCGACAGATATGATTCTCTGAATTGTGGCGCAAGTTAACATGGTTAAAGTTATCATTATAAAGGTTTTTAAACGACAAAACACATTCAGCTACATCGGAATGTAAGATATTTCATTATATAGTTTACAAGTTTGGAAAATGAAAATGAAATTAGTGATTCATCAGCCATACAGAACTATTGTGACTGCGCTGTCACGTGCAGGGAAGCATGGACGCATCGCCATGGAAGTGATAAGGTGAAACGTTCTAAAATAATGGTCGGTCGCCTTAAACTCATTGGGGGTTCAGCT
Source organism: Paracanthobrama guichenoti (assembly GCA_018749465.1). Lineage (NCBI taxonomy): Eukaryota > Metazoa > Chordata > Actinopteri > Cypriniformes > Gobionidae > Paracanthobrama > Paracanthobrama guichenoti. Next base: position 17,593,094 of record CM031962.1, on the reverse strand, counting down.
AGAACATTGTAATCTTATGTGTGAAAGGGTTCAAATAATTTGGCTGGCTAGATATAATGTAGTTAAGATTATTTATTTTAAAAACATTATCCCCCGGTTTCACAGACAAGGCTTAAGCTAGTCTCGGATGTTTGAGCTGTTTTAACTGAAAGTGACATCTTAAATCTTAAAATATGTCAGTGCCATTGTTTTGTCTCAAGATGCACAACAGTAATGTTATTTTTCAAGGCACATTCATAAAAGTTACTTAAATGCCCTAATTGAACTAATACTTTATAAATCAAAATAAAGTATTATATTTATATATTATTTTCATTATTTTTAATTTATTATTTTAAGTCATTGTGCACATTTTGGTTTGCTGACATTGCTTTGGTTAAGTCTGCTGAAAATTAGCTTCTGAAAAATTAGCTACTTTAAAATTCTCTCTCTAACTAGGCACATATTCTTGAATATTCTGTTGTGGATATTTTGGGGAAAAAAGTTATTGTTATGCTAACTTTGACACTCCCATTAGCTACAGCCGTCACATGCTTCTCGTTTAATTCCTACCACTGTGGAGCAGTGTTTGAGCTCCAGTCTGCAGTGGGTCAATGGCAGGATTCAAGCTGACTTTAAAACAAGTCACTCCATCATTAAAATAGTTTTGAAAGTCTGTTAGCAGTTTGGAGTCACTTTGACACAATTACTGTCCTGCTGTTTGCTGCATTGTTAGCCAGGCTTCTTTGATAGCTGGGCAGCAGAGGGCTTTATGCAGCTGAAACTGCTGTTTTTCCTTACCGTTCTGAATGTCACTAACAAGGTCCACAGGAGACCGTTTACCCTGCTGCACACAAAACTGCCTTGACTCTACTGGGAGCATTGTTGGCCATTAACCACATACAGGGCTGGCCCTGACATGTGATCCGTGTGCCATTACTGGAGAATGAATATCTCCGCTTTTACAAACATACACGTTCTGTACATACAGGCACACAAATTTGCTCCTCAGAGAGAAACAATGAGCCTTAAACACCTCCCATGGGACTTGTGGTTAGATATTCTACCCTCAAGGCTAATTTGTCTGATATTTATCGTGAAAAGTAGCTCTTTTATGAGACCACTAACCGTGTTTGCGGTTTTGTCCATGTGCACTGCTTGTCTGTCTGGCTTTCCAGTAAAATATATAAATATCCTTAAAACAAGATCAAGATGTTAATATTCTTTTGTAGAGAATATATCATGAGTCATTATGTATGGCAGACAAATAATTGGCTATGTCACTTTGTAAAGAAAGACTACACGCCTGGCCTGCACACACATGCATTCAAACGTGTATGCCTATAGACTAAACACGTAATACGCATGTGCATACCGTGGCCCTTTTCACAGATTCACGTTTTTGAAGTTTACACAGAGATAACGGTATCGTTTTCAAAAACTTGCACTTTGAAACCTATTTCAAAGTTTGTGTTCTCAGGCCACCAAAACGCTGTTGTCATGTAAATGAATGGCCAAAACGCATAAAAATGTGCTGTTTTCCATTGAAAACGGTGTCGTGTAAATGGCCCGTATATTAATAACTAATGTTTTTTACAATGGAAATTAATCAACACTGAACTTACTTAAACTGGACAATGACTTTCTTCTAGAGCTGCTGTACAGCCAAAACAATCTTGTTGCATTAATTTACTTTTATCACTGTAAAGCTGTTTTAAAACAATCTGTAAATAAAGGTGACTTGACTTGCAGTAAAAGACTCTGGGTTTACGCACACATGTAAAATATTTTCCCCCACACGCAGGTACACAGATGGCCCCTCAGACCCCAGGGAACGTTCCAGACGTGGGCTCCCATTCTTCTCACAGTCAGTCGCCCATGTCTCAGGAGAGAGGTGAGTTGATTTCCCACAGTAACATTACAGCTCACATGGCCTCTATTTACAGCTATCAAGAAAAAACTATAATTGTAAGCTATCAGAGTGCTGGTGCTTTGATTTAGAGCTCAAGTATGACATTTTGTTTGTTCGGAGCTGTAAGCAAAAACTATAATTGTAATTTCAGTTATTTCAACTATGCAAGTGAAATCACAGTTAGGTTTACTTACACCAGAAGGTCAATATGAAATCAAAGTTGACCCTATTTACTGTCCCAGTCCTATTGTGCACCATTTAACCATTTAATCACCTTGTTCTAAGGAAAATCCTTGTGATAGCAAATAAAAGGGAGCTTCAGTCTCCAAGTCCGGGTCAAATGAGTTGGTGCTGGCAGTGTATCAGGAGGGCAGTAGTCCTCCTCAATCCACTGCAAATTTACATTGAGGTCTGGTTTCAGTTTTAAGCCCTATTCAGACGGGATTAGTTTTACACCGGAAGATGGAGTAATGCAATTTTAACACAGGGCGTTCACACGGGATAAGAAATCTCAGTAAAACTAGCAGTAGGAGGAGGGGTAACTCAATTTACGCACTGCCGTCTCCTCCTTGTCGCCATGTGCGTATTAAGTTGCTTCCTATTATCACGTGCAGAGACATCTAATCTATATATAACCTATATATAACAGTTAGGTCCGGTCAAACTAATTATTAATTAAATTATTAAATATTGGGGTCTGATTGGATTCTGTTAGTAATGGGCATTTACCTAAAGCTAAAAGAAGTTTCGTGCCTCTGACAAGTACTTTCAACTTTTTTTATCTGAATGGTAAGCAGTAAACACTTGAGGTTTGGCACAGACTTGTCAGAAAACTACTTTTAAACTGGAAAGGACGGAATATGTACATACATATTTACAGGGCGTCTATTCACACGGGATTGGTATTACCTGAGGTAATTTTTCCAGACCTTTTTCCAGAACATAAAAGTCGCCATAATCTTTACTGACATTGTCTGTAATGTTTACTGAGATTTACCCCACCTCTCTGTGTTAAACGAATCCCATCAGAATAGGGCTTTATATAGAAAGCCCAGCATTTTTACTTGTTTGTTATCCTGTTTCACTTAGAAATGTGTCAAATTGCAGAAATGAAATGGGTTGCAAATAATAGGCTAATAAAATTAAATATTGGCTGATTTTTAATGATCAGACATTTGAGTAGACAATTAAAAACCCCAGAACCCCATACAAAGCCAAAATACATTTAAATAAATAAATAATAAAAGCTGAAATCTGAATATAGATTGTTGTTGACTAATAATTGGAAGACGGTCACACAAAATAAAAAATATATTTATTAAATAATTATTAAATGACAATTTTTTCATTGACAGGTGATAATTTTTTGAGTTAACCAGCTATTGAGTTAACCACACAAGTATACAAATAATAAATTAATTCATATCAGACAAATATGTATTGGTAAGTGAGACTGTTCATTTCAAACATTGATTACTAATATCATCTAATGTTTCTGGAAATATATGCTGTATGTTTGATAACGTACTGTATACAGGTCATTCATACTGAAAAATGTATATACTAATAACACTGAATAAAACTATACACTTTGTACAGTAGTTAAATTAATGTTAACACTAATCCTTACACCATTTACAGAAAACTGTTTTTTTGTTGTTTGAGTGATCGTTCTTGCCTGTTTTACTTTTTAGGATTTGCACCTAACTTGCAGCGCAATGCACCTGGTCTCCAATTTGGAGGCCAGCAGCCTGGACCTTCTATGTCCCCACACTCCTGTCCCACTGGCCCTATGCACCATAATGTGGGCTCTTATCAGCAGGGCCCCTCTTATGGGCCCCAGAGTGGCCAGTATGGCCCTTCAGGTAACGCACTCACATCCACAGCTCTTCTGCTTGCAAACAGTTGAAATTTTTCATTGTAATTGTAACTATAATTTAATAATTGTCTAGTGTGAAAATGCACTATAAATGTAGACCCCCTCTAATAGACCCAAAACTATAGACCCCCCCACTTATTCTTGCATTGTTCCAAACCTTTACAACTTACTCTTAAATTGTTCGATTTTTTCCCCCCCTACCTTTTCTTCTTTTTTCCCCTTCTACTAAAAGATATTACAGCTTTATGTGATGAACATAAAAAATATTTTGCCCTCCGCCATACAAATGTCTTTTTTGTCATTGCTTCGACGACACGCATTCATACATACCGAATAAAACATGCAAGAGCCAGTGTTGTAGTACAGGACACAATTGATGACAGGCCTAGTGCAATAGTTTTAGGCAAGGTAAATATAGGAATCTCCTTTTGTGTTCCACGGAAGAAAGCAAGTAATCTGGGTTTGGAAGGACATGAAAGTGAGTAAATGACAGAATTTAAAGTTTTTGGTGAACTAATACTTATAATGTCTGTTGTTGTTTCAGCCGTGTGCGTCTGTGAAAGAGACCCCATTAACTGGGCTCAGCAGTAATTCATCATGAATGTTATGGCGTGCAGATGTAATAAATGAATAGCTGCTAAGCATGCCTTTATAATGTCATGGCCTCCACTCTGCCTGATTGATAGTCCCTGTTGTCCTGTACTCTCATTCAAATGAATGACAGCCGGCTCAAGACAACAGGGGTGCCGCTGTTGCAGGCCTGACACTGACTGAGCTATAGCGGCAGTCGACCACAGAATTGTTTACACAGATTGATAGGATCCATGAAAAGATGCCTTAGTCAATTCATAGTTTGAGGAACATAAAATTGAGCATTTTATTGTTTCCTGAAGTCTACTTAGTTTTTGGACCATTTTCCACTCTCTTACTCTTAGACTTATTTCATACATCTTGTTTTACATTGAATCATGAGCACCCTGTGTTTTTTTCAGTTGCTTATAAACATACTAATGGCAAAAGTGTCATTACACTGTATTCAGCACAAACTGGGCTACCATAATATGTGAGCAACATGGATGTACATGCTTGTATTTTTGAGAGAATAACGTTTATGTGTGGTTTAAGACACTGAAATAAGACCAAAAAACACACAATAGATATGTGTCCACAAGACTTTTGACTACTGTGTTGTTGCTTATAGTTTTTGCTTCAAACTGATATGAGAATCATTGTGCCTACTCATTCACATAAATCAATATATTGATTTAAATTTTGTAAGACACTTTTAATACTCTTATACACTAGAGGTCGACCGATTCATCGGTATTGCTTAATTAATTTGTTGACTAGATGCTGCATTAACAGGAAAATAACAGCAGAATGTATGTACTTTTGTCATCGAGACTGAGAGGACGCTAACATCAGCAGTACCTTAAGCAGTTAAAACGATGTAACTAGTGATGTGAGAAAGCAAACTGTATTGTCATACAGCCAACAGAAATATAAACGAATCAGAAACGCATTAGATTTCAATACATATTTTGTTATTTTGATTAGATAATCGTCAAGTGTTCTAAAAAAGCAGACTGTTTGGATTTATATGAAATAACATTTAATATAATACAATAATATGCCATTTGTAACAAGTTAGGTTAATAAATGCTGTAGAAGTATTATTCATTGTTTAGTTTTATCTGTTAACCTTAGTTAATGCACTATGAACTAACATGAATGATCAATTGTATTGCTCAGATATTAATACATGCTGTAAAATGTATATTGCATAATGCATTTAGTTCATGTAAGCTAGCTAAATAAGCGAATACATCCTTTTTAACAAATGGGACTTGCAGTCTGTTACCTATGACATTTACATACATGTTTCTAGGTTATAGCTAAAGAAACATTTATTTATAACATTTTATTGTTTAAATTATTTACTGTAGAAATTTTTCTGTTAGAACTTTACATTTGCAACTCAGCACATTTTCATTTTTCAGTATTGTTTTTTTTTTTAAGCGCCAGTGCCTTTGCTGACTTCAGAGAGTTAACAGAAGTAGTTCTGCCTGTGAGTTTCGTTGATAGGCCTATTTTTGCTGTACATTACAAACTGAACTGAGGCAAATTTGGGGGAAATGCTCTATAACCCAGAGGCATAGTGGCTCAGTGGATAGTGCTGTGGCTTCACAGCAAGAAGGTCCTCGAGTTCTGGCTTTTGCTTTCTGTGTGGAACACAATCCAAAGACAAGAGGTGTATGAGAGGTGATTCTAAGTCTGTCCGTAGCTATAAAATCATGCGTGTTAGCCCTGTGATGGACTGGCCATCTGTCTAGGGTTTTTCTCTACTTTCTACCGCAGATACTGGGGTTGACTCCAGCATCCCCCTCAACCCAAACAGGACAAGCAGTTTAGAAAATGGATGGATAGATACAAGCGGTCCCTCACTTTATATAAATTATTTTTCTTCATAATCAAGTTTTAGCTACTGTACCTTTAAGACTTTTATATGTAAATTACCTTTATGATTGGCTAACCTGTTCACATATGAAACTGACCAATCTAAGTCACACTTACATTCATCAGGGACACCCATTTTGCTGAGTAAGGGTTGATGTGTAAAGACAACGTCTCGCTAGCCAACCCAAAACTACTAGATTTTGGTCAGGGTTGTCTCACCTGCCGACTGTATTTGATGAAACCTCGCCCTCTTCTGTTGGAGCCTTGGAGGTCTGTCATACACAGTGTAAATAGCAGAAGGAATGGCAGAAGGATGACAGCCTTTGAGTTTTCTCTCCAAATTTTAAGCGAACAACTGCTTGTTATTTGTTGACGGCTTGTTGACAACAGTTTCTCTCTGAGACTCGAACAGGACAACAGATTGTTGCTTTTTCAGAGGCTCATTGGTCACTGCCATGGCCAAATGATCGCCCCACCGACTGAACGATCATTTCGACCGAAACAGAAGTTGATTTCTAGTCAGTAAGGCCATTAACTCAGCAGGGAGTTGAGTCACTGCGGCTGTTAAGGCTCCCCTGCTGAGAGCCGATTCTCTATCATCTATGTAAATGAGGATTATGATTGAAAATCTGCTGAAAAATCAGCTGCTGTAAACATTGACGGTCATACAGTGCATTCAGAAAGTTTTCAGACCCCCTCATTTTTATCACAACATTCTACACTCAATAAAACCATGACAAGGCATTTTTTTTTTTTTTTTTGATAACTTTGCAAAATGTATTCCAAAGAGAAACCTGAAATATCACATTGCATTGTATTCATTGCAAGTAATCAGACTCTTAACACATTATTTAAGTTGAAGCACCTTTGGCATAGACTACAGCCTCAAGACTTTTTGGTTATGATGCGACAAGATTTGCACACCTGGATTTTAGGGATTTTCTGCCATTCTTCCCTGGATATACTCTCAAACGCTCTTAAGTTGGATGGGGAACATTCAAGTCCAGGCTCCAGATTGACGTTTACAATATTACCAAGACGATAATTGGCTCATTTTGCCATTAATGTATTAAATTATTATTATTATTATTTTAAGGTTAGTATCAGTATAAAATTAATATTAGGACCTACAATTAATTTTCCTTCCCTAATTCGTAATGAAATCACCACATTACCACACGTGCGACATCACCCACACGTGTGTATGAGGATTGGTACCACATCAAAATTAAAACCTGTACCACATTAAATTAAATTGCAAGGTAATCTATTCACACATTTTCAAGAGCTTGTTATAAAAGAGATCCATCATTCTTATACAGTTGTTGTTTTAGCCAAGATGGAAACTGCATAGATGTTTGTCAGGATTTTATTGTTTCCATAACACATTACCAAAACATTACACTAATAACACAAAAAAAAAATTGTAAATTAACCATAATTAACAAAAGTTATATCGGCCTAACAACCTTCACATATCAGTCTTTGGTCTGAACACAGCACAAATCACTCATCTGTGAAAATCAAAAGGAGCTTCAAACACCGACTTAAAAAAAAAACTGCGTGTTTAACAAGCAATATGTTGATTCTTCTCATTTTTTCACTGTCATTAATGTCCACAAAAAAAAAATATCATCAAAAGATTTGACATTACTATTATGTTTTTGAAAGAAGTCTCATGCAAAAAAAAAAAAACCCTCCAAAAAAAACACAATTCAGTATTCAGTAAATACAAATAATTGGTAAAGATGTTATAATGTTATACACTCACCTAAAGGATTATTAGGAACACCATACTAATACTGTGTTTGACCCCCTTTCGCCTTCAGAACTGCCTTAATTCTACGTGGCATTGATTCAACAAGGTGCTGAAAGCATTCTTTAGAAATGTTGGCCCATATTGATAGGATAGCATCTTGCAGTTGATGGAGATTTGTGGGATGCACAACCAGGGCACGAAGCTCCCGTTCCACCACATCCCAAAGATGCTCTATTGGGTTGAGATCTGGTGACTGTGGGGGCCATTTTAGTACAGTGAACTCATTGTCATGTTCAAGAAACCAATTTGAAATGATTCGAGCTTTGTGACATGGTGCATTATCCTGCTGGAAGTAGCCATCAGAGAATGGGTACATGGTGGTCATAAAGGGATGGACATGGTCAGAAACAATGCTCAGGTAGGCCGTGGCATTTAAACGATGCCCAATTGGCACTAAGGGGCCTAAAGTGTGCCAAGAAAACATCCCCCACACCATTACACCAGCCTGCACAGTGGTAACAAGGCATGATGGATCCATGTTCTCATTCTGTTTACGCCAAATTCTGACTCTACCATCTGAATGTCTCAACAGAAATCGAGACTCATCAGACCAGGCAACATTTTTCCAGTCTTCAACTGTCCAATTTTGGTGAGCTCATGCAAATTGTAGCCTCTTTTTTCCTATTTGTAGTGGAGATGAGTGGTACCCGGTGGGGTCTTCTGCTGTTGTAGCCCATCCACCTCAAGGTTGTGCGTGTTGTGGCTTCACAAATGCTTTGCTGCATACCTCGGTTGTAACGAGTGGTTATTTCAAAGTTGCTCTTCTATCAGCTTGAATCAGTCGACCCATTCTCCTCTGACCTCTAGCATCAACAAGGCATTTTCGCCCACAGGACTGCCGCATACTGGATGTTTTTCCCTTTTCACACCATTCTTTGTAAACCCTAGAAATGGTTGTGCGTGAAAATCCCAGTAATTGAGCAGATTGTGAAATACTCAGACCGGCCCGTCTGGCACCAACAACCATGCCACGCTCAAAATTGCGCTTTCCCATTCTGACATTCAGTTTGGAGTTCAGAAGATTGTCTTGACCAGGACCACACCCCTAAATGCATTGAAGCAACTGCCATGTACCTGAATTCAGGTTGATTGGGACACTTTTTTTCCCCCAGTCATTTCAATGGCAAAAAAAGTATGAATCATTTGATTTTGTAAACTATCCAATACACACAATACTCAAATATAATTTTGAGTTTCGGTTCATTTATGAGACGTGCTGTGCAATGCACGATCGCGCTGGCGCCTATTGTAGGCTATTGTTTGCTATATTTGCTTCTTCTTTATTAAATCCAGGCAATTGGCTGATGAAACATTGATTAAAATTAAGATACAATTTATACAATATGAAATTCACTTCACAAAGAATTGCTTTCTACAAAACAAAACTTAATGAAGTGGTCAAAATCATGTCTGACCCACTCCATGTCTCCCGACATATTGCACATCTTATGATGTGTCTTTTCTTACTCGTGCTGTTCACTTTTCACAATCAACATTAAATTAAAAAAGAATATTAGGCTATAATATTTAAACAAGAAATATGAAACCGAATATGTTTTATTGGCTACAAGTAGCCCATTGTACACAAAACTTATAGCATCTGAGCAGAAATTTGCAAACAAAAGCTTTAATGATGTGACACTAGGCTATATTACAGTAAACACTTCATAATCTCTCCAAAACAGGCCAAAGAAATCTTGTCTAAACAGTCTTACGTCTATGACATTTTATGTTGCAGCAGGATTCATATTTAAATTATTAGTCTTTTTGCAGTTTAATATTCACAGACACTAACAGAATAAGCTTACCTCACAATTCTCGACTGGATCCGTTGCTCTTTGAAATAAACAGCTTTTGAGGTAAATTATTCCAGGATTATTCCTCACCGCATCTCAAAACGATGTAAAGTACATGCTCTAAACTTGATGGTTTTCGAGTTGATGTGGGCGTTGACTCTGTTTGCATTGATCTTGTCAATATTTGACTTTCAAAAGAACGCGCTCCGTGGGCGTGGCCGCATTAACACTAATGAAGAATCTCTTTTCAAACAGATTACATACACAGAGAATATTTGTTTTTTCGATTTGTATCATTTAAAACCTGACATTTCAATGTTTCTTTAGACATATGTCTCATGTTTGTGTGACAAGTATTCACTAAGTTGCAGTTCATTTTCTAAAGAGTATCAGATTGGACTTCATTGACAAAGAGGCTGCAGAGGTGGCATCATATTTGTTTTCTTTGTTTTGCAAAAAGCACAATATTTTCTTTTTATTGTAAGTGTACACAAATAAAAATGGTTTGATATGAATCACATATGAATACTTAGTGTGATATTCCAGTTTTTTTCTTTTTTATTATATTTGTAAAGTTAGCACAAGTCTAGTTTTTGCTTTGTCATTTATGGGGTATGGATTGTAAATTAAAAGCATTTTAGCATAAGCCTGCTCTTATGAATTTAAAGTGTATTTGATCTACAGAGTTTCAAACGAGCAAGGAAAATCCCCTTTTCCATTATATATTCCCTTTAAAGAGTGAATTGTCTGTGACTCGAAGCTTAGTTGTTGATGTGAAATGAGTTGAAGGCAGGGAAAGTGGGAAGCCTTTGAGTCCTGTTGTGTCAGAACAAGCTTTGGCATTTTGTGTAGCTGAATTACAGAAACATGGGGGTCGTTGAAACAAGGTGAGATACACATCTTTTTAGCTCACAGTAGGCATCAAATTGTTTTCCCATGTCCCAAACCCTCTGTCATCTATGCATCGCTCACGGCACTGTCAAAAGGGCATCCGCCTGTATCCTTCACATTCATGGCACCTTTCCCTCTTTTTAACCTGAGGGAATGTTGGGATTAACAGGGCTGGAGGAAAGTCACCACAGAGTGTCTGACAGCAGTACGGCATTTCTGTGTAATTGGCATTGCTCCAGGTCCACGTCTACATCTTTGCAGGCTGGAGTGTCCGTCCTCCCCACCGTGAAGGAGCTTGTTATGGGTCTAAATTCAGTGTAACTACAGAACAGGGGCAAAAAGCCAGCATCCCCCTTCCTTTCCTCTCAACCTGCTTCATGTGATTTTGGAATACATTTTTAGTTCTCTTTTTTACACTGAGAAAGTGGAAAACATGCCAAGGCTTTTTGATTTCCACAGGGAACTCTTGAAACCTGAATGAGCCAGAGATCTCAACGTTTCGACAGCTTGAGGAGTGGAAATCCCAGTTCTAATTGTGACTGAAACGCTGCTTGGCAAGCTCCTCCTGCCAAGCAGCGATCTGGGCACGATTAAATTTATGCCCATTATGCACATCAGCATATTAGACGGAACTCCACGTGGTGAACATGATGTCTCATCCCCTGAGAAACTTGACGAGAGAAACTTGGTGTCCAGTGGGTGTCAAGCTGAATGTCCTCAGACTGTTGATCTTGAAACATGTCATGAGGAGACATACTTCATTACAACGGGCTCTCTGATGGCTTGCTGGGTCTTTGGTCCCACACAAGTTTTGAAGAATGTCAATTTGGCTGAAATGTGTTCAGCCTTCACTGCCTTCCAGTACTCTCCCACAAAGATCTGATAATTTGACTACCTGAGTAGAAAGAGAGAAATAAAGAATGAAGTCTGCAGAATTTACACTTCAAAGAGAAGAGATCAAAATGGACACAAAAAATCTGTTATTTACACATCTTTGTCATTTCAAACCTGTATAATTCCACAAATACCCATTACAATGTGAATCTTTTTAACTTTTAATGAAGCTCCCAAGAGTGTCAGCAAAAAAAACTACATCTTAATGTGTTAACGCTTAGTGTCTGTAAGACTAAGAAATGGAAATGTAACTGTAAATTCAGGACAGCAATAACACTCAGTTTAGTGTTTGGAATTTGTTTTGTTTTTTTTGCATTTAAAAAACACCTAGAGGAAGCGAATATGGAATAAGGCTCTTGAGATCTGTTTTGTTAACTCTTAAAATGGTCATGCATTGCATTTAATCTTTGATAATGATTCCTGAGGTGTACTTATAATGGTATTAGGACTTTAACATAAAAACTGTCTGGTTTATCTCTAGGTAACTACCCACGGCCTCCTAACTATGGCGGAGCACCAGGTGCAAACTACAGTGGCCCCGGCCCAGGCATGGGCAACAGTCTTGGCATGAATGCCAGCAGTCCAATGCATGGGCAGGGTCCAGGGCAACCCTGTGGCTCTATGACTACGGCTCGAGGACCAGGGCATGCAGCCGGTGGTCGGCCTTACACAGCAGGCTCCAGCAGTGTAGCTCCAACCTCTCCCAACATGCCTCAGTCTGCTGGCCCAGGGATGGGTCCACCTCCTCCCAACGTCAGCCGCAAACCCCATGAGAGTAACCCTGCATCTGCCCAGCAGAACCCAGTCCCCTCGGGTCAGGCCAGGTAATTCAGAGCCTTAATTCATTTTAAGTGCCTTTCTGCTTAAATTGAACAAAATGTTTTGGTCATGTTTCATCTAGAAATTAAATGGATAGTTCACCCAAAAATAAAAAATCGTCATTTATTTATTAACCCTCATATTGTTGCAAACCTATATTACTTACTAATAAGTGGAACACAAAATAAGATATTTTTTGAATGATGTTGGTAGCCAAGCAGGTTTGGTTACTATTGACTTCCATTGTATGTGCAAAGAAAATTCTAAAAATGTTCCACATACAGTCATACAGGTTTTATTTTTGGGTGAACTATCCCTTTAAGGTCACAAAATAATCCCCCAGTTAAAAACATAAAAATGAAAATATTAATTCCAGTTAGGGAAATCTGGCATGAATGAAAACACACTCGTCTCCTTTTAAAGGTGCACCAAGTCATTTTTTACACCTTACAAAATAATATATTGGACATCAAATAAAAATTATTAGTAGTGCCTCAATTAGATTCCTATAGCCAATATCAATTTCTTGTTGATTAATACCGATTCTGTTTATTTATCTTTTGGCATAACCACTTATTCATTTATTTAATTTATAATAGCATTGACCACCTTTTCATTGGATGTTTGTAATATTGATTTCCTCTTATTTGTTTTCCTGGTGATTCAGTGAAAAGTGGAGAGAGAACATATCGGGTGCTGTTAATGCTGTTTGTTCAGATAGATATTTATTTTGTCATATTCACTATACCCTTCAGAAGCATTTCTGATTCAGAAGGGTACTCGTCTGTAACTTTTATGCACCCTCAATATGTCATTTTGCTTATCCCTCACTGGTTGGCCTTTACTGGACAATCAATGCAGACATTATGTCAACAAATAGTGCTAAGGGCAGCATTTGAGACAGGACTAAACATGTTATTATTCAGTGCACCTTTGAGTTGTCATTTGTATTGAAAGTGAACAGGCACCAAGGAGACTTTAATGCTCTTCCCCCTGCTTCAGGCCTTCCTTTGGCAGGTCCCCTGTATACCCCGGCCTGTCTGGGCCTGGGGGACGACCAGCTTCCTTCCCTATCCCTCACCCCCATCACCCTCACTACAGTTCTGGGCAAGGCCAGGGGCAGCCTCACACTGAGCTGTATGGGTAGGTTTAAGATTGGACCCCTAGCTGGATGGCTTTACTCTGCTTGAGTCTGCTCGCATCCGCTAGAAACAACACAAGCCAAGCGCTATGCATTAGCTTCTACTTTCCTCTCCACCATGGCTATGTTTTATTCTGAGCATTTATGAAGACTAATCATATAGCTTTTACAAAGACAGGAGAAACATCCTCTGGAGAAAACAGCAAAATGTTCTGTAGATTGGAGAACTGAAGCAGCAGCTTGTGTAGCTCAGAGATAAAGTGGAGTGGAAGAAAAAGGTTTAAAGGAACAGTTCACCCAAAAATCCAAAAATCAAATATTCTTTATGTGCTCATACTTAAGTGAAGAATGTTAAAGCAGCTCTTTTCCATTAAAACAACATCTGTTCATATTCAGATTTAAAATTGACAAGCAACACCGCATCGTCACAGTTTTGTCATATCTGCCAAAATGCTATTGGTTCTTGCATGTTGAGAACTGGAAAATATGATTAGAGAGCTGTAGCAGAAGGGAATATTTTCAGTGAATAATGACTTATATTTTGGTCTATTCCTCACATGAAGTTATTGCTGTGACAAAACTTGGAATATACTGGAAAAGAGCTGTGTGAAGCTTCTTCTACTTGAAATTCTATGGTTGCGCTTTATTATAAGGTGCACTTTACAGTGTACAGTGCACGTTACAGTGTAATTATACAAAGAATACTGAGTAATATTAGTTAACTGCATGAACTTATTATATAAATAGTTTTGGGTTAGGGTTAGTTGCTTGTAATTATGCTGTTATTAGTAAATGTAAGAAGTGTAACGGACACTGTAAAATTATGTGTTGCCAATTCTACTTGTGTGGTCCATGAAAAATTATAACAGTAAATGAGTTTGGATTCATTTTGGGTGTACTTGTACTTGTAGGATATAGTCAATGAGGTTTTTTTCCTGATCTGATGAAATGTATTTATTTATTTTTGTATTAGTTTTTTGTTATTAAATACTACACCTTTTTCAAATGAATATGTAGTTTTTAGTAGGGCTGCATGATTTTGTCATAAAAATCTTATTGCAATTATTTCTACAAATATTGCAAGTGCTGACATAAACATTTAACTTTTCATTTCTGCTTTTAAAGGCTAAAGGAACAAAGGCATATTGCAACAGCAGCTCCAATGTTCAACAGGGTGTGGAAATACTACAAACTATAACAATGCTTTTTGTCTCCAAACTAAGTTTGTTTTGCCCACTTATTTTCTGTTTCTGGATTTAAAATTGGACATGGATCGTATTTTGCTTAGACCAAGTGAACCAAAGTGTAAAAACAGTGTTATCTTGGCCCCCACATGTGCATGGTGTCACAGCCTTTTTAATAATCTCATAAGGCCATATTATTCTAATTAATAATTGGGCAGCCATAGTTTCTAGTTAGAGTAATGGTGTGAATGTGATTGGCAGAACTGTTGGTTGTTTTGGTAGAAGCAGTTTACGACTTCGACAGATGGATTGTGGACTGTACCTCATTTAAGACTTGAAGCATAATATGGACTACAAACAACACAGGAATCACTTCCTTTTCCTTCGTGCATTAATCCTGAATGTCTTAACCCTCTCTACTGTCCCTGCATATTTGTTGCTTGCCAGCTATAAGAAGTAAAGAAGAAAAGAAAAAAGTGCACTAACAACTTACCATTGAACTCTTCTCATCTTAAACAGGATCTTAAGTTTGTGTTCTATTGTCCATAGGCCAAGCGGGTATCAGGCTGGGTCTCACATGCTTGGAATGGCTCCTGGAGGCCCCTACAACCATCCACCGAGCAACAGTTCAGCCAGGATGGCCCCTCAAGGACCCTCCTACAACACAATGCTCACAGGTAAGCGTGAGAGTTTTCAGTGATATGTCAGCAAGTTTAATGTAAGAAACGTTCTGAATGTTTTAATGCATGAAAACATGCTTGTGCACACTTGTTACCGAATCAAAATAACTCAAATGAAAATGGATTAATAACCAGCGGGCAAATATCACAGACGATTATGCTTAATTAGTCAAGAATAATAAGATTCATCATATAGCCCTATCTGTAATATATTTGTATGTTTTGAAAGAAGTCTTATGCTTACCAAGGCTGCATTTATTTGATAAAAAAAACAATAATAACAGTAATATTGTGAAATATTTTTACAATTGTACAATATATTTTATAATGTAATCTATTCCTGTGATGGCAAAGCTGAATTTTCAGCATCATTACTCCAGTCTTTAGTGTCGCATGATTCTTCAGAAATCATTCTAATATGCTGATTTGATGCTAAAGATTTTTTATTTTTATTATTATCAATTTTCAAAACAGTTGTGCTGCTATATATTTTCATGGAAACCATGATATATATTTTTAGGATACTTTGATAGACAGTTCAAAAGAACAACATTTATTTGAAGTAGAATGTTTTGTAGCATTATAAATGTCTTTACTTCAATTTAATGCATCTTTGGCGGATAAAAGTATTTCTTTAATTTCTCAACAAACAAAAAAACAAACAAAAAAACATTTATCTTACTGGGATCTTACTGACCCCAAAATGTTAAATAGTAGTGTATATTGAGAATATTCAGTAAATATGGAGTTTAATGCAATATTTTGCTTTCAGTAAAGATGGAGATATTACTTGATTCTGGGAGTTTGAATCGCACCAAGTTAAGACTTGCTGTTACAGTCTAGATAGTTCAAATGTATACCGTTGTTTGGTGGGTGTTGATCAGATGCTGTGTAGACCTCTGGATGGTGCAGTCTAAGGGTCTATATTTCCTGTAGGGCCCATGACAGGCTCAGGGGATACCATGATGCACACCGATCCCAAACAGAGAGCTGAGCAAAAGGATGAGGGCAGTACACCCAACACAGATCCCCCTAAGCCAAAGGTATGAAGAGATCTTTCTCTCTCTGACTCATTGAACATGTCCAGATGCTCACAGATAACTCTAAATCCCTGAAAATGGTAACATTACTCTAAAACTTTCTCTGTTGCAGTCTATACACAGCCTCTGACTTTTATTTCAGCCATAACTTTGTTAATATTTGCTCAGTAGAGGTGTAAAAATGAGTGCATGAGACCGTGTCCTAACAAGTAATAAATTGGTCCGATCTCCTGCTTCACATTCTTGTATATTAAATATCTTAAAAAATCTTTGGATTGGTTGTGAATGTGTTGCATTGTGAAGTACTTTAACTTCCATTGTTGACAGACAAATTACTTGCTGCTGGAATCTTGTGTGTGAAAATTAAACACCTTAATTATGAAATGCAATAATTGGTTATAGCCTAATAATACCCATTACCAAATCCACCAAATCTAGATCACCAATTTGCTTCCAGCATGGATATTTTCAATGGAGCACTGGTGGAAAATGAAACTTTGACACATAATTGCCGTTTGCACCAGAGCATTGAAATCAGATTCAGATTTTGAACAAATAGCAGAATTATTTTTCCAAATAATTTGTGAAGAATTGTAATCAAATTGTTGTTAGAGCAAATATTTACATCCTACTGTTTGTAGCTCTTCTATATTTATACTCTCTAAACTGAGTACTGAAAGTATGTTGTTCTTGAATAGTGTTCCATTTCAATGTGTTATTCAATAACCCAAGGAATATAATTCTCTCATGTGTCCTAATGAGAGCACATCTAAGCTCTGGAAGACCTTGCTTCAAATTGTTCTTCTGTGTAACTTGTTCTTTCTCAGTCATTGCCCTTACTTTCATCAGAACTTCATTGTATCATTAACTTCAGCTTTCGTTTGATTGGCTGAGATATGGCGCACTAGCAGAGCATTCTCTCTGAATTCATCTTTCCATTCTCGCTTCAGTGTCATTTTTTTGTTTTTGTTTCATTTGTGATTTGATGCAATGTTTTGTTTTGTCCCCTTACTGGAAGTAGTTCTGTCACTTTAATTCTTAAAGAATGTCCCGTTTTCTTTCTAGTTCAAGATGATCTCTGTGCTTTTTTCACCTCATGGCATCAGTCCGCAGCAGAGCACGGCTTTTTAATTTACCGTAGAAAACATCAAAACAAACAGAAGTGCCTTCAAAAGTTGACCTTTATGTCCTGTCCAGCTGGCTGCAATACAAGCTTTGTGTTGCTCTCCCTATTTCTGCTGACTTTCTTGTGTGTGTGTGTGTGTGTGTGTGTGTGTGTGTGTGCACTCCTGTAACAAGTATAACAAGTCTTGACAAATAACACTGAGCTACTTGAAAGGTATGAGTTGAGCTTTCTTTAGTACAGCTCAGAGTGGTGCCACCTTCAGCCATAACAAGAGCCAGAGTACAAAAAGAGTGTGACAGATTTTTTTTTTGAAGTGTTATACACCAAGTTTACCAGTCTTTAGCCAAACTTTCTGAAGGCGTCTCATGCTAAAGACAGTAGGCTTGCATGTTTTTTTAGGACAGTGAATTGCAGGAGAATGTTTTTCGACCTATTGCGGATCAAGCTATCCTATGGCAATACTTATGCTAATGAGCATGTTAATTTGTTGATGAAAACTGACGATTTACCCATGGCTAAGACGAGATGATCACGAGACAACACCAAAGTCATTAAACGATAACTGTGACTATATCAACATGCAATATCGTTCATGAAAAAAGACGAGACCAAAATGTAATAATTAAAAAAGAAAAACTTTTCCGAAACCTCTCTCTATTTTTGTTGGAAAAAATAAAGATGTCAGAAGTTAAAATCCCCCAATCAGAGCTTTTCTGCAAAAAGGCTACATTTTCTACCCTGTGTTTTGCTTAATCTTTGCAAATCTCTGGCAACCATGCGAACATGTGTCTCTTTACACAGCAGAAGATGCACGGATGATCTGAAAACAGACAAACAAGCAAGATGGAGTTCAATGATCTCCATTTGAGATATTCTGCTTAAAATAAAGTGTCATTCAGTCAATCTGAACTCTGTCACGACGAGCCACTTGTGCTGTTTGCTGCGACTACATATGCAATCAAACCTTCTCAGCGAAGAACTGTAATAAATCCAAACATGAACCTCGACTATATTGTTTGTGGTTGCTAATTTTGCTTTAATATAAAAAAAAACAAACAAAAAAACATAAATGTAATTTGGAATTATTGGAACCATTCTATTTTTTTGAGAAGTTCTTTGTTTTACATATTTTCATAATGTAGAGAGTGTGTTAATTTATATGATGACTAGCCTACAATAAATTAGGAAACTAGATGAGGTAAAATAACCCATGCATATAAATTGACATTCTCTTGATTTGTGCTTAGATGAAAGTGCAATAATCCTGAAATGTAAAAACAAATTTCTCAAATGCCAACAATTGTTGCGAATTTTTATTAGTTTATTATTATCATTTTAACCTAGGGATGCGCCGATCCGATACTCCGTATCGGTATCGGCTCCGATCCGCCATTATTTGGTTTGACAGGACCGGTCCAAATCCGATACTGTGCGTATAATATTCTGTGTTATTGTTAAACCCCATTGCCCCACAAAAACATCAATGCTTTGTGCACTGTATTTTATGCGTGTTCTGAAGCCACTCATAGTTTAATGTGAGGTAACGTTACAGATTAATATTTAAGTCATTAAATTCAAGTTCACGTCATTGCTTCCCTCCGCTGCAGCTGCCAGTCATTCTCCATTCAGCTTTAAACTGTGTGTCGTGTTTGGTTACGACAGTCAACACGATGAAACTCTCTCCAAGATGATTCAATGTTCCTGTTATTATGCTTGGTCTGTAGATAACGGTCTATGGCAGGGCTATTCAATTGGTGGCCCGGAAGCAACCTCGAGTGGCCCAGCCCGTGGTCCCGCCCATAGACATATATATATATATATATATATATATATATATATATATATATATATATATATATTTCTTATAATTTATAATATAATTTTTAATAAATAGACATAATACTTTATAAAATATAATAATTTATGTATATGGTCCCGCCAAAAACGCACATTCCTACATAAATTCATTCACAGACCACGTAGCCTAGCAACACGCAAACAAAACAGAGTATGCCATAGTAGCCTAGATTACCATCAATAGCTGTGTCTCATTTCGAAAGGCTGCGTCCTCCAGAGGTCGCATTCGAAGGCTGCATGCATCATCAAGGCTGTCTCATTTCAGAAAAGTAGTAGGACACTATGAATGCACCCTTCTTTCATGGGAATTCGGAGTGTGCATGAGGTGTATCCTTCCCTGCTGCGGATAACCCACAATTCTTTGCGTCGCCATTAACAACCATCATGTATTTTAAATATTATTTGAAAAAATGGCAACCGCCAGATATACATGCAAGCGAAGATGTGGTGTTTAAATGTAAGTAGTTTCAAGCTTGTTTTTGTTTTTAATAGATAGATAGATAGTGATTTAGTGAAATTTTTTTTTTTTTTTTTTTTTTTTTTTTTAAGTGATTTTTTTGTTTTTGTGAACAGTACTTTGCTGTTAATGCAATAAACATGTCATAGTCATTTTCAATAAATAATTTTCATTCATATGAAGAGAGCGCAAAGACGCTGTGAACTTGTTGGCATAGCAACGTGATACTTCCTGCCTGTGATTCTGATTGAGGACACTCCGTATACCGCATCTTTCACAGGATGTCCTCCGGAGGACGCAGCCTTCGAAATTAAATGAAATGAGACACAGCCAATATGTCTTTCTCAACGCTGAAACGTAAAATTGCCAATGAAAACCGTAAATTTAACCCTGCCTTGACTGACAAATCCAAACGCCAAACCGATGTGCTTAATTAGTAATGAGTGCGTTGCAGTACTTAAATATATTTATTACAATGAATAAACCATATGTTTTTCAATAAATTAGTTTGTTTTGGTTTTAAAATTTGTAATTACGAGCTGCTTCGCCGCTGAAATGACTGGCCCAGCTAACCTTCTTGGTTTGAAAATCTGGCCCAATATAGCCCTGGTCTATGGTTTCGCATAACTTGACTTTATCTTGCTGGAGTTTATTGCGGTTTCTAAATCGTGTGACTTTCTCCCGGGTGTTTGTTAGATCACAACACTGGACTAGAGATTGTATTGTTCACCCAAATATTTATTCACCCAAGTATGTGGCGAAACAACTTTTTTTTACAACTAAGCCATTGAATCATTGTTTGTTCAACCAATTTGTTAAAAAACACTGAATCAACAAAGAAACACTATTATTGTCTGTTGCTTAGAGATTGTGTGTAAAATCCAAGTTACTCTGTATTAACTTCTTATTTATCGAACCCTTGTATAAAAGCAGTATCCTACTCTAGATCATGCTCTTGGTCTGATTATCAGCACAGCTGTGATTACCTACTACCGATTCCCTCTTGCTTGTGTAATCTGTGCATTTCCTGCAAATTCCCTGCAAATCTTTATTCATTTTATTTTATATAACATCATCAAACTTAGTTTGCAGTGGCATAAAGCTGATTCAAATTACTTAGTAAAAAAACATGGGCCAGTTCTGGGAGAATTGCGCATCATTTCGATGGACAAGGAGTAAAGGTGATTTGAAAGCTGTCTCTCACCATTAAATGTGTGTGGGTTTCTCTGTTCCCTATGTGTTCTCCATCACAGGACAACTATGGTTCTCAGTGTGTGTCCCAGCCTCCCACCCCTTCCCCTCTGTCCCCCAGCCCAGCTAGTCTGTCCTCTTATCAGGGGGATGACAGCGATAGCATTAGCAGCCCTGCCTGGCCAAAGAACCCCAGCAGCCCTGTAAGTGCCTCATGCACTTTTACTATCTTCTCTTTGTTTTCCTGCTTCTCTTTCTTCTTCTGTGGTTATGTCTCCTGTTTGATGGTGTGAGCTGTTTTGACCGCAGATTTGATGCAATTAGACTTTCTCATTATGACACTCTGTCTACCACAAGATCGTTACACTTTTCCCTAATTTCTTTTCAATTGTATCTAGTGTTGGGGAAGCTATTTTAAAACTGTCACTTTCTAAGTTACAAGCTACTCGTAATAAGAATTTCAACTACAGCCAACTAGAGTTAGCCACACTATAAGCTTCTGCATTGAAATGTATATGGTGTTATAGCGTTATGTTTTTAAATATATACAATTGTATAATTTATACTTTAATCAAACCAATATTTTTTGGTCTAGAAAATGTTTTTGAATGGTTGACTCTCAATTTAGGGAACAGCATTATACAGAGCATTATTAGATAATAGCATTATAAACTATACAAAAATATTGTCATAAAAAGCCACAAAAAACATCAGGAGTTGGTTCAAGAAAAAACAGCAACAAATCAGCACACCACTACAGCAAATCAAACTTTGCAATAATGCTGCATATGAGGGTACGGACAGTTTATTACATCTTGATGAATTATTGAATTACTCTCAGCTATAAATCTGAGTGCTCAAAACAATGTGACATAACAATTGTGAGAAAGTAGCTTGTCACTGGAAATTACAGAACAGCTGAGCTACAAAAATGTCAGTAATTATTTCCCAACCCTGGTAACATTTTTTTTTTTCTTGTGATATGGTGCCAAAGTGTTTAACTTTAAATTATTCAAACTCAATTCATTTTGCGTTTGACAGCGCACACACCATGCTAAAAGAACATATACTTATTGAAACACATTCAAGAAGAGGGATTGGGGAAGAGTTCACAGCTAACTGGTACATGGTAAATCAGTTTTTCACGAAAGTTGTAATGAGAAAGTCAGTTATTAGTGGTTTTGTGTGGTGTTAAGCCCTTTCACATGATTTGTGGCGATTTTTGAAATTGTGGCCATGTTATCAACTATCAAATCCTTTTGAAGGTTGAAGCAGCACATGAAGTCATGACACGTCACATGAAAGAGACACTTGCTTTATTAAAGGGATAGTTCATCCATAAATGAAATTCTGTTACTCAGTTAAAAATCAATTACTCACCCTCATGTCGTTCAAAACCTATAAGCCCTCCGTATATCTTCAAAACATAACTTGAGAGATTTTTGTACCACCTTTGAAAGTCCATTCCGACGAAACTTTGATGCGGCAAAAATTTCATAAAGACAATGTAAAAGTAATCCATATGAATCGAGCCGTTTAATCCAAGTCTTCTGAAGAGACATGATTGCTTTATACGAGTATGATTTCATTTAGGCTTTTATTCACATATGAACATTGAAGAGCGCACATACACTCACCTAAAGGATTATTAGGAACACCATACTAATATTGTGTTTGACCCCCTTTCACCCTTCAGAACTGATTTAATTCTACGTGGCATTGATTCAACAAGCTGCTGAAAGCATTCTTTAGAAATGTTGGCCCATATTGATAGGATAGCATCTTGCAGTTGATGGAGATTTGTGGGATGCACATCCAGGGCACGAAGCTCCCATTCCACCACATCCCAAAGATGCTCTATTGGGTTGAGATCTGGTGACTGTGGGGGCCATTTTAGTACAGTGAACTCATTGTCATGTTCAAGAAACCAATTTGAAATGATTCAAGCTTTGTGACATGGTGCATTATCCTGCTGGAAGTAGCCATCAGAGAATGGATACATGGTGGTCATAAAGGCATGGACATGGTCAGAAACAATGCTCAGGTAGGCTGTGGCATTTAAACGATGCCCAATTGGCACTAAGGGGCCTAAAGTGTGCCAAGAAAACATCCCCCACACCATTACACCACCACCACCAGCCTGCACAGTGGTAACAAGGCATGATGGATCCATGTTCTCATTCTGTTTACGCCAAATTCTGACTCTACCATCTGAATGTCTCAACAGAAATCGAGACTCATCAGACCAGGCAACATTTTTCCAGTCTTCAACTGTCCATTTTTGGTGAGCTCGTGCAAATTGTAGCCTCTTTTTCCTATTTGTAGTGGAGATGAGTGGTACCCGGTGGGGTCTTCTGCTGTTGTAGCCCATCCGCCTCAAGGTTGTGCGTGTTGTGGCTTCACAAATGCTTTGCTGCATACCTCTGTTGTAACGAGTGGTTATTTCAGTCAAAGTTGCTCTTCTATCAGCTTGAATCAGCCGGCCCATTCTCCTCTGACCTCTAGCATCAAGGCATTTTCGCCACATGACTGCCGTGATACTGGATGTTTTCCCTTTTCACACCATTCTTTGTAAACCCTAGAAATGGTTGTGCGTGAAAATCCCAGTAACTGAGCAGATTGTGAAATACTCAGACCGCCCCGTCTGGCACCAATAACCATGCCACGCTCAAAATTGCTTAAATCACCTTTCTTTCCCATTCTGACATTCAGTTTGGAGTTCAGGAGATTGTCTTGACCAGGACCACACCCCTAAATGCATTGAAGCAACTGGCATGTGATTGGTTGATTAGATAATTGCATTAATGAGAAATTGAACAGATGTTCCTAATAATCCTTTAGGTGAGTGTACATACAGCACATCATACATGGTAAAACAAAGTTTATACGTGAGAGAAACTTTAACTGGCTCTCTGGTTTCATTACAAATATCTTCATGGGCATTTCAAAGATGAGCTAATGTCTTATGAGTTTAGAGCAAATGAGGGCAAGTAAATGACAGAATTTAAGGGCTCGTTTACACGACACCACTTTCAACTGAAAACATAAATCTTAACGATGACATCATACGCTTGCGTATTACATGTCCACACATGCATAGTGCGTGTTTGCGCGTTTCTTGACAGTGACATTGCCAACTACTGGCAGATATGTGTGAATGGGATGCTGTCTGCTGTCTGATTTTAGTACATCGTTGTCGTGTAAACAGACCCTACATTTTTGGGTGAACTAACCATTTAGATAATTTAAACATTTTGCAGTGTTTACAGTAACATAGTAGTTCCAGTCACAGTCTTGTACTCATTGTGGTTAGCGTCATGCGAAACATGAACATATTTTCATTATAATTTGTTGCCAAAAGTAGCACAAATATAAGGCAACATCATTTAAATTTTAAATGTGGTTGTCAATCCTGACACTTTGCAGTGCGTAAGTGGCCAATTGTCCTCTTAGCAGCATGAAAAACTGAACTTCAAATTGTGAATGGGTTATAAACATGAAGCGAGCAAAAATAGCTCCCTTTACAATGACTGGAGCAGTCAGCCACTTCAGTGACCTCACAAGGTTCTTGCGAAAACTCCCGCTGACTACACTGCACAATGAATCTCTCTTTTACATTGTGTCAGGCTTTGTTGGTTATAATACGTGAACTCAGTGAGTGGTGAACAGAAACTCAGTTTTGAGCGGTATTGAGTAAAATCTGACTAAAACATTTCTGATTGGCTATTGCGTTTATGAGCTCTACAGACATCTCTATGATAGGCTTAAATGCTCAACTCTGCAAAAACACATTGTGTTCTTTGATCAAGCGCTTGCCCTTTTGGTCTTTGTCTAGATAATAAGTGCCCTTTTCACAAAACATTTTTTTTATTTTATATTTTAGTTTTTATTTAAATTTGGCTCATGGCAGCAATTCTCAATAAAGCATGTGCCCGAAAACTGAAAGTTGTAATTCTGCATTCTATTCATTTTCTAACCACAGTAATGTCAATTTTGACAGTTGCATCTCCCTGCAATAGTGAATAAACAAATGAACGACTCTATGAATAATTGTTTCTTTGACTCACTTAAAACTTGCCGTAACATATATATATATATAGAGAGAGAGAGAGAGAGAGAGAGAGAGAGAGAGAGAGAGAGAGAGAGAGAGAGAAAATCATTTTAAATTCTCATTTAACATTTTATGTATTCAAAATTTTAGATTTAAAACACTAATCTCATCACATTATTTGTGCAACTGATATACAATAATAATAGTAGTATAACATAGTAATTTTTGTCAGTAATGCACAACATTGATTTTGCTCATTTACTAATTCCAACAGAGGACATATTTATGTTTTTATTTACTTATGTGCAAGTAATTAAATCTGCTGTCCGTAACTTTTTTTGTGTTCAAGAATTATTTACGAAAATTATATAATGAGCATGTACAACATGAATCCATTTTCCAAACCATGTTTTTGTCTTACCCTGAATCATAAGTGTTTATATTGGGACTATTTCAGACCAGTCTGGTAGGAACCGCTGCGGAGGAGCACAGTCCCTGTGTGACTCGCCATAGACATAAACAGAGAGAAGTAGCTCCGGCTGCAGTGTTCTTCCGCAAGACGCATGCAGTTCTGTTTATTAACTGATAAAAGCACAAAAAGTTACGGACTGCAGCTTTATGTTCTAAAGTATGTAACACATTTTATGTAATTTGTATAGTTATTATGAGAGACCTGAGCACCTGCCCTCCATAATATCTGCCACAGCCCTAGCCACGCATCAATACTCATACCTGTCAGAAATGGTTTCAGTGCATCACAATCTGCAAATTAACTTTACTTGCATGAGACCATCAGAATGGAACATATTGAGCCTTGTAGATAACATTTACTCTTAGGACAAAGAATGATGGGCTTCATAGTGTGTGTGCAGGGTGTGTCGGTGGCGAGATGTCTCACTCTCTTCTGTATCCATCTACCCATCAACCCTAGAAGCACAGTGCGGGGAACATGACGAATGAGAAGATAACACGATTGTATGACATGGGCTGTGAGCCTGAGAGGAGGGCATGGGTGGATCGCTACGTCGCCTTCATGGAGGAGAGGGGCACACCTGTCCCAAACCTGCCTTCAGTGGGCAAGAAGCCTCTGGATCTGTGCCGCCTCTACCTCTGTGTTCGAGAAATCGGAGGCTTGGCTATGGTGAGTAAAGTCGGTTGCTGCAGTTCTTTTGGGTTCTGTGAGTGCGCGGCCGTGTGTGTTCGTGCTGGGGATTTAAAGGAGCAGAGCTGTGAAATGCATGTTAAAGAACAACGAAAGCTCTCATATCTACCTCAACCATCAATCACAGACATCAAAGAAACAGAGGGGGGAATTTGCTAAGAATACATTGCACCTGCTGATGGTGTTATTTATTTGCACAAGCTCTCTATTGATTTCACACCTAGGATCTCACACAAGGTTCATGGAAGACAGTATTCCAGAAAAAAAAGAAATCATCATTACAAAATACATGAACATCTCTTCAACCTTTTTCAGGCCACATTGGAGGATAGAAAGAGGGAATAGGAACTCCCTGCTACAAATTTTTATAAAACTCAGTGTCACATTTTAAG
Source organism: Paracanthobrama guichenoti (assembly GCA_018749465.1). Lineage (NCBI taxonomy): Eukaryota > Metazoa > Chordata > Actinopteri > Cypriniformes > Gobionidae > Paracanthobrama > Paracanthobrama guichenoti. The sequence goes on along the minus strand of CM031962.1, from coordinate 17,566,367 downwards.
CCTGGCCTATGAGTCCTTGTTTTATGTTACATGCATTTACTATAGTAATAACAGTAAATTATACATAATTATAAGCAACAAACTCTAAACCTAATAAGTACATTTTAATTCATATTACTCAGTATTTGTGTAATTACTAACAAGGACACATTAAAATAAACTGAATACATATTACCATATATACATTATTGATGCACAAGGAATAAGTAACATTCAAAATAAGCCAATATATTTAATTGTACAAGCTCATTTTCTCATTTTGTGATTTTTGCTGTCATTTAATAATCTTTACACACTGATATTTTAATAACACTTGTATAACACGTCATCAAAAATCTTAAATATGAATACATTTTATTTTTTAACATTAATGCATTAGCTAACATGAAATAAAACAAAATAATATATGCATCATCATGTATTAATCTTTTAAATGTTCATTGTTTATTCGTGTATGTTCACAATGCATTAAAGTAACCAGATTCAACTTTTGATAAAAAAATAAAAAAACATAAAAAAAAGTAAATGCTGTAGAAGTATTTACTCATTTTTAGTTCATGTTAACTAATGTAGTCAGCTAATGTTAACAAATGAAATCTTATTGTTAGCGTTACCATTTTTCATGTTGGTTGGAAGGTGGAACAAAAAGTCTCAAAGCTGTTACAACTCAGGAAGGAAACAGGAGGCGGACTTCAAATAAAGATGGGTTTTAATATACACGTAGGAGAAATGCCAACAGCAACACTTGTAACATAAACAAGAACAGACAAGGAGTGCTGGGAAGTGCGAACAATATAAAGGGAGTGCTAACGATGAAGTCCAGGTGCAGGGAATCCAGGGAAAGTTGGAAAGATGATGAGGGAGTGCAATCAGGTGTGAGACAGGGAGGATTCTGGGAAACGGAGTCCGGGACAGGAGTGGATTGTAACAAAAGCACATAACTTTACAATAATAATGAACGTTAACAACTTATTTATGGTTATTGTTAGAACTGGTTATTGTTAAGTTCACAGCATGTCGAAATTACTGCAATTATGATAATCCGACTTGTAAAAAGCATTCACGTCCTTTAAAGAATGTGTAATTACAAATTGTAAACTCTGACAAAGAGCTTTGACTTGTACTACCTGACCACCAATGCAATGATTGGAAAAACATGTTTTGGTCTTTAGACTTAACAGAATATATATTAAAGTCCTCATGAAATCTAAATTGACCCCATTTACTTTGTTAGCACATATTAAAGGTCTTAGGGTGAACAATTAATCCGTGCAAGTTAATACACAGAAAAAAATAGTTTGTCGCTGTAATCTTTAATCAAAGTCTGAAAAGTAACTTCCGGTCTGGAAACGGCTTAGGTTTGAAAATGCGTAACCACTCCCCTCCAACCGTTAGTCTGCTATGAGCGCGAGATGGCGAGGAGGAGTGCTGAAGTAAAACCCTGCCCTCTATTCAATATTCTGTTTCACTTGGAAATAAGCCACAGCACTGAAGAAAACTACTTGCTACTTCCGGTTCACTGGGACTTTAATATTAAGACCACTTTAGTTTGGCATTAAAGCAATATTCATTAATGTACACATGTAGTTATATACTTGTAGATTTTAAATGCACTATTTACTATTACATTTTAATTTAGGGGGTACAATGAAACATTTAGCTAAACGTTAGCTTCTCTAGCTTTATCTTTGAGGTTCACAAATGCATTCTTTAACAAAAAAGATATGTTTGAAAGAGATCAAATAATAACTGGAAGACCCCCTGCAGTATTGCCACAGACCCCGTTAAAGACCCCTGCTTTAAATAAAGCTTTTGTTTACTGCCAGCTTTCTGTGGGCGGTAATAGCGCAATGCTAATTATTTCTGGCTAACAGCGATGATGTTTGTGAATCCTGCGCATTCCATAATGAGCCTCATTTAAATAAGAAAGAGGTATGTTTATCAAAAAAAAAAAAGAACTACAATGAATTGATTTTTAGACGCATATAGCACCTGGATAAGTTAAACAGTGGGTGGCATGCGAATCAGTCACAGGGTTAGATGGCGGAACCACTTAGTGAATTGATTGTTTCTTGAATGGTTTTGATTGAAAATCTCTCCTTGAACAGGTAAATAAGAACAAGAAATGGAGAGAGCTGTCCACCCACCTGAATGTGGGAACATCCAGCAGCTCTGCCAGTTCCCTCAAGAAGCAGTATATCCAATACCTGTTTGCCTATGAGTGCAAGGTGGAACGTGGAGAGGAGCCCCCACCTGATGCTTTCACCATGGGAGACAGCAAGAAGCAGCCACAGCAGGCCAAGATCCAGCCACCCTCACCTGGTGAAGAACTTTACAACATTACTATGGGGAGAACAAACTGTTAGACTGTAGACACGAGGCTTGTATCCATTAAATGACTAGGATCCATGTTTTATATACTATGCCATTTATTCAGGTTTAACCCTTTTTTGTAGTTTTGAAATGATTTGATTTAGGAACTCATTTAGTAGTGTTTGGATAAGAAAGTGAAAGTGAAAAGAAAGTGACAGGTGAAGGCCAAGTATGGTAACCCATTTATGGTAACCCATTTTTGTCCCATTAAACCCATCCAAGTTACAGCACAGATATTAAGAGCAGTGAGTAGCGAACACACACACACACTGCAAACCGTGGACACACACGCACCCAGAGCAGTGACACCCGATCCAAATCAAAGATTTTGTTTTAGTCATTGTTTTAGTCAGACTGGTTAAAAACCCTTATCTAGCGAGTTAGCCTTATTAAACTACTGTAAACTTGAAGGAAAATTCACTGGTTGAAAAACAACCCAAACAACCATCCTAGCATCCTTGTGACCAATTTTTTCATGAAATGTTTTTCTGTTTTTTCATCAATTACTTGGCTGTAATAGTGATGCTATTGGAGTACAATATAATCTTCATGACATTCTTAGATTTATCTGCATCACTTGCATGTCACACTGGTCTGCCTGCCTTATAATGAATTCAGAGTGGCTCTAGACAGAGCTATAAATATCTGACAGGTGATTTGAGTCAAACTGAGACGGACAGGGGGACGGGGTGAGAAAGAGAGCTGCCAAGCTGCTGGCTTAAGGATTCCCGTCCACCCTCTTCCTGAGGCTAATGACTGATGATGTCACAGGAAAAGAGAGAGAGAGCTGTCAAACAGCAGGGGAGGGATTCCCTCCAAGAAGATTAATGGGGGAGGAGTGTGGGATAAAAACAAAAGTGACCTCAGCCTGACCCCTCGCTCAATGCAGACCAGTGAGCCAGCACTTTTTCTTTTTTTTCCCCCCCATCTCTCTCTCTCTCTCTCTCTCTCTCTCCCCCGCCCTCTCCGACTCAAAATATGCGTAAGGTCATTGCCGGTCACACAGACTGGAAGTGTTACAGCATAGCACCATGTATTGTTTACTTTCAGTGCTGAAAGATGATTTTGTGGCTGGCAGCAGATCAAGGACATGTAAAGCAGACACTCTTTCATTCCCTCGTTCTTTCATTCTACCCCAATTCTTTTTGTTCCCTGCGCTGAAATCTTTTGAAGTACCTTTTACTGCTCTGAGCTGCGGATGAAAATGCAAATTGGTTTTATTACTTTGCATCAACTGAGCCGTAGAAATTTCAGACGTTATTAGGATGGTGTCCTTTTATGCCATTGCATTTCTATGGAAATTAATAACTAGTGTATTCAAATGTTATTGGATTATGGAAATGTAGTCTGGGGATTGTACGATTTGGATTTCTTTCCCTGGAGCTTGGAAGAACTGATTAGGACATTGTCATTTGCTTGTAGATTTATAAAATACCATTTAAGCACAATCAGAATATAATAATAATAAAAAAAAAGTATCTTAAAATATTACACAAGATGTTTCATATATTTTAATGAGGCTTTCACATTATTTAAATTTTGGTAATATGCAGTTCTTTGTTTCACAATGGTGGGAATCAATTTTGATTTAGGGAATCACTATGCTGTTATGAAAACCATTTTCAGTGCATCTCCATTTATCATTTTATAAATAAAAAAATCACATAGCAAAATTGCATCTTTTCAAAATTGCTTGAGAGCATCCAAATGTGTGTATTTTTTTTTTTTTCCAGGCCTTACTTTTCACTCCCTAAAAAAATGGAAGTGATCAACAAAGAGGGCCCTCATTTTTGCATATAATAATTCTTTCATATAATGTACCCCTTTTCTACTCTGTTCAACAGCAAACTCAGGCTCTCTTCAAGGGCCGCAGACTCCTCAATCCACAGGCAGCAGCACCATGACAGAGATGCCAGGGGAGCTAAAGCCACCAACACCAGCTACCACACCCCATGGACAAGTGACCCCACAACCAACTGCCAGGTTGGCTAAATTGATGTACTATATTTTAGTGTCTGTTACTCAAGTGTGTGCATGCATTGATATGTTGTCCTTGTTTTACCCCAGAAACAGTGGTGTTAGTGTGCAAGATCCGTTCTCCGAAGGCAGTGACCCAGCCTTCCAAAAGCGAGGCCCCATGCATGGAGGCGGCAGTGGAGATGCCACCTCTAGAATGCAGTTTGACACCAGTAAGGATCCCTATGGCGCTCCTAGGAAAGGTGTGTTGTTGCGTATTATGTTGTTGTAATTACTGCGTATGGGGCTGGTTTCACATTTCTTCAGTCTGCTCACTGCTGCCTCCCTGTGCTCCATTTATTAGAGCTGCATATTCATTATTTTCTTGAACACTGCTGCCATCTAGTGTCTGCAGGTTAAAGCCAGCATGAAATTAAAATCGACCTTGTTTACTTTCTTGATGTTGCTGGAATTATTGTGAATTCATCAGTGCACTTTATCTTGGGAAAATCATTTTTACCAGCATTGTCTTTATTTAAAATATTTCAAAAATGTGCTAATTTTAAACAACTTGCTCCACATCCCAGTCACCATTTTGATTCTCATCAGATGGGGCTTGAATAAATGTGGCCTGATTCCTGGGACAAGGAATTCGGATCATTGGCTCCATAATCTTATTTTCCATTTGGCCTTTCAATTTAGAATTTTGATTCACTCTTTGATTGTTATTTTAGTCTAGTTTTAGTTTTTCAGTAATATTACATTGTATGCCCCTACAATATCCTCTTGGGACCCAGAAAAAAATTGAATTGAATTTTTGAATTGAGTATTTTTTCATTTTTTCTCAACATTGTTGAGAGCATAAGAAACAAATGGGAAAAAAATTTATTTTGTATTATAGTATATATGTTATGATGCGTCCTCTGTCGTTGACACCAGGACTCAGTTGTTTAAAAAATATTTTTACATTTTTTAAATTTTATATATAACTTAAATGCATTGATATACCATTTTACTTTATGCTATATGTGGGTAAAATGGGCATACTTGGATTTTCCCATTCAATGCAATCTATCCATACACTGCATCTAATTTGCATATTAATGTGTTCTTGGTGCAACATGTAATGAGAAGTGTAATAATGAGAGTAATAATTGTCAACATTTTCATAATTATATCTAATATTTCATATGAATATTGATATGTAATTTCTTTCCTATTCACTTGTTATGTCTCCAAAATGCTTGATAAACATGCTTTAAGTCCTGGCGTCTTTTACAGTGGACATGTATGAAATCAATGCCCTGTTCTGTAACAAAGTCATATTTTGATTATAATCCCCATAACATTTCCCTGAGATGTTGATTTATAACAAACAATTTGAAAATTAATCAGATTTAAATTATTTATTTTTTTATCATATTTCCATAAGAATGCTAAACATTAATATCAGTCATTTTTAAAGACCAAGAAGAAGTTGTTGTCCTGGTGAAACCTCCAAACATTTGGTATCTCTGACAAGCCCTGAATGTGCTGAATGTTACAGCACATCCAGACTTAAAACTGTGACATGTAGGGTGTCAGAGAAATTCACTAAAATATAATGTCCACTACAGTGGACAAAAGTCTATTCGTGGGTCCCAGGAGGATATACTAATACATTTTTATAACATACGGTCTCTCAAAACCTAAAATTAATTTTGTTAGTTTTGGAGGCATGAAAATGTAGTTTAGTGTTGTTTTTTCCTCATATGTTAGATATTATTTTTATTCCAGTTTAAAAATAGGTTTCTTTGGTATATAACACTACAAACTCTGATTCAGGTCTGGCTCCATTCTGATATGGAACACCCACTTTTCACAATCTATAACATTTCCAATAGATCCAATAGAAAAAATTTAGTTCTGCTCTATACATTTCTTTCTCTTTCAATATCATGTTTCATAGAATATTCTTTGGAAATATGTAATAATAACAGAGCTCCAGACCAAAAAAAAAAAAAAAAAAAAAAATTAAGGAGCCATTGGCTCCTATAATGGAAACAAATAGGTGGCAAATATATTTTTTAAGTGCCACAAAAAATAAACCGGTTTTAATTTTGTCATGTGTTGTCACATCTGCATTTTCATCCATCTTGTGGATGCCCTGGGAACTAAGATTCACTTAAAATAGGAACTGAATTGCTTTTCAATCTTGAGAACTACATACAGTCACAAAGAATCATCATTTACACAGAATCTGAACCAGTGTCACAGACCATAATAATGTCAGCATCACTAGTTTGGTGAAAGGCAGATAAATAGTTTGATAAACTTGGTGGAAGTCAGCTCTTTACATGTTTAATTTCATTTTTAGCTCCTTCCATTCCTTCCTATGTAGACAACAGGATAAGTAAAAATATAAGGAGTTAGTGCATATAGTGCATGATATAGTGATATGCACTGCACATATTTAGCAAAATGTGTTTTTCTATAGCTATTTCTAGCTGACTAACGATTTATGATGCTCACAATGCTCACTTTCTGAGCACTGAATGTCTTTTCTGAGGTAAATTTGATGTTACATTTATATACAAGCTCTATCCAAGGTCAGAGTGCAGATTGAGCGATCTGTCAGGCCACATTAAAGAGCGACAAAACCACATTTATTGCTTGTATTTCATAATAAAATTAACAAACACATTAATATATTAAAGTGACATATTAAAGATGACAATTATGTGCAAATCTTCCTGCGATTATGGATGGCTGCACTACAAATAATGTGAAGTTCAGGCAGTAACAGAAAACAGCAAAGATTAAAAGATATTGAGGATAAGAATCCATATCAGTATCGATTAAAAACGGTAATTGTTAACGATTAGTTCACGTCCACACAGCTGTCATGTTTATCTGTTGTAGTTTATTCACGTTGTGTGCACGAAATAGACGCTGGCTTTCTGCACTTTTACATTACCTGGATGTTGTTTCTATCTCTCTCTCATGCTGGCATAGCTGTCAGTGTTGTTGCTCGATAAAGATGAGGACTTTAATAAAGCCCGATATTTTTTGTTTATTTATGTTTCTGACACGGAAAGCTGATCCTCGCTGTCTCCGTTCGTATTTTGGCGGTCGAACTCAGTGGGGTTTTTTTCCACTACAAGTTTGCTGCGCATCGTCTCAGTTTATTACGTCAACACAGCAAAAGATGTGATGGGCTACTCATAACAGAACATGCCGGTAAAAAGGCACACAATTTCTTAATCATAACATTTAAATGGTCAACAAAAATATCACTAGCAAATGAATATTTTCGGTTGCAAATGCAACCGTTTTAGTCGCAGTTTGGAGCCAAACTAATAATAATAATGACATGTGAATGCCAAGTATGGTAACCCATGCTCTGATTTTGTCCACGGCATTTAACCCATCCAAGTTAGTGTGCATCAGTGAGCAGCCATTCACTGCAGCGTCCAGGGATTCACTGTGGGTTAGGTACCTTGCCCAAGGCATCTCAGTCGTTTAAACTGAGATTAAACTGGGATGTGAATACTCTTTCATGTTGTCTTCAATCTCACATATTCATTATCTTTGGAAAGATATCTAAAAGTGTTAATTACTTTTCAGGTGGCTCTGAGTCCTTCATGCCAGGGCAGATGCCAGGCAGTGGCATGCAGGATATGTATCCACGTGGACCGCCTTCGGGGATGGGTATGGGTCCACGACCCCAGTACTCCTACAATCCTGGTTTTGAGAGGAGGTAAGCCAGAACACCTTAGTGTCAGTTCATTAACTGCATAAAAACAATGCAAAAACCAAAAGCAGTATGTCGGCTTTATTTAATGTTTATGTTCACAGGCCAGACCATGTCTTGGGACCAGAGGGGGGAATTGCCCCCCCCGGAAACCAGAACAACATGGTGCCTTCCAACAGTGATCCCAGCATGTTCTCAGGCAATAGATATGCCTCTCATCAGAGGTAAGAAGTGGCCATCATTGACTTGTGTATATGAATGCATATGGTGTATAGAGCTGTAGTGTATTATTTTATGTTTTATTGTAGACATGGACATGATGGCTATGGGCAGCAGTACCCTCACAGCATGCCATATGGTGCACATGGGATGTACCCTCAACAGCAGGTCAGTCATCGAATGTGATCAAAATGTATCCCTCTTTTTTTGCTTAGTGAGTTAGAGATTGTGATAATTATTTTTTATATTTCATTTAATTGTGGTAATTGTTTGTGATATGATATTAATACTATATTTTGAACTTTAGACACTTTGTTTATTGGCTGTTGCAGGGTTATAAACGGCCTGGGGAAGGGATGTATGGCCCTCCACCTAAACGTCATGAGAGTGAAGCCTATGGTATGCAGTACGGTGGCCAGCAGCCTGACATGTATAGCCAATATGGTTACCCAGAACGTAGGCCCATGCAAAGCCCATTCCCCTATCCATATGGACGTGATCGCATACAGCCAGGTGGGCAGGGACCTCCTCAGCATAGCATGATGAGTGGTGGACCACCCCCATCCTCTAACTCCAGCGGTGGGCATCAGGGGAACATGTGGCACACCAGGCACGACATGAGCTACCCTTACCCTGGCCGGCAGGGTCATGGGGCCCCCTATCCCTCCATGAGCCGTGGTGATGATCCAGACGTCAGGGCTAGTCAGGACAGTCAGTGGCCTGGTCAGCGTCAATCCCCATACCCACCACACTCTTCGTCCTCTTCTAGCTCCATGACCCCCATGGCTAGCCGGCAACCATCTTCTTCCTACCAATCTCCTCCAGCAATGTCAAACCATATCTCTCGAGTCCCAAGCCCTGCACCATTTCCACGATCTGTGGGTGGCTCTATGTCACCCAATAAGGCTCATATGATAGCCTCTATGAAACAGATGCAAAAGCCAGGTGGCCCAGGGTCCATGCCAAGCTCTCAAAGTGGTGGTCTTCCTGGACAAGGCTTCCAAGCAATCCATCGGGAGGTCAGTTACCCACTGGACTCTGTGGAGGCCACACAGCCCCAGCTTAAACCCCGTCGAAGGTTAACATCCAAAGACATTGGTACGAAACTCTTTTCCAGTGATACATTTTTTTTTAATTGATCTGTTTATGACAAGGTTCTTATAACCTTACAGAGGTTCTTGGTAAAAATGCTTGTAAATCTTGTAGGCACACCAGAGGCTTGGCGTGTGATGATGTCCCTGAAGTCTGGATTGCTTGCTGAGAGCACATGGGCCCTAGATACTATAAACATCTTGCTCTATGATGACAACACTGTGTCTTCCTTTGGCCTCTCTCAGGTAAGTATGCACCAGGCACTGTTGGGTTGTGGGCTGCTGGGTTTTTTTGTTTGTTTTTTTTTTAGAAAAAAAGGTTAAAGGAAATTATTGCAGAAGTCTTGTATCAATTTTTGCAATTTTGTGGTTATATTTAATAGCAGTTTCTCAGAAATAATAGATGTATATTCTATGATAATGTAATATATTTTGTGTCTTTTGCTTTTCTAGTTGCCTGGTTTCTTGGAGCTTATTGTTGAATATTTCAGAAGGTGCTTAATAGAAATCTTTGGGATCCTTGAGGAATATGAAGTTGGAACAGAGGGTCAGAAAACTCTCCTTGGTTCATGTTCAGAACCCACAGAAAAAGAGCAACCTTCCAATCAAGACTTAAAAATCCAATCCCTTACAGAACAGGTGGAAAAACAATTAGATGTGGAGCCTGAGAAACCTCAGCCCAGCAGCTCCGCAGCACTCAATATAGAGAAAAGGGAAGAGTTGGCAGAGGGCAAGGCAGATGAAGAAGAGAAGAACACTGGTACAGAACCATGTCCTCCAGTGGAGCCCAAACCCAAGCAAGCCAGTAAGTATGACAAGCTCCCAGTGAAAGTTGAGGAGAGAGAGGCTGTGGCTGATTCTGTGGAGGATCGATCAGAGCTGCTAGGCCTGGCCGGGGAGTTCACCAGTGGTCTGCTACATTGGAAGGCAGGCGGAGGGGACTCAACTGCACACATCCAGACCCATTTAGAGAGTCGTGGGGAAGAGGAAGAGCAGAAGCCCTTACAGAATCAGGAAGGTGTGCAGGCACTTGGAAAAGAAACGGTTGAAGAGGAGCCCAGGAGGAAAGAGGAACTGAAAAGAGAACTTCCAGGGCCTTCAGAGGAAAACTTGACAGCTACTGTAGATGACATGCTAAGTTCTCGTACAGGGCCGCTATCTGAAGGTGAAACTCAGACATTCCTCTTCCGGAACAGAGAAAACCACAGCAGCATTACTTTGCTGGAAGATGAGCCCCGATGCTGGGATGAAGCACCTCTTTCAGTAGCCGAGGGCTGGCAAGATGAGTTGGCCAAGCGCTGCATCTGTGTGTCCAATATCATTCGTGGACTCTCTTTTGTCCCAGGCAATGACAGCGAAATGGCTCGGCACCCAGGTTTAGTGCTTATTCTTGGAAAACTTGTGCTTCTGCACCATGAGCACCCTAAAAGAAAAAGAATGCCGCCTACCTACCAGAGAGAGGAAGAGCGAGGTCTGGCTTGCAGCAAAGATGAATGGTGGTGGGACTGCCTTGGTGCCTTGCGTGAGAACACCTTGGTCACCCTTGCCAACATTTCAGGACAGCTAGACCTGTCTATTTATCCAGAAAGTATCTGCCTTCCGATTCTGGATGGGCTGCTCCACTGGATGGTGTGCCCTTCAGCAGAGGCCCAGGACCCCTTTTGCACGGCAAATGGCTTCTCCTCGCTTACACCGCAGAGGCTGGTGCTGGAGTGTCTGTGCAAACTGAGCATCCAAGACTCTAATGTTGACCTCCTGCTGGCCACACCCCCTTTTAGCAGACAGGAGCGCCTCTTTGCCACGTTAGTGCGGCATGTTGGTGAACGAAAGAGTCAGGTGTGCCGCGAGATGGCCGTAGCTGTTCTCTCCAATCTTGCACAGGGTGACCCAACAGCTGCCCGAGCCGTTGCCCTACAGAAGGGCAGCGTGGGAGCCTTGATAAGCTTCCTAGAGGACAGTGTTGCCATGGCACAGTATCAGCAGAGCCCTCACAGTCTCTTGCACATGGCACACCCCACCCATCCCGAGCCGCCCAGCATCAACATGATGTGCCGGGCCGCCAAAGCCCTGCTGGCCATGGCCCAAGTGGAGGAGAACAGGCCCGAGTTTGTGCTCTACGAGAGCAGGCTTCTTGATATCTCGCTGTCCTCCGTGCTGAACTCTGGTGTGGCGGCCATCCTGTGTGAGGTACTGTTTAAGCTTGGCCGCTCGTGACACGCACAAAGGAGCGGGAGCCTAGAGTGCCATCATGGGAATGAGCGGCTGAGCTGAGCCACAGAGATCACACAGAACTGTCGGTGTTATATTTTTATTTAAGGAAAAGAACACAAACAAAAAATGTTTTTACATACAAATGAATATATAGAGAATATATATAGCTCCTCTGCCCCATTTCCCAGTTTTCATTTTGGATTTTTAAATGATTTTAATACAGATATTTAATACTTGGTCTTTTTGTTTTTTCCTATTCTTTTTTTATTTGTTTTGTTTTGTTTCATCTGTGTATTTTCTTTCATTTGTTTTAACCAAAGTTGGCATCTGATACCATTAGTTTTAGAGTATTTTGCTCTCAGAATGTTTTTAATTGTTTTGATGCAGTGTTTTGTTTGTTTTCTTGTGGGACTTTGTTTATTCGGGAATGCAGATTTATTTAAATTGTGAGACATGTTGTAGATAGAACTTCTCTTGCAAAGTGTTGCGATAAAAGAAAAAGAAAAACAACAAAAAAACACTGATTTTAAGACATACATGTATACAGCTCTGAAAAAAGCATTGTGCAATAGATTTAGCTGGCTCAGAGGGGAGATGATGAAATGTGAATGACCACAGGCAATGTTCTGATCTGACCACCAGTGTTGCACTGTTTCACCACACCAGTATCTGAGGGTCAAGCGAGTGTTGGTTCTAAACTGACTTGCTTCCATATTAGTGCAGCCGCAGAGGGTCCTCTCTCTGACGGCAAACTCAAAGTGCTTCGGTTACCCCTCTTCTCTATACTATATCCACGGGTCAATTTGTATATAGGAACTGTACATTAAATGGGCCCCTTTTCACACTTTTGTTTCCTCCAAGAGATGTGGTATTATACAAAGTGAGTAGTTAATGCTACATACTATTGACATTTTGCAAATGAATATTAAGTCATTGTTTTCAGGTCAGGATAGTCTTCAAACATGTAAGGGGCCGTTCACACAGGGTGAGTTCTTGCATTTGATCTGCGCTATATTTTTTAATTGTTGGTCATAGGAGCACATGCCAAACAGACATATTTGGTCGTTGTGCTGCACCTTTCTGTTTTCGGTGTCTTTAAAGCCCAGCGTCAAGTTGAAAATAGCTAGTATTTTGAAATGCTGCACAGCAGATCAACGTAGGTTTTACAACAATGGACCAGCCAGATGAATTTGGGTGTTGAAAAAGCATCTCCAGTGGATTAAAGCATGTGCATTAGCAATTGTGTATGGGATTTAATGCGCCTGTAAATGCACCTGTTCAGTTCGGTTGCACTCCACTGTTTTTTTATGCAGAAATGTATTCTGTGTGAACGCCCCCCAGGGACTTTCCTGTATGTCCTATAATGAAGTTCTGTGTGACAAGAGATAGCAATGGCTCCCTCTAATGGCCTTAGATTTTGGAAATTACAGGCTAACTGAAAGATGTCTGATGGCATAAATGTGATTCAATGTGAAAGTTACCCCAAAATGACTTAACGATTTTAACAAAAAAATATGTACAACTCTTTATGTAAACGCTCTTTTTGCTCCATATGATTTGATGACCATTGTTTATTCAGTATAAAGTCTTTATACATGTTCCACATGTTAAAAGTAAATGTACATGAAATTTGGTCGAGCACTGTGAACGTTGTTCTTCGGTGTTGTTTTTATTGAATTATTTTTTTTTTTTTTGTCACAGAGTGCCCAAAAAAGCTTGTAAATCATCAACATTTAAAAAGCAAAAAACAATGCACTGGGTACATTTTTGGCTGGTCTATGCTGGATCTAACACATCCACAGTTTAACCAGATTACATGCCCTAAATGTGCAAAAAAAAAAAAAGGACAAACACTCTTACATTGGCATACTCTAAGGAAGGGCCGTTTTGTATATTTTCTTTAGTCGCTGCAGGGCACATGTTTTTGTCCTTTGTCTCTCTTTTCTAGGAAACTGTGCTTTTTAGGGACAGCTTGAAAACATCTTTCAAAGACTATTAAGAGATGCTTTTATTAGACCTTGCAATCACATGATGCCAATTTAACACAATAGCTGCTTTAGTTTGATACATTTAATGTATAAACACTTCCAGCCAAAGGGCAGTAATGTTATTTGCAAGGACCACACAAATGTTCCAAAAGTATGGTTACCAAAAAAAAGACAAGGCCACTGTTTTGAGCAAAGAATTGACCTGGCAGGTATGAATTAAATAACTCATAATTAAGATATTGCAGTATGTACAAACATAATACTGCCAAATCTCTTGGCTCAGAGCTTGTCAAATCCAGTGTGGCACAAGAAATCAAGGCAAACACAACCACGCCGAGTCGTTCGGGCCTTCAGTGAAGCGTTCTCCAGTGCTGTAACTCAGTTGCTGGCTCAAAAATGGCTGATTGAACTGGCCTGTTGCCTCACACTTGACCAGGATTGATCATCTGATAAATATTATTTCCAGACAGTCAGTTAAGGCAGCGCATTCTTGATGATAAATTGCAATTACTGCTCATTTTGACTTGAAGATGGAATTCCAGTCAAATGGAGCAGAATTCTCTTCATTTTTGGGGATAGCGGGGAAAATGGATTGCATTTTCTGGCGAAAATCCTTCAGCTGCAATAGAGAAATATCAAACAAAGGTTGCAGATTATAGTGGGAAATACATGAAAGTGGGCACAATGCTTTCAGCAGGTACGTACACTGTGGACACCCAGGGCCTTCCAAATGGTGAGGCTAAGGAGGCCAACTCCACACCAGGCGTAGAGTGAACCCCATCCCAACGCCCGCAACGCTAATGACGCACCGCTCTCTGGCACCACGGCAGTTCCCACTACACCCTGAGCACATCAAGAGCAAAAGAGGGACATTTACTGCAGATATCTCTTGTCGCATTGTACACTTTTTTTGTTGAGTCTGCTTTAGGGCTGCACAATTTATCGCAATAGCTTTCTGATAACTGCATGATTTTAATACTCCAAAAGAGTACAAAAAGTCTAAGTTTTAGGTTGATGCAGAGAATAGACTGGACACATGACACAGAAAGCCGCCTTCTCGGACAGTGCGTGATCCCGAATTCAGTTCTCTTCCGCAGCTTATACGGCTAAATGCACAAAAATTGTCAAAATGCTCATCTTGGTGAGTATTCATGTCACAGTGAACGTGCAGCTCTTTAAAGTGACAGAAGCCTAATAAGCCCATAGATAAGTATACGCAGATGCCATATTCGACTGCTCCATGCACCCGCCATCTTACAACGGTCAGTGTGTCGTCACTCACAATAAGAATCAATGATTCCACAACATTGTGTAGATCTGGTTGTGAAACCGCCAATATTTAAATTCCCGAAGAAATGGGCTAACCTTTCACAGGTGAGAATGTGTTGGTTTGTGTTTTTACTATGGTAATTTTAATGCTTTTACTATGGTAACTTTTTAATGTTGTGTTAGCTCATGCCTTTGTCTTGTATTGTGTTAGTTTAGCAAAATCATCTGCTGAAGTCTATTTCATACATAGATATTCATAAATATGTCTAATTACGGTTTCAGATACTCGGTCAACTTGCTCTCGAATGTTCACGGACCAGGTTTGACCGTTCCTACACTGCAGATGGCTTGCGTATTGCGGCCCATAGAAACAACCGCTAATGAGGCATCTATGTGTATACATCTATGAATAAACCTGCTTCTGTCTGTGTGCTTAATGTTAATCGAACAACAAAACACAAAAACACTCTTGACTGAATAACTTTTGTAGGTTTAATAAGAATTAGTATACATTTAATTCATACAGTGAATACTAAGCAGTGTTTTATTTTTACACATTTATTCAAAAACTTTCGTTATAGAAATCTAATGTAGGCCTAGCTGAAACCATAACCAATGACATGTTCAATGTTCAAATGACATGTTTTATGTAATGCTACAGTAAAACACTGCTGTTCACTTTCAGAAGTTGTAGGGATGCTTTCTTCTCACAAAAAGAATATATCATTTTCGGTTTTTAAATATATTTAAATATAATTTACATTTATTTTACACACCTTTAAAGCATTATCGCATTGCATATCGAATATAGCTTTATTTAGCAAATTATCGCATATCATATTTGTCTTCAATATCATGCAGCCCTCCTATGCTTACATATATAAGCAACACCTACCACAAAGTACAAAGTGAAACATTCACAACCCATTTTTCTTCTGTAATCTGACACATTATGAATGAAACAGGAAAAAGTAAAAAGGGCCTCGATTTTATCTAACAGGCATTATGGAAATTAAGCATTAATTGATTCATAATGACATCCAGAAGTCATTTCAGAGGAAGAACAAACTGCCATGCTATTTTCCTCAACCAAAATGGAGAGTTGTTTCAGAGAGTGCAAGTTATTATATTTTGACGAAATATTACAAATACTTTTTAAATATGCATTTATGAATTGTACATAAGGATCATATTTTAAGAAATAAGGTTAATTTTGATTTTCGTGTTGATTTTGTGTAACAACTAACTAGTTTGTGTACAGAAGTCTCAGATGCAGTCACCGTTAATATCATTAAATGCTTTAATGTAATTTAGTCTTTTTACCGCTCTACATATTAGATTAGCTGTTATCAGAGTTTAGCATGTTGCAGCCATCGAGGAACGTGCTTTACGGCTGAGAACATGCACTGAATCATATTTTACCATTTTTAATGATAAAAATGTCATACAAATCCTTATAGCCATTTTAAAATTATTCTGAATGACATAATAATCTTTTATATTATCTTTTATAATCTTTTTTTTTTTTTTTGAAGAAAATGAGTAGTATAATGATATGCCCACCCTCAAATTATTATGATATTCTGGCCCCAAAAAGTTGAATATGGAAGCTAGATATTTTAATTTATAAAGTTTTAAATATTACTTTTAAAATGGATGGATGCACTTTTTTTGGGCTGCCATTCACTGCCATTATAAAGCTTGGAAGAGTCAGGACATTTTTTAAGGTAACTCAGATTGTATTCGTCTGAAAGAAGAATGTCATATACACCTAGGATGGCTTGAGGGTGAGTAAATCATGGGGCAATTTTCATTTTGGGGTGAACTATCCCTTTGAGAGACCACTGCAAAATTAGTCGTTTCTGTGGATTTATTATTTATATGTGTCTGTTTGAATAAACTGAACATTTTTTATGTATTCTACAAACTACTGTCAAAATTTCTTCCTAATTTAAAATAAAAAATGTCATTTAGAGCAGGTTTTTTTTTTTGTTGCAGAAAATAACAAAAGTTTTCAAACATTGAATAATGCAAAGAAAGCAAATTTGCACAAACTAGTTCTATCGAGTACAAATACATATAAATAATACATCCAGAGAAACTGCTAATTTTGCAGTGGTCTCTTAATTTTTTCCAGAGCTGACTTGAGTCCCTCAGTTAACGTGAGCTTAAGGAATCTTTCACCTATTTTATTGTCTGCCACGTTTATCCTCAACAAGCTGCATATTTTGAGATTTCATCCATGTTCATAGAACAAACATGTTGACACTGCCCTGGAACCAGAGCTGTATAGCAGGATATAACAGATCTAGTTCAAGTGATTTGTCATTAATGAACCCGGGAAAGACATATGATTTGTCTCGTCACTGACCTTAAATTGGATTTAGCCACTTAAAAAGCATTTTTTGGCAAGACACATGTTCACTGATGTGGGATAATGGCCTAAAAATAGGACTGCAAAAAGCAGACAAAAAGCAGTCTGTTAATTTCTGGGTGTGTTCAAAACAAGTCATAAAACTGAATCGATGTCAGCATTTACGCAATGTCTAATTCTGTTAAGTTAACCGACATGAGCCTGGCATGCTCTGCTGATTAGAGGAATAACCAGAGCAGAAAACAACGATTTCACTGGAAAGAGAGGAGCACTATGAGGTCACATTTTCAAAATATTTCAGGCCTATGAATTAAGGATGTCACGGTACCAAAATTCCAGTAGTCGGTACCAATACCATAAAAATTTTACGGTACTCCGTACCAATTTCGGTACCACAGCAAAGTGTTTTTATTTTATTTAACTATTTTTTTAAAAATGTATTAAATTCAATGAGTTTATTATTTATGATGATAATCATCATAAGTAAATAATACATAAACATTTAAAGGCTGTATGCTGTTTAAAAGTAAACATTGTTTATAAAAAAAGATTCTACAATCTAGGCATAATTATTATTATTAGAGATGTATTAATATTATTACATAGAGACGTAGCTAAATCTACTGTACAACAGTAGCCTAATATATTCTGTCAATTTCTTCACGTTAAGCCAAGCTTTTATTTTGACGGGTTGCTGTGAAGACCTTTGAGTGTCTGTGTTCATGTTTTCTCAAATCAAACGGTAAATGCTCATGAAGTGACGGTTTATGCGTTCGTGTCCTCATATAGTGACACACGGCCGAGAATACAAAGACAGCGTGCCCACGCATCGGCGCCCGTCATTCACACAGAGACGCAGAACATGCAGGAGTAATATTTAAATAATATTTTGCAGTTTAATATTCACAGACGCTAGTATATATTCAGCTACAGTCTGGAGCCCTGCACTTAGATAAACACGGAAGCGACTGAACGCCGCTGCGGATATACTCGGGAGTCGGTACTACTGGTGGTACAGTAATGCTGGTGTCGTCACATTTTTTTAATTCCAGTACCGACTTGTTACCGAAGTACCGGTACTTGTGACATCCCTACTATGAATATAACACAATACAAAATGGGACTCAAAATTTGGCCAAATATCCTATTGTGTTTATTTTGAACCAATCTGTGATTGTTTAAAAAAATAAAAAATAATCATTGTAATTTGAATTGATATGATAAACCCTAAATTCTCAGATTTCTTTGCATTCACATTGTATCTGCACTTAAAAGTGAATTTTTGGTCCACTTAACTGAGACAGGCTCACTTTTTTTGTAACACTGTTAAGTTTAATATTATTGTTGATAGTAATAATAATTTTATTTTTCTATTAAGACGGTCACTTAGTCATTTCGTTTTTTTGGAACACTGTCAAGTTGAATATTACTGTTGATAATGATAATTATAAATACCACAATCATTTTTATTTTTTATTCCACTTAAGTATGACATTATGTTCAACTTGACAATGTTCCAAAAAATTTAATGAAAAGTACTTTTTTTTGGAACATTGTCAAGTTGAATATTATTGCTGCTGATAATGAAAAAATTATATTATTATTAATTTTTTTATGACTGGGTCACTTTTCATTTACACATTGGTTGGAACACTGTCGAGTTGAATATTATAGTTGTTGTTAATAATTATAATAATTTACACTTTTTTGAACACGGTTGCATTAAATTATTGCTGATAATAATAAAATAAATGTGATAATTAAATGATTTAAAAAAAAAAAAATCCACTTAATTATGACAGGCTCGTTTTTCATTTGCACTCTTTTTAGAACACTGTTGAGTCAAACATTAATGTACAATAATATTAAAATGTTATTTTATGACAGAAATATTGTATATTTAATATTTGTTTCACTTTCATATGGCATTCTGGTGGAAAACTGAAGGAAGTGTTTCCAGCTCCTACTGTGTACTGCAAAAAATCTTGATACCTTATTGAACCACTCCGGACTCCTCTTCTTAGCCATGGCAAGGGTGGAGCCGAAGCCTGCGATCATGCCCGCTGTGCCTACAGCAGCCAGGAAAGCACCACCTGAACACCAGAGACAGCAGACGCAACACACTGAGAGCAATATTATGTACATGCTGTCGACAACGTCACAATAATATACTAGCCATTGGAACAGAAGGAACCATGATGTATTACAGTGTTTAATGAAATACTTTAAGGCATCATTAACTAACAGTGACTGCAGCAAAATTTGGGTTTGTTGGCAGAGAGTGTGGACTGAGAGTGCCAGTACATTCATCTTCTACAGACAACATGACAAACGCATAGCGCACAACTGCGGACTTCCAGAGAGAAACTGATTTTTACTGATAACGTACTGTATAAAGAGTTTTGAAGCTGTTAAGTGATTGTATATGCTTCTGATCTATTATTCATTTTAAGAAAACCATATGTAATTGCTGAATAATGAACTACATATAACCATAATCCTGACGAGAGATCCACAAATCAGGTAAATGCTGCAAAAGGGCTGACTGATGCCCACTCCCATGAAGCTCAGGGAATTACATAATCCATTGGTGTTCCTACACTCTCAAACTGCTTATTTGTAAATATCAGAAGATTCTGAAATAAACATATTGTTTTTATACTCATAATAACCATCATGAAAAGTTTTCGAAATACCTATGGAGAAAATTAATGGGGGGAACAATGGGAGTTCAATGTATTTAGTATTGACTAAACCTTTGAGCAAAATGGCAATGAAAATTAAATTTGTTAAAATTTGCCAACATCTATATTTAGTGCAGGGCTATTGATTAATCTCAAAGGATCATACTTAGAAGGGAGAGGTTATTATGTGAGTATAGGTGACCTTAAGTCTGAGTGGACATCCATGACATGGGGAGTCCCACAAGGGTCAATTCTTGCGCCACTCCTATTCAACCTGTATATGCTGCCACTGAGCCAAATAATGAAAAAGAACAAAATTGCTTACCACAGCTATGCTGACGACACCCAGATCTACTTAACCCTATCGCCTAACGACTATAGCCCCATTGACTCCCTGTGCAAATGCATTGATGAAGTTAACAACTGGATGTGCCAAAACTATCTTCAGTTAAACAAAGACAAAACTGAAATCACTACATTTGGAAACAAAGATGAAATTCAAGGTGTCAAGGTGAACACATATCTTGAGACTAAAGACTAAAAAAAAAAAAAATTCAAGTCAGGAATCTTGGTGTGATTTTGGAGTCGGACCTGAGTTTCAGTAGTCATGTCAAAGCAATAACTAAGTCAGCATACTATCATCTGAAAAATATTGCAAGAATTAGATGCTTTGTTTCCAGGCAAGACTTAGAGGAACTCGTTCATGCTTTCATCACCAGAAGGGTGGACTATCCTATTCTCACCGGCCTTCCCAAAAAGACCATTAGACATCTGCAGCTCATACAGAACGCTGAGCAGAACCAGAAAATATGACCATATCACACCAGTCCTCAGGTCTTTACACTGGCTTCCAGTTACGTTTAGGATCGATTTTAAAGTACTATTACTCGTTTGTAAATCACTCAATGACCAAGGACCTCAATACATTGCAGATATGCTGATTAAATACAAACCAAACAGATCACTCAGATCATCAGGATCAAGTCAGTTAGAAATACCAAGGGTTCACTCAAAGCAAGGAGAGTCTGCTTTTAGCTATTATGCCAGCCGCAGTTGGAACCAGCTTCATGGACAGATCAGATGTGCTCCAACAGTAGCCACATTCAAATCCAGACTCGAAACACATCTGTTTATCTGTGCATTTACTGAATGAGCACTGTGCCACTGTACGTCCGACTGATTGCACTTTATCTTATCTATGCATCATCTTTTGTTTTAGTTTACCTTTGTTCTTATCTTTGGTTATTGGTATTTTATCTATACATCATCATTTTATTCTTTTTACAACTGTATATTTCTATTTCTTGCATCTGTTGATTATTATTTCTGGTTAGGCCTGTCTGACTGGAAGAGATTGGAAAAGGAGAGCAGCGCGCTTTGCCTTCAAAGAAGCGGACTCAAGAAAGGGGAGGCCCTGCGGGGCATAGGTAACGATTAATCGATTGCCCAGCACTAATTATATTATATCATCATTTAAATATGCAGGAATTTAAGAATTGACTTCAGACATAATGGTTACAAAAATGTCCCCGAATGCCCATTTTTATTGTTTTATTATTATTGTTATTATTTAATTATTAATAGAATGTTTAATGGTATTAATAAATAATTAAATGTTTATCGAATGTGCTAAATCCACCTAAATATAGTTTGCATTTGCATTAAACAACTTTAAAATTAATACAAAATGTAAAAAAAAAAAAAAAAAAAAAAAAAAAAAAAAACACATGTACGTTTTTTAAGTTCGATCTTAAAAAATAAAAATC
Source organism: Paracanthobrama guichenoti (assembly GCA_018749465.1). NCBI lineage: Eukaryota > Metazoa > Chordata > Actinopteri > Cypriniformes > Gobionidae > Paracanthobrama > Paracanthobrama guichenoti. Next base: position 17,544,703 of record CM031962.1, on the reverse strand, counting down.
TATTTCAACCCTGGCCATCAAGAATATTTCGAGTAGTTTGTAACATTTCTGCTGTTAGCCTATTAAATCAACTATTGACTCGAGAATCGCTCGGACCGATTCAGTTCGATTCGTGAACGAACCGTTAACCAGTTCACTGAAAAGATTCAACTCAAAGAAAGATTTGTTCAAGAATCGTACATAACTACATGCGAATCAAAAGTGCCATAAATGTAGAATGTAGCGAATATGGACCATATCGTCGTCATACAAAATGAAATAATTAATATTTATATCTAAGTTTTTGACTTAATATTATGTGACTAATCAGACTAAGACCAGTTAACCATTTTGTTGCGAGTGGTGTCAACGGAAATATCATAAATATAAAAATAAAAAAATCATAAAGCTTGGGACTGCTCATAACAATGACCGCATATCAAAATACATCTAACCTTTAATCAAGTGTGATTTGTCGTCTTCGACAGTGTCATTGACTGTCCCACTCGCGCTCGCCTGCTCCACTGACATCTTGAACGGGTCCGACTTACACACAAGTCCGATGGAAACACGTCAGGTGGAACCTTTCATATTACAGAAACTAACATTAAATAGCGGATTTGATTTACAGCATTTCACTGGAAAAATTTCATTATATTATATTCCGACGCTTAACGTGTATCTATAATTGAAAAAATAATAGAATCCATATAATGGCAAAGAAACAATAATGCTGCAGAAGTTTATGAGTGATTAGCGTTTGTGCTGTGCTGATGTGATATATATATATATATATATAACTATCATATATATATATATATATATATATATATATATATATATATATATATATATATATATATATATATATATATATATATATATATTATATTTTATTTTTTTTTTTTTTATTTTTTTCTTCATCATGATACAAACCTAAAAAATAAAATAAAATTACGCGTAATGTTATGGAACTAGATATGTGTCGGTGAGAGGAGGACTGAGATTCTGCCGATCAAATTGGCTGTGTTTCTAAACTGAGTGAGTTGCCCACCTAGACGGCATTCGGGGCATCTGTCTGGTGTCTTGTTCAATGATTTATTTTTGTTGATGCCACAAGCTGAATTCAGTCTAACTCTGGAACCTGCATATATATATATATATATATATATATATATATATATATATATATATATATATATATATATATATATATATATATATATATATATATATATATATATATATATATATATAAATGCTGTATGAGAGTAGTTGAAATTCAGTGTTTTGAGACATGCTCAAAAATCTTGTATAGATTGGCAGCTAACTGGATTTTAAGACGCGTACTCAAAATGCTGTTTAGATCACGAGGTTTTGAGACCTACCCCCAAATACTGTCTAGAGGCTGCTCACTTTGTTGTGAGCGTAGCCCAAATATGCTGCCTAAATAGACAGCTCATTATGATTTGAGACGGCGCCGCTGTTTATAGGGTCATCGTGTGCCGTGAGCTCATGCAGTTCACGCGGTGATCTAGTCCATCCACATCCTGCGCGCCGCGATCCTTCTTCTGCCTCTCTCTTTCTCTCCTTCATCATTGTCGATCTAGATGATTAGACACCCACGTCTGTTTGTTTGCTGTTGTAATGTCCTACGCGCCGCGTCAGAACTAGATTTTTTTTAGATGGCGTTCATGCAATAAAGACCCTTTCGCGAACGGGATTACGAGGACATCGGAAGGACATATTTAACGTTGTATCCCAAATCTTCTGAGTGGATTTAGCGCTTCTGAACCGCATCAAAGGAGTTACAATCTTTGAGACGCGAACAGACAAAGCTACATTTCTAGGCATGATGTCCACATGCCTCTGTGTCCTGGAGCGCATCCTGTTGTGTTGACGATAGACATCTGCAATGAAGGAGTTATCCAAACAAACATGTAAACCAACCACTCGGATCTTATTTCATGCCCATCGTTTCGGATGTAAATATTAGCTTTTTTAATGTAATGCAATTAAATCATTGAAGAATTCAGTAAAACATGGAGCTGAGAAAATGGTTCCTTGATTACAATCCTACGCTTTTCTTTGACTGGGTTGTGTAGGCTAATGCTTTCTCCATCAGATCAGAGATGTTTCTTCAAGACCCAGCTGTCTCGTTAGTTCCTTGAGGACATTTGCATTACTGATTCACCTGCATTGCTTTAAAGTTTTGTTTTATTGCTGGTGGGTAAATGACAGGCAACATGCATCTTGGGGTAGAGGAGCCCATCCGGGAGTGCCAGTACAATCAGATCTGTACACACAACTCCTCACCCATGGACACCCCTCACACCAAGAAGAGGAAGATCAAAAGGAAATGGCAACTTTTCCCCGGCCGAAATAAGTTTTACTGCAACGGGCGGATCATGATGGCCAAGCAGACTGGGGTCTTCTACCTTACCATGGTTCTCATTTTGGTGACAAGTGGCCTCTTCTTTGCCTTTGAGTAAGTACTTTGACCCACTGGAGAGCTTATATCTTCTCTCTACCCCAGACACTACCAAAATGTTTGTAGGCCACCTATACACTCTTCAAAATAAAGGTTATTTATTGGCATCTATAGTTCCATAAGGAACCTTAAACGTGCAGGGAATCTTTCCATTGCACAAAATGTTCTGAGAAAGGTTTTTCACACTGAGAATATGGCTAAAAACATGAAAGGTTCTTCGGGGAACACAAAATGGTTCTTTAATAGCCCTTTTGGAATGTTTATTTTTTTCATTAATTTCTCACCCTCATGTCGTTCCAAACCTGTAAGAGTTTTGTTCATCTTCGGAACACAAATTAATATAGTTTTGATGAAATCTGAGAGATTTCTATCCCTCTGTTGACAGTCACATCTACCACTTTGATGCTTCAAAAAGTTGAGAAAGAGATCAATAAACTAATCCACATGAATCGAGTGGTTTAGTCCAAATTTTCTGAAGAGACTCGATCGCTTAATATGATGAACACATTTAATTTAGGCTTTTATTCACATTTAAACATTGATCAGTGAACATAAACCAAAGCTCAACCGAACCTGCGTAGCACACGAGAATTAACCTTGTTGAGAATAAACCTCATTGGTTCTTGCGGAAACTCAAACGTGCTGCGTAACAAGAATGAACCTCATTGGTTCTTACTGAAGCTCAAACGTGCTGCACAACACAAGAATGAACCTCATTGGTTCTTGCTGAAGCGCAAACGTGCTGCACAACACAAGAATTAACCTCATTGGTTCTTGCAGAAGCTCAAACGTGCTGCGTAACACGAGAATGAACCTCATTAGTTCTCACAAGTCAAGTGAACATACTTGAGCTTCTGTTTACCACAACTGATGTGTGTATTGATGAATGGTTATGTATGAATAAAATCTTAAATTCAATCTGTTCATCGTGTAATATAAAGTCTTGCGGGTTTGGAACGGCATGAGAGTGAGTAATTATTGACAGAATTTTAATTTTTGGGTGAGCTATCCCTTTAATGACCCTTTTGGAATCTTTATTTTTAAGAGAGTCATAGTATTCTTTGAAGGACCTCAGCGCATTCAGTACCAGCCGGCAACCGATACTACAGTACCGTTTTGTACTTGAGTTTGATGTGATCATTATTATGATTACTGTTGATTAAGTCCAAAAATAGGTGGTGCTTTCAAAATGTGAAGACTTCTATCCCACGTTCATGGAAGTACTTGACATTAACAGCGTAAATATGCAAACACAAGTTGGGAAAGATGCTAATTTTATCTTAGAGACCATAACTAGCCTTGTGTCAAGAGATCAGCCTATAAGTCCATCCTGTTGTATTTTTCTCCATTACTCTTGTTGAAGAGTTGTCAGGTTCTGGGCTTAATTTATACCTGGCATTTAAGCTGAATTGTATGTGGTCTGGGATCCTGAACGGCAGTTCTACTCAAGCTAGACCCTCTCACTGACACTGAAGGACATTTACAATTGGTAAATATGGTGTAATAGAATTACTTAAGTCCACGTAACTTCCAACACACTGCAGGCTGTAAGGAACTCCTTGTGTGACGTTTAACCAACCTAGAGTAAAAACTATTGACGTATGACATTTGGATTCCTGACATTTCCAAAGATCTTTAGACAACAGAGCCTTATCCTCTAGTCTTTTGAGGAGTTTGCATATATCAGGTGGTACAAAAATGCAGTGCTCTGCATACTCGAAACATGTTTGCCTGGAACCCTTCGACGATTGTTAAAGACTCTCTCAGTGTGATCCTGAGACGGCTGCTGTGGATAAGGGATGTGTGGTGGAACAGAGATTTTCCAGTGTCCCATCCCCCATCTCTCCAAGCCCCATACATTCCATACCACAACTTCCAAAACATAGACGTGGTGCGGTCCTGTTTCCATGGCAACGGTTTCCCTTTCCCGATCTTCGTGTGCTTTTGGAACAGCCTGTGTCTCCTAGGAAACAACAGGACGGCCCAGCCCACAGTTGTATTTTTTGTGCTTTAGGGTTAGTCCTGTCATGCTTTTTGAAACGATTATAAAGTCATTACAGAGGTTTTGTGAGCTATTTAACCCAGTTAGCTGAAACTACAGATGAAAACGCACGAGCTGCATTGGTGAAAGGCTGTTGCCTTGATCTGTTGCACAGTTCAAAGCAAGCGGTTTACTCGTAAATCTTTTTAAGCAGTTAATAATGGTGAGGTTGTGACTGCATTCAACTTGTGTATCATGGGCAGGAATAAAAACAGGAAATAGTATTCAACCAGACTTAGCAGACAGCATGGATCAGTGTAGTGCAAGAAGTTAGGCTCACTAAAAGTAACGCAATATTCAGAGTTTAAAACCACTTGCGGTTTATTGACTGTGCCCATGACATTTTTTACAACAGGAAATAACTTTGTGAGGCAAGACATTCCAGAGTGTTCGTGCATCATGTATTAATTCTTCAGTACAAAAATGTATGTTATATTTGAACTTTTTGTTACCAGATGAAAGTCTTGTTATGTGGAACCAACGATACTTTTGCGGGCATAGTATGCTCAGTGTAAACTGTACTTTCTGGATAATTAGTGTTGAAAATATTATACATAACTTGTATAGCTTTGCACGGCTAGTAAGCGTTTTTATCAAACTAGCCTTATATGTAAACTCATACGTTACAGTTCAAAAGTGTTTTGAAAGAAAATTTATATTTTTATTCGATAAGGATGCTTAAATTGATCAAAAGTGGCACTAAAGACATTACAAAAAATGTAAATGAAGTGAGTTTTTGCTTGAAACAAGCAAAATTATCTGCCAATGGGGTAAGAAAAAGAATAAAATTTTTCTGTTTGGGACAGAAACAAGAAACAAGATTTCAAACAGAAACAAGATTATTTTTCTTACCCCATTGGCAGATAATGTTGCTTTTTAAAAGCAAAACTCACTTCTTTTTTATTTTATTTTCCAGAAAACAAGAAAAAATATCATTGTATCATTGTACTTATCTAAATGTACATTATCTATGAATATATATAAACTATACCAAAAAGTATTTAAAATACATTTCATGCTAGGTATATAGTACAAATCCATTGGTATTTTCTGACATATTGCTTGAGACTTCCTGATATAAATATTATAATTAAACATAATATAAACTTAATAAATACATTTATTTGGAGTACTTCATCGCACAGTGCACATTTCCTAATATTAAGCCTAAATGTGTTTTAATATCACTGTTAGTAAGGATAGTATGATCACTGTATAATATAAGTCTTTAAATGCAAGATATATGAAGTGTACGTAAAGTATACTTGCATCTTGCAATAGTTTCATTTAAGCACAATTAAAGGTTTCACTTAATTTTGATGGTCCCTTTAACACATTCTGTTGACTATAAGTAACGTCGCACCTACATGTTTACTAACTTTCATTAGGGTTATAGTAGATTATTAGTAGGGTTAGGTTTAGAATATGTTTACATGTAGTTGCAGAGTTACTTATAATCAGTAGAATGTCTGTTGGCGGACCATCATAATAAAGAGTTAATGGATGTTAAGCACACAGTCTCTATCTCATGAGAGTTAGTAAACATGTTGTTGCAAAGTTACTTCTAGTCAACCGAATGTTCAAAAGGGACCATCAAAATAAAGTGTTACCAAATCAACTATTTCTTTAGTTGGACCTCAGCACTATTTATGGATAACTAAAGTGCATTGAGTACAAAATTAGTTGTTCCAATTCAGTAGACTTTACTTTATTATCACAAATATTCTCAAATATTCCTTTTAAAGAAAAATACTATTATCTAATAATTTGTCTCTTGCTAATGGGCCGATAAAAATACACAAAAAAAAAAAAAAAAAAGACTGCAGTAGATTTTTTATTTATATTAAGTATTGACTCCAAATTCAGCACAGCAGCACAGTGTCTGTAGTCTAGACTTTAGAGTTAAGCAACTTTAATCTCCATGTATAAAGTGTAACTTGATAAAGGACTTCAGCTCTTGCCATGGTGCAAGTCCTTGTGACGTAACAACCCTGTACAACCTCTCCGTCCGTCACAACAACCTCAGAACTGCTCCTTGGAGACGAGGAATCTTCAGAGCTGTAAAGCTGACAATGACATCTAGAATCAGTGGTAAACGCAATATGCCATTCTTAAGGTCCCTTAGGGGATTGCTATTTTAACATGCTAGTCGATAGCATCTGACCATTTTTGGCTAATTCAATTGCTATGCCTAGTTGTGCTTAGCCAATTTAGCAGCCATCAGATTGCAGTGCAAGCCATTTGAAATGTTTATGTCTTGGAGTCTGAATACCATTATATATTATGGCAGACAGATTTTGGGCATTGTACCACAGACCATTTGCTTATACTTTGAAACAGATGGTGGTACATTTCATTAACTTCTAAGTGTACAAAAAAAGCTAGATTGGATTTTTATATATATATTTTAGGTTATATTAGGTTATTGTCATCTAGATTATTCATTGAGGAGATTTTATTTGATCAGTCCTGTTCTAATTCTTGTCTATTATTTATTATTAAAATGTATGATTATACACTGTAAACCCAAATAAGTTGGGCTAACTAGAAACATTTGAGGTAATAAGTTACATAAAATTTGAGTTATGATGTTATGATTGACTTGAACTATCAAGTTTTGAGTTTGTAGTACTCATGCATGTTAATTGCTCCTAACTCCTAAGTACTGAGTTAGCTAACTCATACATTTTGATAGCAATTAACATTAAGTATTTATTAAGTATTAATTAACTTTTTTTATTTTGAGCTTCTTTACTCCACTTTAAACCCTAATAAGTTGTCAGAACTCAGTTTGAGATTTTTTTAAGTTAAGAAATATTTTTCAGAAAATGCCAACTTGCTAACATGTTAACAGTAGCATGGTATAGCACTTACAGAATGAGTACAGCAAATTTAAACATGTAATTTACCTGCTCTGAAACCAAGCACCATACGCCACTTGTCACCGCATGATGGTAACTCTCCAAAAACCCACATTAACAGAAACTCTTCTAAATTACAATAACAAAACATTAATCACTACAAACCCTAAAAAACATTATATAACACTTCATTTTAGCATTTACGCTCCCTTTTGAGTGCCATGGGCAAAGCATGCTGGGAAATAAAAAAAAAATCCCAGCCCAGTTTCAGTTAAACTTAAGTTAGTCTAAATTAAAGGAAATTAGTTCATACAACTCAAAACAATGAAACAGTTCAGTTTACTTGAAATATGTCAGTGCTGTGAACTCAAAAGAAAAAAGTTCTAAATACTCACAAGTAATTAATTGAACTGAACTAATTTGTTTAATTTAAGTTTGTCCTACTCAAACCAATTAAGTATTTTGAGCGTTAGGGTTTGCAGTGTATAGTCAACTGCATTCCAGCAGTGCTTAAATGCAAAATAAATGCAACAAAAAGTGAAACAACTTTTTAGCATATATCTGCACAGCACCCCTGTAACAACTACTTAAAACAATGTAGGCATTGGGAACTATATTTCTAGAGGAAACATGAAATTGCTTAATAAGACTTTAATCAGTCATAAACCGATAGATTGGCAATAAATCAGCAGATAACTGTGCTTGCTTAGCTGATTTTGAAATTAGTATTAGATTTCCTTTGTATCAGATTTCCTTTGTATCAGTTCTAGAATATACTAACTGCCTTATAAATTAACAATGCACATATATACAGGTGCTGGACATATAATTAGAATATCATCAAAAAGTTGATTTCACTAATTCCATTCAAAAAGTGAAACTTGTATATTATATTCATTCATTACACACAGACTGATATATTTCAAATGTTTATTTCTTTTAATTTTGATGATTATAACTGACAACTAAGGAAAATCCCAAATTCAGTATCTCAGAAAATTAGAATGTGAAAAGGTTGAATATTGAAGACACCTGGTGCCACACTCTAATCAGCTGATGAACTCAAAACACCTGCAAAGGCCTTTAAATGCTCTCTCAGTCTAGTTCTGTAGGCTACACAATCATGGGGAAGACTGCTGACTTGACAGTTGTCCAAAAGACGACCATTGACACCTTGCACAAGGAGGGCAAGACACAAAAGGTCATTGCAAAAGAGGCTGGCTGTTCACAGAGCTCTGTGTCTAAGCACATTAATAGAGAGACGAAGGGAAGGAAAAGATGTGGTAGAAAAAAGTGTACAAGCAATAGGGATAACCGCACCCTGGAGATGATTGTGAAACAAAACCCATTCAAAAATGAAGGGGAGATTTCACAAAGAGTGGACTGCAGCTGGAGTCAGTGCTTCAAGAACCACTACACACAGACTTATGCAAGACATGGGTTTCAGCTGTTGCATTTCTTGTCAAGCCACTCTTGAACAACAGACAGCGTCAGAAGCGTCTCGCCTGCGCTAACGACAAAAAGGACTGGACTACTACTGAGTGGTCCAAAGTTATGTTCTCTGATGAAAGTAAATTTTGCATTTCCTTTAGAAATCAGGGTCCCAGAGTCTGGAGGAAGAGAGGAGAAGCACACAATCCACTTTGCTTGAGGGCCAGTGTAAAGTTTCCACAGTCAGTGATGGTTTGGGGTGCCATGTCATCTGCTGGTGTTGGTTCACTGTGTTTTCTGAGGTCCAAGGTCAATGCAGCCGTATACCAGGAAGTTTTAGAGCACTTTATGCTTCCTGCTGCTGACCAACTTTATGGAGATGCAGATTTCATTTTCCAACAGGACTTGGCACCTGCACACGGTGCCAAAGCAACCAGTACCTGGTTTAAGGACCATGGTATCCCTGTTGTTAATTGGCCAGCAAACTCGCCTGACCTTAACCCCATAGAAAATCTATGGGGTATTGTGAAGAGGAAGATGTGATATGCCAGACCCAACAATGCAGAAGAGCTGAAGGCCACTATCAGAGCAACCTGGGCTCTCATAACACCTGGGCAGTGCCACAGACTGATCGACTCCATGCCACGCCGCATTGCTGCAGTAATTCAGGCAAAAGGAGCCCCAGCTATGTATTGAGTGCTGTACATGCTCATACTTTTCATGTTCATACTTTTCATTTGGCCAAGATTTCTAAAAATCCTTTCTTTGTATTGGTCCTAAGTAATATTCTAATTTTCTGAGATACTGAATTTTGGATTTTCCTTAGTTGTCAGTTATAATCATCAAAATTAAAAGAAATAAACATTTGAAATATATCAGTCTGTGTGTAATGCATGATTATAATATACAAGTTTCACTTTTTGAATGGAATTAGTGAAATAAATCAACTTTTTGATGATATTCTGCTTTAATAAATTGCATTAGCCTATATCACAAACATATCAGCCATATGTGAGCCATTTGTAGGTTGTCTTTTGGCCAGATCTGTCTGTTCAACTAACCAATAGCCATTGAAGGAAGTGATTGTTATACCCTTTTTGAACCAGTCATTATTTTTGCAGTGCTTTTTTGGTGACGCTAAAGCCTACCAAAACCCTGACAACTTTATTCACAATTAATCACCTTTTTACACAATTTATTACATTGTAATAACACAGTTGTCCCAATGTTACATTGCAGATCGACTGTAAATTTACAGCCAAAAGGGAGGACCATTAAAAAGAAGTCTTGACAGTTTTGCACAGTCATGAGCATGTGGGCAGTCTGTAACTGTGGGGCTTAATTGCTGTGGCCCCTTTATATCTCATGTATTTACTACTGCTGGGATTTACTAGCAACACCGCATGACACTCACAGCCAGTTTTTTCCATTCCCTCTCTTCCAGCTGCCCATTCCTGGCATCAAACCTAACTCCTGCCATTCCGGCCATCGGAGGAGTGCTGTTCGTCTTCGTGATGGGAATGCTCCTCCGGGCGAGCTTCAGCGACCCGGGCGTCCTGCCCAGGGCCACACCAGAGGAAGCAGCAGACATCGAGAGGCAGATAGGTGGGAGGAAATGCCAAGATGATAGCTCTTCCTGTCTGTCTTTGCCTGTTCTGTTCTTTTCACATGGGCTCCGGTTGCAGGTCTGTGGAATGCTCTACTGAGGATTCTCACAGTAAATGGAGACAGAAGACATTTGATGTTATTCTCTCTTCTCGTTTGATATGAATAATGCATGCTCTCTCTCAGGTTTGCTGTCAGCACACCCAGAGTAATATAAAATCTGCTGAAATATTCATCCCTAGCAAAGATTCATGGTCCCTCAAAGTATTTGTTCATGTTATTCAGTCTGATAGTTTAATCAGTCACAAGTTAATGGTTGTTCATAAGTTGCTTTGGGTATTATTAAAGGGCCAGCAAGAACCACACTGTCAGAGTTAACAGTACTTTCTTACTATATTCAGAATTGTACTGTGAAATCTGAGATTTTTCACAGTGCGCAGATTGATTTAATTTGCTTGCATATGAATTGCTGGTTATAATTGAATGGAGTCACTGCTATAAGGACTTTGCTGGTCTCTCATTGAGACAGAATTTAGTGGACCCCAGTAGTGAGAAATTGAAATCACTGGGGCTGAGCCAGGAAGTGCACTTTAGCTCAGGTTTGCCATCTCGGGATATGGAGTTATGTGTCCCTGCTGTTTGTATGAATAATATAGTAGCAAGTAAACACTGCTGTGAGCCCCAGCGGCGATGTGTGCTGCTTAGAAGATGCATGGCGTGTTGAGGGTCACATAAGATGTGACCCCATTAAAGCAATAGTTTACTCAAAAATGAGATTTCTCACCCTTAAAACCCATGCAACGTTTCTTCTATGGAACACACATGGGAAGTTTTGAAGAATGTCTGTCAAGCTCCAAAATGATAATAAAAGCACCATTAAGTCGTATGATAGCTTTGTGTGAGGAACAGACTGGAACTTAAGTTTAAGGAATTGACTTCTTCCTCTCCACCGAAGCGCTGATATAGACTAACTGACACCACTGATGCCAAATTCCATTGGTTCTTGTATATCTTGTGACCAAGCATCATTGACATCAGTTTTAATGTTTTCAAAGAAGTCTCCTATGCTCACCATGGCTGCATTTATTTAATCAAATATACAGTAAAAACGGTAATACTGTGAAATATCATTACAATTTAAAATAAATTTCTATTTTTCTATTTTAATATATTGTAAGATGTCATTTATTCCTGTGATGCTAAATTTTCAGTGTCACATGATCCTTCAGAAATCATTCTAATAGGATGATTTGCTGCTCAAGAAACGTTACTTGTTATATCATCAATATTTTTAATGTTTGTGAAAACTATAAAAACTAGGATTTTTCAGGACAGCATTTACTGTATTTGAAATGGATTTCTTTTTTGTAATGAGGTAAAAGTCTTTTTTTTTTTATTATTATTATTATTATTATTATTATTATTATTATTTATTTTTAAATTGAGCAATTTAAGGAATCCCTGCTGAAGACAAGATTTAATAAATAAATACAAACCTGATTCCAAATAAGTTCGGACACTGTACAAATTGTGAATAAAACCAGAATGCAATGATGTGGAAGTTTCAAATTTCAGTATTTTATTCAGAATACAACATAAATGACATATCAAATGTTTAAACTGAGAAAATACATTTTTTAATTTCATGGCATCAACACATCTCAAAAAAGTTGGGACAAGGCAATGTTTCCCACTGTGTGGCATCCCCTCTTCTTTTTATAACAGTCTGCAAACGTCTGGGGACTGAGGAGACAAGTTGCTCAAGTTTAGGAATAGGAATGTTGTCCCATTCTTGTCTAATTCAGGCTTCTAGTTGCTCAACTGTCTTAGGTCTTCTTTGTCGCATCTTCCTCTTTATGATGCTCCAAATGTTTTCTATGGGTGAAAGATCTGGACTGCAGGCTGGCCATTTCAGTACCCGGATCATACTGCAGCCATGATGTTGTAATTGATGCAGTGGAAGATCACGGGCATCCAGTATGGTTTTCCGGCCTTGATCCTTACGCACAGAGATTGTTCCAGATTCTCTGAATCTTTGGATGATATTATGCACTGTAGATGACGATAACTTCAAACTCTTTGCAATTTTTCTCTGAGAATCTCCTTTCTGATATTGCTCCAGTATTTTTTGCCACAGTATTGGGGGAATTGGTGATCCTCTGCCCATCTTGACTTCTGAGAGTCTCTTTTTATACCCAATCATGTTGCCAAATGACCTAATGGTCCTCCAGCTGTTCCTTATATGTACATTTAACTTTTCCGGCCTCTTATTGCTACCTGTCCCAACTTTTTTGGAACGTGTAGCTCTCATGAAATCCAAAATGAGCCAAAATGTCTCACTTTCAACATTTGATATATCTATATTCTATTGTGAATGAAATATAAGTGTATGAGATTTGTAAATTATTGCATTCCTTTTTTATTCACAATTTGTACAGTGTCCCAACTTTTTTGGAATTGGGTTTGTATATAAATAAATAAAAAAATCGCAATAGTGTATTGAGAGCTTAAGTGCAGGAAAAGATTTTCAGTGAATAATAAATTTCAGACATTTTCTCACACAAATATAATTTAGTAATACATTAATGGTGTTTTTTGTGTGTGTAATATTAGTTTAGTTTTTTAATAAGTTGTTTTAAATAAAAGGTGAAGAAATAAAATAAGGTTCTTCATTTTAGGGTAAATTTATTGCTTGCTTAAAATAATTAATCTATTTTCCATGAATTTACCAGATTCAGCATCTGTTACATGCTGTCGATTACCACAGACAATAATTTTGATTCGCCCTTCATTTTCTAAACATATTAATGTACAGTAATGCTTGCATGTTTGATGTCTGTGGAGCAAGACAAAATAGCCAATGGATAAAAAAAAAACACAATTCTGAAAGTACAGCTACTAGTCATTATTTAAAAGACTAAGCAGCATTACACATATGTAAATTAAATGTGTTTTAGACAGCTCATCCAGCAATTAAACCCTCTGAACACCTTTTCCCCATAGACTTAGTAGTAGTAATCAACAGCATGACAAAGAAGTTGAGTTCCTGGACATTCCTTTATACTGACATACCATAGATTTTCTGATGATTTTCTGCCAGAATGGATCTCTGAATCGGTCTCGGGTCTGTTCTGGTTTCACAGATGCGACCAACGGCCCGAGCGGCCCAGGCTACAGACCGCCACCCAGAACCAGAGAGGTGGTGATTAACGGTCAAACAGTCAAGCTCAAATACTGTTTTACCTGCAAGATCTTCCGACCGCCGCGGGCCTCACACTGCAGCCTGTGTGACAACTGTGTGGGTAAGCGTGTGTACGGTGTCTGCAAACATGTTTATATAATAGTCAGCATCACGCAAAGAAGTGTTAACATTGTGCATTTCTCCTCAGAGAGATTCGATCATCACTGCCCGTGGGTGGGCAACTGTGTGGGGAGGAGGAACTATCGCTTCTTCTACCTGTTCATCCTCTCACTCTCCTTCCTCACCATCTTCATCTTCGCCTTTGTCATCACGCACGTAATACTGAGTAAGAGTGCTGACCGCCTACTTCCTTATATAACTTCACCCCTCAGTCCCAAAACACATGACAGATCTTATCTTACCTTATTCATTTAACAGTGTTGGCAGAACAAAGAACAAACCAGTGACTTAGCAGGCGCTTCATATAACATTTTAGGAATTTCCATCATGGGATCATTATATGGATTCAGTTTTATTTTTTTTATATATATATATATATATAATATTAGACACACACACTCGCTACATTATATTTCTCAGCTACACTGTTTTTGAAGTAATTAAATTCACAATTGCTAGTGGAGAGAGCTCTAATCTGCACTATCTAATCACTCTTAGAAAAAAGGTTTAGGGGCGTTTACACAACACCGTTTTTAACTAAAAATGAAAAAAATTTGACTAAGGGTAAAAGCATGCAAGTACTTCACACACGCATCTCTCATCTCTCGATAATTAATGCAAATAAATGCTGTAATTCATTTAATTCAAATAAATGTAATCTTACCGCACTGCTTTATCTCTGTGTCTGATTCAAAGGAGGTAGGAATCTAACGAGCTGTAACTGATGAAAATAACCATAATTTTTACCCTTCCAGTCAAATATTGTGCTGCAAACATCAATAACCGCTTTAACGTGTCAATGCTGGCAAATGACCATGGTATAAGCGGGATAATCCATGGCTAACTGTGCATTAAATCATTTGAATGGACTCCACGGAGGCAACCATCCTCCGCTTTGCCTTTGCCAAATTCGCATTTTTGTAGTTTACACGGAGACGATAACTGCGCTTTGAAACCCGTTTTCAAAAAAAAAAAGGTTTTATTTTTAGTTGAAAACGGTGTTGTGTAAACACCCCTAAACCTTTTTTCTAAGAGTGATTAGATAGTGCTGATTAGAGCTGTGCGATAATAGTTAATATTTGGCGACGATAGAAGCAATCAATCAGTTGCATAGGGCAATGTATACTATATAGCAAATCTTAATGCCTTGATTGCTAAATTGTCAAAAATATAAACTATAGCAGTAATATATAAAAGTTGGATATATAGTATTTTACCCTGCATACAGTAAATACAGTATTCTCATATAAGATATATAAACATATATAGATAGATAGATAGATAGATAGATAGATAGATAGATAGATAGATAGATAGATAGATAGATAGATAGATAGAAATATAAATAATATAGAAAATCTTGTCTGTGTGATTGTTTATATTGTTGCAAAAACTCTATTTATACATTTGGATGCAAATTGTATCCAACTTAATCTGCATACATAAAGCACATTCAAGTCAAGTGAAATATACTATATGGCAAATCTCAACTATTTTATTTTTATTTTGTCGCATAAAATGTAACTATATCATCACCCAGCTCTTTATATTCAGTTGGGAATACAATAATGTTTCCGCTTGTATACAGCATGCTTGCATAGGGTGATATATACTATAAAGCAAATCTCAAGTACTTAGTTTGTAGATATGTATAGTAGTTGTATAATTAATTAATGTGAGTTATTAATTCATTGTGTAATTGCGAATTATGAAACCTGTGAGGTTGTGTTCAATTTATAACAATTTGGTGTTGTGACGAGCCTAATTTCTTTTTGTTGATAGCATATGGTTAAGTTAAGTTTTAAATTTTTATAATTTATTAAATATTAATGTTTTTTTTCACTGCGACTAAGCAGAATGAAGCTCAATATATAATTAAATATAATGATGATTTCCAAATAAATGAGTGGCAAAAAACTTGAGAGGGTAGAAGCTTGTGTACCAGTCATATTCAAAACATTTCAGAATCTTACTTTGGTGAGTATTTGCACCAAAATGCCTCTAGTACTGGTGCTTCATCACTGTAATGTATATGGTATAGCTTCCCACTATCGATCGGCTCCTCATCTCGGCTGTTGACTGGCAGGAGGAAACCATGAGCCTGCTGACAAAGCAGTTTCCTTCCTGGGCGAAGTGATGGAGAGGCTGTAAGCCTGAGCTCAGCTCTGTTTACTGCACAGAACTGATCAATCAGGCTGTGAGGGCAGGGGCACTGTAGTGACAAATGGCTCCTGTAAGATGTTTATTGGACAGGGCACACTCAGTGCGGCTTTATTTACCCACGAATCTCTCCTCAGATGCCCTCTGGAAACCATTAGCATTAAACACAGTGGCTGACTTTGAAGCAGTCCAGGAGGTGATTGCATTGGGAGTGTCAGGACAGTGGCTTAGGGATTGTTTTAGTCTCTCCGGTGCACCAGTGATGACATCAAATTGGAATATCACGGTACTTTGGTACTGAAGGATTTTCATATACTTACAGATGTTACTTATTGTAGCGAGATCTAGCCCCAGGGGAAACGGTGCGGGATTTATGCATGCGTTTAATCGTGTTACGATCAAACATGCATAAATCAGCACAGAGGGGAATTTGGATATTAACAGTTGATTATAACGGATTATAACAATTATTAATATCTAGGGCTTGATTCAACTTTTAGAAATTTCTTTGATTCTAGAATTGAGTTCAAAGGACGGATAATTGTCCACCAACTATCTCCCTTTTAATAACTCTTAGACAACGCTTCTCTGGCCAGGAGAAGTATCTTTCTTTTAATTTGTAACAGGGTCGGTTCAACGTAAAAGGGACTTATGGATGAGCAATTCAGGCACAATCACGTGTGAATATATATATTTTAATAAATCAACAAACAATAAACAAACATACACAAATTAACTGAAAGCAGGAAGGAGAGAGAGAGAGTGTGTGAGAGAGAGAGACAAGGAAACGGTGTTATTACCGACACAACCTATTGAGCACAAGCAAGAAATCAGTCCAACTTATTGGTATAAGCTCAAGACTTTATAATGACAGCTTAAGGGATACTTGCATATGTTTCCTGCGTGGCAGATCGCGAATTCGTTCGTGTGGGGGAATTCCGTGATCCGGTCCGTATTTTGAATCTTGCAGGGCGGGTCTTTGGAGTCCGCGGGAAATTCAACTTTGGTTCCTTTGTGTGGTAATGTCCTTTTGGAAGATGGCGCGTGGCAATCCGAAAATCCGCGTCGAGGGGGAGTCCAGAAAGGGGGTCAAAAGCAGGGAAAGAGAGGAGCGAAGAGAGAGACGGAGAAACGAAAAGGGGCAAAGAGGGCGAAGAAGGCGAAGGGCGATGGCAAAAGAAGCAAGAAGAGAGAGAGGAGCGTTTGTAGGCCTTCTTAAAGAGCCATTATGGGGCACGCCTCTTTTGTCGGAACAGCCAATCAGAGCGAAGGAACTCAGAAGCGGGAAATCTCCCTTTGTCTTTGGGTCTCGCCTCATTAACATGTTTATGGCTTTCTTAGGTATGCACACTTTGGGGTTTTGGTATGCAGACTTTGGGGTTTTGGCATAAAAGAAAGAGTTTGATGCATCATAGTACCACACAACGCACCTAGCCGGCCTACAAATTGCGAGACAAAGATTTCGAGACCAAGCACGGGGAGTTTAACTTAAGAGTTAAAGGAACGGCGAGGATTGACGTCATTCTTCCTTAAGCATTCACTGGCTATAAGTTTCTAACCTGTCACACACATCTAAAATGGTTATAACAAAAAGCATGCATACATACAGGGACCACAACACACCTAAAATGAAAAATAACTAAGTTAAAAGTCATATAACCCCCTTTGGGTGCTTTGGTATGTGTGCATGGGTGGGGGCTTTATTTATGATGGTCTCTCATGGGCTGCACGAGGTTGGTTTGTGTCCTTTTAGAACCGTTAACCTGTCAGTCTGTAGACTTCACGGCGCTGAGTCCTGTTGACTCATTTCGCACAAAGTATTGGTCTGTTTGATCATGTATGAGCACCATCCATACGCTACATTATTCATATACTGTGGTTCTCCAAGGTAATTTAGAAAACATGGTATTATCATGTACTAAGTACTTACAGGCCTTTTTTAAGGCCTGGATAATATAGTTACAGAAGTAATATTGTTTGTTTATTGGTGTATTTAACCAGGGACAATACACATGAATAATACATGGAAAATGTAAAACGTGTCAGATTTAGCCAGATTTGATATTATTTTTATTATTTTTTATTTTTTTTTTTGTTCTTTCGTGCTTTGCATCAGCTATGATAAACAGACATTCACTTATATAGTGTGTTTGTTCATTTTGGGAACGGAGCATTGACGGGAGGTGTGTGTTTGTTTGGGTTGATTTCAGATATCAGCAGTGTTTCTCAGAAATCGCTTACTGCACCTTTAAAGAAAGTTCTCTTATTTTGAAAATACTAAAGCACAAAAAGCACTTGATTTATAATTTTACCTGCAACATGCTATTTGATATTACATTTGCAGTTATTTACCATATACGTTTTATTACTACTTGTAAGTTTCCATTTGTATTAAGTACATTTAAATACAAGTTTTTAAAAAGGATATTTTAGTTTACCATACATGCTCATAAGTACAATTGGCAGTACACTTTAACCATATTTAAAAAATTACGTATAAAGATGTACTTAAGTCCTACTTAAGTGTCAAAAGCACTGTTAATTAATTGCATTAGATATTAATTTAAACTGATACATTTTCATTTAATTAAATAACATGCAGTTATCCGAAAACCTTACATTCAGTTCGCACAAGTATATTCTTTTAAAGTATATTATTTCCATATTAAAGGGTTAGTTCACCCCAAAATTAAAGTTATCCCATAATTTACTCTCCCTCAAGCCATCTTGGGTGTATATAACTTTCTTCGTTTAGCCAAACACATTCGTTGTTAAATAAAAAAGAAAATCCTGGCTCTTCCAAGCTTTATAATGGAAGTGAATGGTAACTTAGCCCAAAAAGTGCATCCATCCATCATAAAAGTAATCCATACATCTTAATGAAGGCCTTCTGAAGTGAAGCGATGCGTTTTTGTTAGGGATGCACCAAAATGAAAATTCTGGGCCACATTTCACCGAAGTTAAAATTCTAGAAGCACTTGACTGAAAACCGTAAATGATTTTTTTTTAAAATAATGATTCATTTCTTATTTTAAATTCGTTGTTGTTGTTGTTGTTGTTGTTGTTGTTGTTGTTGTTGCTAAATCTGAATTTAAAAAGGACCTGCCGTTAACAATCTGTGTGTCAGACTGCGTGACTTTGCCTCTTCCTGTGGAGTTTTTTTGTGCATCTTCGAATGCGGAGCTGCTTGCAAAGTTACAAAAAATGTTACGCGAGTGAAACCTGAATGCTGAGGGGCGGGGCAACGTGGCATATATTTTCGTCAGAAAAACGAAAATGCTATTTTTGGCAGCTCTATAAATAAATAAAATATCCATAATATTATAACTTTCTAAACTATAATCGCACGTCCGGTCACTCTTTCGCCGGAACTAGGCTTGTGTACAGCTGTTAACGGAAGCTAGTGAGTATAGTTTATAAAGTTATAAATATGGATGGATGGATGTGCTTTTTTGGGCTTCAAAATCTAAGTTACCATTCACTCCCATTAAAAAGCTTGGAAGAACCAGGATATTTTTTTATATAACTCCTGATTGTGTTTGGCTGAAAGAAGAAAATTTTGATGGTGAATAAATTGTAGGAGAATTTTCATTTTTGGGTGAACTAAGCCTTTAAGTACTCTTTTTTTTAAAAGGGGGGAGACCAGGAATTCTTTTCCATATTAATTAGCGATATTTGCTAATGCGGCATCTAGGTATTCCATAAAACTGTAGGATTTATAGTGTCTGCAGACATCTGTAAGACAGCAGCTGGTTAATTTCTTATTCCAGTGACTCTTTGCTCAATATGCCGCCTGCTTTTTCATTCGAGACTTGTGTTTCATGTTCCTGTGACAGCTTTTCTTTGTTACATAACCAGTGCTTTTTCCTGCAGGATCCAACAGGACTGGCTTTCTTAGTGCTCTCAAAGACAGCCCTGCCAGATATCCTTTCACTAAAGTGTGTGTGTGGGAAGAGGCTGTGCAATAGGAGTCTATTTCTAGTTTTCACACCTCTAGAACACAATTGCAGAAAAGCAGCCCACACTGACTTTCTCTGCATCTTCATTGCTATGCGTCTGTACCCCTCTCTTTTCAATGGAAAGAAATATGTTATTAAATATGGTCTGTGGGAAGTCTTTACATATCAGAGATTGGCTTGGGAAGGAAAACTGCAAGATAAAGATCTTCTCGCTGTCTGCGCAAATATGCAGAACAGTGATTTGTATTAGCGAGGGGACGTCGTCTCGCTGTCGTGTTCATTAGTGAGACTGCTTCCTGCTCACGGTCAATTATTAGCTTGTCATGCATCATTTATTACTTCATGATAGACTCATTCTCATAAGCAAGAATGTCAACACATGCTAGCGCTAGCAAAAACAACCTTTGCTGGGTACAACTGCAAATTGTTATCTTAATCAGTATTTTGTCTGGTTTTTCAGTAGAATATCTAAATATAGTTGTGAAGCAAAGAATTCTTTTCAGGGATATATTTTGAATTAAGCTTCTTTTTTCCTTGTTTTAAGCATACGTTTTGTTAGATTTATGCTTCAAGCATATTTTTATTTTTGTTAATCAATTGAATTATGTTGGCTTGAGAAAGCATTTCAGTATGTTGGTTATATAAACTTATTATTCTTCTAAGACAAATTTCCTTTCAAAAATAGACCTTTCGAGCTACAACTACCACACTCATGTGAGATCTTTAGACTTGTGACATATCTTTTCTAACTGATCCGACTTCATCCAAACTGTATCAGACTTCTGAACAAGCACAAATTCCCTTAGAGCTATCAATCTACAAGCTTTTTTTTTTTATTAATTTTTTTATCTAGTTCAGGATTTATTCTCTGAAAACAGTGGTGTCATATAAAACACTACTGTTTAAAAGTTTGTGGTCCGTATGATTTTATTTTAGTTTTAGCAAGGATGCAACAATTGTATACTTGTATATTGCACAAAAGATTTCTATTTCAAATAAATGCTGTTCTCTATTAACTAATACAGAAAAAAAATAATCTCCATTTCCACAAAGCATATTAAACTGATAATAATATAAATGTTTCTTGAGCACCAAATCAGCATATTAGAATGTTTTCTGAAGGATCATATTACACTGAAGACTGGAATAACGATGCTGAAATTTCAGCTTTGCATCACTACAATGAATTCGATTATAAAATTATATTGAAATAGAAAACAGTTGTTTTAAAGGTGCTGTATGTAAGTTTTTGACTGTACTAAAGCATAAAAATACCACAATATGTTTGCAAATATTTGGGACATGCTGAGTGTCGGAATGTCTGTTTTTGTTTTGGTCTGTGTGATTTTGCCCGTTGCCAATTTACCCAATAGCATTTCGACACCACGGGTTGCAAGTTGGCGGAAAACACAGTGTATTGCTGTCATGAAAGCCACAGCAAACAAACTGAGTCAGAGATTGCAGATTCTACTCGACCTAAAAAGCCTCGCCATCCATCTAAAAATCTCTATGAACGTAAGCACATTAAATCATGGATAAATCAACTCATCAACTTAAGACTCTTCAGCTTTCATTTGTCAATCGCGCTTGTTCCTGTTGCGGCTCTTCAAATTGGCAACCTGCCTTGAGTCTAAGGAAGGGGCGGGACATACAATATTTTGAATTTGTACACATTTCAACCACTAGCTGTCATTCTTACATACAGCACCTTTTAAACAGTAATAATATTTCACAATGTAACATTATTTTACTGTCTTTTTGATCAATTGAATGCAGCCATGGTGAGCATAAGAACGTTAATGTTTCAGAAACATGAAGAATCTTACAGAACGCAAACATTTGAATGGTAGTGTAAATTAAGCTCACAGATGCACCTTATTGCAGAAAGCAGGTGCTTAACAGAATTTATTTCTATTACTTTTTGTGTGCCATGATCAATAGAAATTCATCAAATGACAAAGAATAGAGCTATACCCAGGCATCTGTCCAGAAGCGCAGTGTAGTCAAGCGCACATTCAGCATTTTAAAGTTGTGATTCAGGTGTCTGGATTGCGGTTGTGGAATCTTTTTCTTTTTCATTTCTGAAGCTGTCAGCACAGTGGTTGTTGTAATACATGTGTAGATTTCTGTTTTCCTTGACGGCTGTACTGTTCTGGAAGTGGTGGTGTGCTTTTTCTCTGTCTGGTCCATCGTGGGACTGTCAGGGTTTCATACCTACTTGATCAGCTCCAATCAGACCACCAACGAAGATGTGAGTACCTCTCTTTCACTCTTTATGCTTTATCTCCATTATTCATTAACTAATCAAACATGAGGCTGTGATAATAGTCCATTACCAGTCATACAAACGGTCCAAAATTAACACCTGCTAAGCCTGCAAATGCAAGTCAAAGTACCTTTGGCGGGATGTAAGTGACATGAGAAATTTAAAGGGGTAATGACATGGATTTTTTAATTATTATTTTAACATGTTCTTTGAGGTTCACATATAATGCTAATATATGTTTTGAAAACTATTATTTTCAACCCATTCTGACCCTCTGTTTGAAATGATCCATTTTTAAGGCACAGCTCTTTTAATGCTTGTCAGTAAACGGCCACTGTTTTGATTGGCTAAAGTCATTGCATAGGAAACAGTATCAACACCCACTCGCTATTGAAGTGTTTTGAAAACATTATCCATATAAAACTGTCATTTACAGACAAAGCCTTATGAAATAATTTACTTGCGGTTTGTGATGCAGCTGCTGTCAGATCCGATACAGCTGACTGCTTCATCTGTCAACAAAAGTTTCTTTGCGAACTCTTCATTACACTGTGCCTCGTTTGCAAAACAAAATGCTCTGAACAAATATTAAAATAAACCATACCCTTGTTTCTGACGCTGGGATCCTTCTGACAGAAATGAGCAAACGAGCTGTTCAACCTGGACACAAAGCAAACGCTCTTTCGCTCTTCCATTTGTCCTGTTGTCGACAGACTCAAGCGCGTGGAGTATGTCAGGAACTGAACGCACATCTGTACTGTATCCAGTGAAATATAATGGGCTTTATTTGCTTTTGATGCGAAGTTCACATTCAGTGTAGGCAAATATCAGTCGTTAAGTGACTGAAAGCCTATGGTGCGACGATGTATAACTATTCGTTTATGTCTTGCTCTCGAGGCAGTCATATGCAAATGTATTTGCCCGTGTGACGTTACTCATCCTGCAGTATCAAAACGAGCTGTTTTTGGAGCTTGATAATATAAATGCTTTGTTTATAATGAGGAGGTTGTTTTAAGTTATGAAACTTGCAGGATGTTTTAATGATACGAACAACTCTTATATGTCAAAAAACCAAGGCAAATTTGATTTCTCATGTCATGAGCCATTTAAGGCATCTACATCCGCAATTGCATACTGTCAGTTTAATGAACAGCATTTATTTGTCCCTTTTGATCGGTCTAGTGTTTTTTTTTTTTTTTTTTTTTTTTTTTTAGCTGAAGAAAAGTATTATTAATGAAAATAGCGTCTGACCACAAACTTAAAAATGGTAGTGTATGTGAAAGGTTTTGTGACAGGTTTAGTTTTAGAAAGCTGGAGACTGTATATCAGTTCAGTATATACAATGCAATTGCTGTTTATCATAAATATTAAGGCACAAACAGCTGTTTAATTCCATTTTCAAAAGGGACAAGAATATTTTCATGGCCATTAAGAAATATTTATGTGCAGTACATTTTCTCAAATGACCCACCTGCAGGTTAATTTTGGACCCTGCATACAAAGTTTATTTAAATTTGTCCCTCTGGGTATGAGACTACAGTATGAACCAAGATCAAAAGAGACACTAGGAAAGTTGGACAAGCAGTTACAGGAAGACAATTAATGAGCACTTCAAAAGACTTGGTTTTGAAGATCAGTGGGTAGCAAAATATACTCCTTTCCATCCTCACCCTGGTTTATCACTGGGTTTATTAAGGCTGCCTGTCGTCCCTCTCAGTGTCTCGCTGTCTGCTCTGATGTTGGCAGCTTGTCCCTCTCAGCTACTGTAGTTCTCAACGGTCGCATCACTGTTTCAGATCAAAGGTTCATGGTCATCCAAACGAGGCAAAGGCAACTACAACCCCTACAGCTACGGAAACTTCATCACCAACTGCTGCGCTGCACTGTGTGGACCTCTACCGCCGAGGTGAATCCAAGAACTCTTGCTATTTTTAGTTTTTGTCCTGTTTTTATGTTCAGTGTCTGTTCAAATGGAATGTAGTATACCATTTACTTCATACTGCAAAAAATATATTGTATACTGCTTACTAACTTTTAAAAAGTTTGACAGTATGACATGACATAAACTTTTTCAAAAGTAGTAGGCTATATAGAGTGCAACAGTGCCCTTCCACTTTTTCAGCGGCGTTAGTTCTGGAAGTTTTCTCCTAAAGGCATTTCTAAAAAAAAAAGCCGTCTGTAAAGCGTTATAAGCCATGGACCAAGCCAACTAGCCATACGATGTGAACAAACTTTGATTTGAAGCATTTAAAAAAATCTGACAAAAATACAAAGGTACAAGACTGTGTACTTAACAGATTTAGTGATGGAAAGAAATGCAATCCCATGAAGCATTTTAGTATTTTGAAAGTGTAGGGAGACGACTCTCTATTACATCATTCGCATTCTTCTTGGGAGTGTGCAGGGCTAAATGGAACTTTTGGCATGTTTTGCTTGTTTCGACTCTCCGATTGGTGAAATTTTCTGCACAGCATCATGGGTAATGTTGTTTTTCACCACAAATTCTGCTATTAAATGCGATTATTTTCAGCAGAAGCAAATAACATCGACTAGCAACCTCACAGTAGGTCTGTCTTTACAGGTTTACAAGTTATTTTAAAAAATGTGGAGAAAATGAATGGAGTTTTCACAAAACCGATTCCAAAAAAGTTGGGACACTGTACAAATTGTGAATAAAAATAGAATGCCATGATGTGGAAGTTTCAAATTTCAATATTTTATTCAGAATACAACATAGATGACATATCAAATGTTTAAACTGAGAAAATTTATCATTTTAAAGGAAAAATAAGTTGATTTTAAATTTCATGGCATCAACACATCTCAAAAAAGTTGGGACAAGGCCATGTTTCCCACTGTGTGGCATCCCCTCTTCTTTTTATAACAGTCTGCAAACGTCTGGGGACTGAGGAGACAAGTTGCTCAAGTTTAGGAATAGGAATGTTGTCCCATTCTTGTCTAATACAGGCTTCTAGTTGCTCAACTGCCTTAGGTCTTCTTTGTCGCATCTTCCTCTTTATGATGCGCCAAATGTTTTCTATGGATGAAAGATCTGGACTGCAGGCTGGCCATTTCAGTACCCGGATCCTTCTTCTACACAGCCATGATGTTGTAATTGATGAAGTATGTGGTCTGGCATTGTCATGTTGGAAAATGCAAGGTCTTCCCTGAAAGAGACAACGTCTGGATGGGAGCATATGTTGTTTTAGAACTTGGATATACCTTTCAGCATTGATGGTGCCTTTCCAGATGTGTAAGCTGCCCATGCAACCCCATACCATCAGAGATGCAGGCTTCTGAACTGAGCGCTAAGAACAACTTGGGTTGTCCTTGTCCTCTTCAGTCCGGATGACATGGCGTCCCAGTTTTCCAAAAAGAACTTCAAATTTTGATTCATCTGACCACAGAACAGTTTTCCACTTTGCCACAGTCCATTTTAAATTAACCTTGGCACAGAGAAAACGCCTGCGCTTCTGGATCAAGTTTAGATATGGCTTCTTTTTTGACCTATAGAGCTTTAGCCGGCAACGGCGAATGGCACGGTGGATTGTGTTCACCGACAATGTTTTCTGGAAGTATTCCTGAGCCCATGTTGTGATTTCCATTACAGTAGCATTCCTGTATGTGATGCAGTGCCCTCTAAGGGCCCGAAGATCACGGGCATCCAGTATGGTTTTCCAGCCTTGACCCTTACGCACAGAGATTGTTCCAGATTCTCTGAATCTTTGGATGATATTATGCACTGTAGATGATGATAACTTCAAATTCTTTGAAATTTTTCTCTGAGAAACTCCTTTCTGATATTGCTCCAGTATTTTTGGTCGCAGCATTGGGGGAATTGGTGATCCTCTGCCCATCTTGACTTCTGAGAGACACTGCCACTCTGAGAGGCTCTTTTTATACCCAATCATGTTGCCAATTGACCTAATAAGTTGCAGATTGGTCCTCCAGCTGTTCCTTATATGTACATTTAACTTTTCCGGCCTCTTATTGCTACCTGTCCCAACTTTTTTGGAACGTGTAGCTCTCATGAAATCCAAAATGAGCCAATATTTGGCATGACATTTCAAAATGTCTCACTTTCAACATTTGATATGTTATCTATATTCTATTGTGAATAAAATATAAGTTTATGAGATTTGTAAATTATTGCATTCCTTTTTTATTCACAATTTGTACAGTGTCCCAACTTTTTTGTAATCCGGTATGTACTTCTGGAACCCGACTGTTGCACTCTATTGTTGTTACCTAATATGTTTATGCATGTTTGTTTCTGTGACGTCCAGTTATAATCTTGAAAATAACACTGCAATACGAATATAGCTATGGATGAGAAACGCATCACATTTTCTATTAAATACAATAACCATTCAATAACATTGTTTAATCTTAAAATGTTGAGATGCCTAAATTCACTTAATTCAATAATCGATTTTAGTTATGATTTGTTTTCAATTTTGACAAACTATTATGTAAAAACATCTAGAAAGCATATTATATAATAACGATCCACATAGTTATCAGCCATAACATGCAAGTATTTATTGGCTTATCGATATCAGCCATTTTATTACGTGAATCCCTAAATGTCCATGCAAGATTAGTAGATTTTAAGAAACTCTGAATGTTGTTGTCTCTTTCAAAACTCACTGCCATAATTCAAGCATGTTGTACTGTAGATGCTTGCCAGGACTAAGATGTAGCTTATAGGTTCATGCAAGTGTGTATTTTCAAAAAGTTATATCAAAGTAAGACCACCTTTCTCAACAGGCCTCATGATTTGTGATTAGTTCAAGGAATCGTTCAAAAATGAAAATGATCATCGATTGTCATTTTAAACCCATCGACTTTTGTTTATCTTTGAAACAAATTAAGATATTTTAATGAAACCTGAAAGATTTGTGATGAAGTGATTTTCCTCCACTGAATTTATTCAAAGTGAATTCAGAGGGGTAGCACTTTATTTCTATGGTCCACTTTAGGCATTCTACTAGCTATAAGTAACTTTGCAACTACATGAAAAATAACTATAGTATTAACTATATTATTATAGTAATAACTAGTATTCGTAGACTGTTAGGTTAGTGTTAGGGTTCAGTTTAGTAGAATAAGCTGACATGCTTGGAAAGTTACTTCTAGTCAGTAGAATGTCTGTCTGTTGGAGCATCAACATAAAGTGTTAGCAGATATTCAGCAGACAGTCTACTAATACTCTGAGAGTTAGTTGTGTAATTGCAAAGTTAAAAATTAAAATGCCTAAAGTGGACCATAGACAAAGTGTTACCTTAAATAGTAATCCAAGTCTTCTAATGATCGCTTTATATGATGAACAGAATTAATAGGTTCATAGTGCTTGACACACAAGGACCAATGAAGTTTAAACCGCTCAAATCCAACACTATCTAATGGACGTTCCTAACTATTTTGGGTATTGGTAAATTGGTGGCTTGTGTGAAAT
Source organism: Paracanthobrama guichenoti (assembly GCA_018749465.1). Lineage (NCBI taxonomy): Eukaryota > Metazoa > Chordata > Actinopteri > Cypriniformes > Gobionidae > Paracanthobrama > Paracanthobrama guichenoti. The sequence goes on along the minus strand of CM031962.1, from coordinate 17,517,091 downwards.
TCTTTGATTTCATTTGAACGTTTCCGTACGATCTGCTTGCGCCCTAGTAATGGTTATGTTTAAGGGTGGACCTTCATGCTTGCTTTTTATAAAATTTTATGTTTTCATACGATTCACATCTAACGATTAATATGAAATTGCTACCTTTTTAAAATGGTTTTCCTGTGAGATCAAGTTGCTGACTTTTGACTTGAATTGATGACTTTTACGATATCTTTATGAACTTTGTTTGAAAGTTTGACAGTTTTGGTGAAATGGACATTTCAATGGAGGGACAGAGATCTCTTAGCTGTTATTAAAAGTACCTTAATTTGTGTTTCGAAGATGAACGTGGGTTTGAATGACATGAGGGTGAGTAATTGGGTGAGCTAACACTTTCATGTCTGTAGAACAAGCAGTGTTCTATGTACAAATCATCTTATGTAGTGAGTTATGTTGGTATCACATTTTGACAAATGTAGTAGGTCATCTGGGTATTCTATGCTTACATTTATATATTTGGCAGACGTTTTTATCCTAACACCCTTGAAAATAAAGTTGTTGTTTTTTTTTATTGGCATCTATGGTCTGAAGAACCTTTTACATCCATGGAACCTTTTTATTGTATAAAAGGATGGTGGGAAAAGGTTCTTCAGATGATTAAAATGTTCTTCACACTAAGAAAAAAAAGGCTCTTTTATGAACTGTTCACTTACTGCGCTTTTCCACTGCATGGTAACGCTTGGTTCGGTACGGCTCGGCTTAGCTCGCTTCGCTTCGCTTCGCTTTTCCACTGTGTGGTATGACTCGGTTCGACACGGCACGGCTCGGCTCGGTTTGGTTTTCCACTACAGTTGGCACCGCTTTAAAGTGGGTGGGTATCGTTGTAATTGTGCCACCTCTAGGCCTACTTCTCGGCATGTGGATGTTTTTAACTACAAGATGAAGTTTGTTTCAAAGGAGGCTGATGGCAGCAAAACAAAATACTGCTAAAAACAAGAGAATCTTAGGCACACGTACAACAAAGTGCAGATGACGACATTGATTTGCTCGACGGCGCACAAGGGTAAACTTATCTTGTATTTAGTAATGTGTTTAGGGTCTCAATCGCTATATCACGGTCACAAAAGCATATAATAGTAGTGATGATTCTCTCTGAACAATCAGTGATCTGCAGTGTTTACACGTCACTTTTTACTATCGGTACAGCACACTTGGAACCTCAACCAAGGTGGTAATATTTAAGCGAGCCGCACCGAACCGCACCATGCAGTGGAAAAGCATCAAAAAGTGAGCCATACCGAACTGTACCATGTAGTGGAAATGCGCCAAAGCAAGCCCGTACCTAGGCGTATCGAACTGTACCATGCATTGGAAAAGTGCCAATAGAGGTTCTTTGTGGAACCCAAAATGGTTTTTCTGTCATTGCTGTGAAAACCACCGTTTGAAACTCTTTATTTTTAAGAGTGAAGAGACTTGCATTGCATTAAAGGTACACATTTTATCAGGTCATGCATTCCCTGGGAATTGAACCTATGACCTTGGCATTTCTAGCACCATGCTCTACTGTTTGAGCTATAGAAATGGATACAAATAAATTATGCTAAACATACTCAATACCGCAAAAATAGTATGGTAGTATTAATGTACTACATAGCCCTTTCTACTTCCCAACAAAACTTTGTATTCTTCACATCATTCATATCTCTGTATCAGAGAATTGAATTGCCAGTCGACAGAAAAAGTCAATTTCAAATAAGATATTCATCAACTTCCTTAGAAAATCATTATCCAGGCACGATATCAGCCAAGCGATTCATGCTGATCTTGTAAAAAGAATGGTGACCTCAGCAGGTTTCGAACTCATTCATTTAAATATGAGAGGCAAAAACCAATCAGCATTCTCACCCCAGGAAGTGTGAATATCTTAGATAACCGAGGAACGTTCCTGAATCGGTTCAGATGGTGCGTGAGGAGGCCTGCTGACGTCAAAACCTGCTCACACACCCACACAAGAGTTCCGCACGCCATTAATGAGTTTCTCATGGAGCCAGGAACACAAAGCAGAAGTGGGCACAGCATCACTGGCTGCCATCTGCTCTGTGTGTGGGCATGTTGCGTTGGAGGAGGACTCCGCACAGACACACGCGGGCGGATCCTCTTCTCTCCGCCTCCCTCACCCATGTTCCTTGACTCACAGATGGAACGCATCATCCACTTCCTTTCTCTTTACAGTTTGATTGACAGAAGAGGTTTTGTCCTACCAGACACCCCGCAGCCTGCAGCCCAGACAAACGGCACCAGCGCCTGCCCCTCCAATCAAGTCCAGAGTCACATGGTAGGGTGGCCGTACTCTGACCTCTCACCGTATGTGTGTGCCCGTCCAGTCTGTTGAACTTCAGCCCTTTTAATGAAGCCATTTATGTTCAAACCACTTCAAGGTTTCAGCAGAGCATTTGAAATATATAGTGGAGTCTAAAAGTCTGAGACCACACTGAAAGTCTGGAATTCAATGTTTTACACACAATTCCCAGCCTGAGTGTTACGATTGTTAAAAGGGGGACATGAAAAATTCATATACATTTTTCAAATAAAAAAAATACACAAACAACAAAAATATTTACAGACTGTGAATGTTCATTTTATCAAAAATACAGTAACAAATATTTTATATTAATATCAATGATGAAAACCATTGTGCTGCTTAATAAAAAAATTCTATTCTTTAAATAATAATATAAAATCTTTACAGTTTTCACTGCCACTTTTTTCAATTTAATGCATCCTTGCTGAATAAAAGTATTATTTCTTTAAAAACAACCTTTGATCAAATCACCTTTATTTATATAGCGCTTTTAACAAGTCCAATTGTTTCAAAGCAGCTTCACATTGTTAACAGGAAAATAATGCAACAGAATTTGTACAGCCGTTCAGGTGAAACGGTGATGTTATCCAGCTAATTTCAAGTATCATATAGTGTCAATGCGGGCAGATCGGTAATATAGATGAAATTTAATGCTAGGGTGCTGGACATATAATTAGAATATCATCAAAAAGTTGATTTCACTAATTCCATTAAAAAAGTGAAACTTGTATATTATATTCATTCATTACACACAGACTGATATATTTCAAATGTTTATTTCTTTTAATTTTGATGATTATAACTGACAACTAAGGAAAATCCCAAATTCAGTATCTCAGAAAATTAGAATATTGTGAAAAGGTTGAATATTGAAGACACCTGGTGCCACACTCTAATCAGCTGATGAACTCAAAACATCTGCAAAGGCCTTTAAATGGTCTCTCAGTCTAGTTCTGTAGGCTACACAATCATGGAGAAGACTGCTGATTTGACAGTTGTCCAAAAGACGACCATTGACACCTTGCACAAGGAGGGCAAGACACAAAAGGTCATTGCAAAAGAGGCTGGCTGTTCACAGAGCTCTGTGTCCAAGCACATTAATAGAGAGACGAAGGGAAGGAAAAGATGTGGTAGAAAAAAAGTGTACAAGCAATAGGGATAACCGCACCCTGGAGAGGATTGTGAAACAAAACCCATTCAAAAATGTGGGGGAGATTTCACAAAGAGTGGACTGCAGCTGGAGTCAGTGCTTCAAGAACCACTACACACAGACTTATGCAAGACATGGGTTTCAGCTGTCGCATTCTTTGTGTCAAGCCACTCTTGAACAACAGACAGCGTCAGAAGCATCTCGCCTGGGCTAAAGACAAAAAGGACTGGACTGCTGCTGAGTGCTCCAAAGTTATGTTCTCTGATGAAAGTAAATTTTACATTTCCTTTGGAAATCAGGGTCCCAGAGTCTGGAGGAAGAGAGGAGAGGCACACAATCCACATTGCTTGAGGGCCAGTGTAAAGTTTCCACAGTCAGTGATGGTTTGGGGTGCCATGTCATCTGCTGGTGTTGGTCCACTGTGGTCCACTGTGGTCTGAGGTCCAAGGTCAATGCAGCCGTATACCAGGAAGTTTTAGAGCACTTCATGCTTCCTGCTGCTGACCCACTTTATGGAGATGCAGATTTCATTTTCCAACAGGACTTGGCACCTGCACACGGTGCCAAAGCAACCAGTACCTGGTTTAAGGACCATGGTATCCCTGTTCTTAATTGGCCAGCAAACTCGCCTGACCTTAACCCCATAGAAAATCTATGGGGTATTGTGAAGAGGAAGATGCGATATGCCAGACCCAACAATGCAGAAGAGCTGAAGGCCACTATCAGAGCAACCTGGGCTCTCATAACACCTGAGCAGTTACACAGACTGATCGACTCCATGCCACGCCGCATTGCTGCAGTAATTCAGGCAAAAGCAGTCCCAGCTAAGTATTGAGTGCTGTACATGCTCATACTTTTCATGCTCATACTTTTCAGTTGGCCAAGAGTTCTAAAAATCCTTTCTTTGTATTGGTCCTAAGTAATATTCTAATTTTCTGAGATACTGAATTTGGGATTTTCCTTAGTTGTCAGTCATCTTTTTTTAAATTATTATTATTCAAACCTTTTCACTTAAATTGTCATGCTGGTTATATGATTTGTAATGAAAATAAATGTATTAATTTAAAAATGCAAAATATAAGCATTTTCACTAGTGCTCTCAGATTTTTGGGCCCAACTGATTTGCTCAACTGTGTGTTCGGACATTAATCTCTCTCTTTCTTTTAGCTGCTTTGGATTATCCGCAAAGTTTATTTGGCACAGGTTTACGCCGGATGGCCCTTCCTGATACAAACCCTCCCAATTGTCCTTGGGACAAGTTGCACTAGTTGTGCAACCTCAGTGGCTGGGGATACTTATTTTGACTTGAATCTACTCAACATAACACACTGATCATGAAACACCTGTGTTTTTTGGCACAGACGAGATCAGTGATGTAATTCTCTCATCCGTTAGACATTCATTGACAGCAGCATTAATGTGAATTGGAGACGGTGTGGGCTGATGTGAACAGATCAGTGCTCATGAATACTGATAGCTCATTGGCTGGATTCAGTTTCATCAGCCACTGATTTGATGGCAATTATTCAATCCCTTGAGGGATCCAGATGTTTTTAAGCGATGTTTGCGTCATGCAAGCTTTCAATTATAGGTTTTAAAATGTATTTTTATAGCATAAATCTTTGTGACATTTTCTAAAATAATACTTCTGTCTATGGAAAGATTCATCTATTGGCTGTAAAGAAGATTAGATGGATGAATCTTACAAAAACGTATCCTGGTCACATTTCACCTTAAACAATGAAGAAAATAAAGCCTATTTTATGAAACTTTTTCTTTTTTATTATGGATTTTTTTTTTTTTTTATTGTGGCTTTACATGATAGTACATGAACACACACACACACATTAATTGGACAAAAGTGACATTAAACAGTGACTTTTTACAAAACATTACTAATTCTAATTCTTGAGCTGCAAATTATTAGCAAATAATTATTTCTAATATACTGATTTCTTCTGAAATCAGCATACACAATGTTACTGATTTAAATAAATGCAGTTTTGGTGAGCACAAGAAACATCAAAAACATTACAAATGCATAATTTTTTAATGAAATTAAGTCAAGTCGTATTTGTCCAAAAAAAAATTCCATCAAGAAAAAATTTCTTATTTCTTACTTTTGTTTGCGGTGAAAAATGACCTTAACATGTTCTTATTCTCCCAGATATTACTAACTTCTATATCCTTCTGCTGTCTTTCTTTCTACTTTTGGTCAGCACACTCTCTAACCTTTTAAATCTTATTCTTCTAATAATTATTTTGTCATTCTAACCAGTCTTATTTGACTCAGGGCTCCAAAAAAAACGACAAAATACCTATAAATTTGCAACAGTAATCATTTGCCATTGAAAGTGTATGGTATCTTTGCACAAATCCATCTGTCACTAAGTAGAAGGTATCCAAATTTTACAATGCCAACATGAACTGGTTGCTTAACATGACCATGAACAAAACCAAGCCAGCATCTAAAACACAACATATGCTGGTGACCAACAGGGAAGAGTCTTTATGGTAGTCTATCGTCTGCCAGGTGAAACTGTAGTAATCGCACACCTCTCCTCAACAATCTGCACAATTTGAGGTATTATTCATATACGTAGCAGTTTGGAGTCCTGTGACTTTTGTTTTTCTGTAACATTTTATTCTTTGTTGGGTCTGACTTCCTCCCGGCTTTCCCTTTTCTCTTTCTGTCCTTCATCCTTCCCAGTGTGCTCAAGACCAGTGCATTCAGAGCACCAAATTCGTTTTGCAGGCCGCCACCAACCCGCTGCTCCACAGTCAGCCCGTCATTCTGGGCGGAGGCCCAGCCCTTCAGGCCAAGACTTCTTTGGGCGGCCCGTGCTCCACTCTGGGCCCCTCTCAGCCCTCGCTGCCCTCCTCCATCCCCGGCCTCAGCTGCGGAGGAGAGCTGATGGCCCTGCGGGACTCTGAGATCCACTGTCACCATCACCTGCACCATCAACATTTCATCAGTCCGGAGGAGACGCCCTCCCCACCTGCAGCTTTGCCCTGCACCACCCATTTGGGTCACCATGTTCACCCGGCACAGCTCTTCGACCCGGTCAGCCAGGATTCGCTTCATGAAGACTCAGTGCGGGGTCTGGTGAAGCTGAGTTCAGTGTGAGCTGTTTTTAATGCCGTCCTGCTGAACTGGACCACAAGCCATACAGTACTTTACACACAAACAACAGCTTCTACTGGAGGATTCTGATACTTTAATGGAGGCTGCCGCCCCTGAACAACTTCTTGAGTACCAAGTGAGGACCAAAGCTAGTCTTCCAGCTCTGTTATTACTCAACTGAGCTGTTTTATTTAATGGAAGATTATTTCCACCACAGAATAAAAATATAAAAAAAAGGTAATTGCAACTTTCTCAGAATTCTGACTTCTTTTTTTCTTGCGATTACAAGCTGATTACACAATTCTGACTTTTTTCTCAGAATTCTGCATGTACATGCTGTCAGGTCGTCAGAAATTTCAGAAGAAAGAAAAAAAAATGAGAGGTAAGCTCAGAATTCTGAAAAAAGTCTGAATTGCGAGATGTAAACTCAATTGCGAGATGTAAACTCTGAATTCCGAAAAAGCCTGAATTGCGAGATAAACTCAAAATTCAGAGAAATCTGAATTGCAAGATGTAAACTCTGACTTCCAAGAAAACAGTCTGAATTGCGCGATGTAAACTCAATTGCGAGATGTAAGCTCTGAATTCTGAGAAAAAGCCTGAATTGCGCGATGTAAACTCAGAATTCTGAGCAACGTCTGAATTGCGAGATGTAAACTCTGAATTCCGGAAAAAGCCTGAATTGAGAGATGTAAACTCTGAATTCCGGAAAAAGCCTGAATTGCGAGATGTAAAATCAGAATTCTGAGAAACGTCTGAATTGCGAGATGTAAACTCTGAATTCCAAAAAAAGCCCGAATTGCGAGATATAAACTCAGAATTCAGAGAAGTCTGAATTTGCGAGATGTAAACTCTGACTTCCAAGAAAAAAGTCTGAATTGCAAGATGTAAACTCAATTGCGAGATGTAAATTCTGAATTCCGGAAAAAAGCCTGAATTGCGAGATGTAAACTCTGACTTCCAAGAAAAAAGTCTGAATTATGAGATGTAAACTCTGACTTCCAAGAAAAAAGGTCTGAATTGTGAGATATAAACTCAGAATTCAGAGAAAAGTCTGAATTGCGAGATGTAAACGCTGACTTCCAAGAAAGATGTAAACTGAATTGCGAGATGTAAAGTCATAATTATGAGAATGTCATGCTTACTTTATTATTTATATTTTTATTGAGTGGCAGAAATAAACTTCCATGTTTTTTCAATAGCAGCCACCCATAAAGTGGCTCTATAGAGCGCAACAGTGACCGCACCGCTTTTTCGCTCAAGTATTTTTCCCATTCATTTCTCCATTTAAGATAAAAAATTAAAAAAAAAATCTTCAAAAAAGAAATCAAAGCCTTAAACCAAACCAACAGCTCTGATATGAATCATTATAAACTTAGATTTGAAAAAAATGGAAAGGTTCAAGAAGGCATGACCTACTCCCATGAAGCAT